>OZ024753.1:22201861-22259361 GCA_964016885.1 Eledone cirrhosa | reverse complement strand
CCCGTTCGTCTCCAGCACCTCGAGGAATCGCTTGGTATGAGTGACACCACTCGCGGGATCGCTGCATCTGTTTTTGATTCGCGCGATCTCGTTCGTGATGTATCTTCTTTTGGCACTGTTAGGGAGGGCGGACTTGTAGTGAACGAACAGGTCCCTGCAGGCTGCCTTTTGGTAGAAGTTGCAGTGGATCCTTCCCTGTTCCGTGATGTTGATTCGGAAGTCGAGGAGGGCAAGTGACCCGTCTTCGTTGGGGTGTTCAACACTGAAGTCAATGTTCTCGTCCGTGTTGTTGAACGTCTCATAGATTCTGTTCGCCGTGTCTTGGGAAGATGTGAGGATGAGGATATCGTCCAGGTACCTTGAGAAAAAGGCTACGGCGTTGGGGTGGCAGGCGTTGAGTGCCTTGCGTTCGAGGTTGTCCATGTAAGAGATCGCTAGCACACCTGATAGGCTTGATCCCATGGGCAATCCCGAGGTTTGTTGGTATGTTTGGTCAAGGAATCCGAAGTAGGTGTTGTCGACGACGATGGATAGGAGTTGGTGGATGTCAGTGGTGGTGAGCCCGAAGCAGTGTAGGTCGGTGGATTGGACGCGTTCCATCAGTATATTGACGGCCGGGAGTGCCGGGACCGAGGTGTAGAGAGTGACTACATCAAGGCTGAAGGCATATCTGTTATTCCTTCTGGTGTCGGGATCCATTTGATGCAGGCGCTTCAACACCTCCTCGGAGCTGTTAACGTGTCCCGGTAAGGTGTCTAAGATGGGTTTGAGTATTCTGGCTAGGAGCCATGAAATTTTGTAGAGTTGTCCCTCCACGCTCGATACGATGGGCCTGATCTTCAGGTCGGGTCCCTGTTTGTGTGTTTTCACGAGGTGGTAGAAAGCGGGTAGTCTGCTGTTCCTCGTGAGGAGGTTGTATCTCAGCTTCTTCGGGAGCTTCCGCCGGTCGCAGATGTTGGTCCAGGCGGCGTTGATGTGCTCTTCTATCTGCGCGGGAGTGATTCCCGTGACCTTGGAGTAGAGGTTGTCATCGTCAAGGTGTTGGAGGGCCAGGGTGTTGTAGGCCTCTCTGCTGATGACGCAGAATTCTTTTCCCTTGTCGGAGGGGAGATAGATGAGGTTCTTCGATTTTAGGTTGGAGAGAGTGGTGAGTTGAGATTTGGTGAGATTATGTGTTGTGCATGTGTGTGTGTGTTTGTGAAGTATATCCGAGATGGAGTATTTTAGCCTGATGAGTTTAGTGTCGAGTTCGTGGTTGGTGGGTGGGGGTGGAGTGGGTTGTCGGGGTGGTAAGTGGGGAACTTGGGGTGGGTTGCGTGGGCGCTGTTATTTTCTGTGGTGTTGATGGCGGTCACCCATTTAAGTTGGTAAGCGGCTCGACAAAAGTTGGCCTCGATGTTGAGTTTGAGTCTGTCGTCGGGACGTTGTGAGACGATGAACTTGAGTCCGAGGTGTAGGAGTTTCAGCTCGTCGCTCGTGAGAGTGCTGGTTAGGTCGGTAACCAGGTGCGTCGCATCGTTGAGGTATGGCTCGGTGTTGGTGGATGCGGCGGTGGCGGTTGTTAAGTTGTTGTTTCCCACGTGGTTCTGGTCCGTCTGTTCGTTAGTGTCGATGTTCCCGTTGTGGCGTTTCGACAAGATCCACTCATATTTTCGCTTGAGCCGTTTTCTCTGGTATTGAACTCTGGAGTGGTAGCACTGGTCGATTGCTTTAGTGATTTTCAGGAGCAAGTCCCCGGGTGCTATTGGCAGTCGATGTGTCCGCTCTGAGAGTGTCTGCTTATGGACGTGTAATTGGCGGTTGAGATGTCTCAGGATCTGTTTAATACACGTGCAATGTATGCGGTTAGTGGTGTTTTGGAAAGCTGGAGTACGTAGGCTTACTGGTAAGCGGATGTTCCTGATGGTGTTGGGGATGACATCCTTTTTTAGGCAGCGTTTCAGGAAAATAATTTGACAGCCAGCGTTGGCCAATTTCTCCGACAGTCTAAACAGTTCCCTTACGGATGCAAACAATTCCTGGCTCAGATGTAAGGATAAGAGAGTATTGAAGTTTGCTTGAAGCATTGTGGAATAATAAGTAAATATCTTTAAGTAGTTTGGAAGCCTCGACAATGCAAATGGGTAAATCTCCGGGTAACAAGATCCGGTGGTGGAGAGAGAGATGTAAGTGTGTGTACGTTGAGATGCGTGGTGTGTATAAGATGTGTAAATGTGTAGAAGAAAGAAGGGAAGAGTATAAAGGATAAAATTAAAATAACAACACAAGAGAGAGTTACCTTGGGAGAGATTTAATAGTCCCTATATATTTCGGATTCACATCCATCAACTGGGTTTTTTTTCCGGGGTTCAGGTTGTCTGTCGGACAGGTGCGAACGCGTTCTCCGCTGTTTGTTGTTTTGAATATCTGAGGTATTCGGCAGAGCCCGCGTGCGCGTGAAATGGGGTCGGTCGGGCAGAGGTCAGCGGCCGAATGATGTCGAGGCAAGTGCTTCCTTAAAATGCCTCACCTGGGCGAGAATACCAACAACGCTATCCGCAAGGCTATACGGAGGGTGGGCCTCGACATCCACCTGGCCAACTCGGGCCTCTCCCTGCGAAGATGCCTCTCCAAGAAACCCGGGAAATCTACTGACGCATGCTCCCTCAGAGACTGCCCGCTACGCCATGCGAACTGTTGCCTACGCACATACGTCGTGAATAAGATAGAATCTGACAGGGGCAACCAATACTACATAGGTAGCACAATCCGACCTTTGCACATCCGGATCAAGGAACACACTAAAACCAGGGCCTCGTCTTTCCAGAAACACATAGACAAATGCGGAAACAAAGATGGAAGGCCCATTGTCACAATTCTAGCGACTGAAAGAAACGTCGGCACGTTACGTTTCAAGGAAGCGCTTTTTATCAAACGCCTGCAACCGCAAATAAACAACCGATTAGAGAGAAGCGAAATGAGATGGCTGGTTTAAGTTAACAAACGATGTAGCAACACACAACACACGCACACACAAACGAGACAACTACACACACACACGCACACACACACAGTAGCATTCCACCATACGAACATACTACACTGCCAATACAGAGGAACAAGGCAACAACACACGCACTCACACACACACTCAAGCGAGACAACAACACACGCACACACACACACAGTAACATTTAACAAACAGGCAGAGAATGGACTGGCAGCTAGCGCCACCCCACTCCCTCATTCGGCCGCTGACCTCTGCCCGACCGACCCCATTTCACGCGCTCGCGCGCTCTGCCGAATACCTCAGATATTCAAAACAACAAACAGCGGAGGACGCGTTTCGCACCTGTCCGACAGACAACCTTTACCCCGGAAAAAAACCCCAGTTGATGGATGTGAATCCGAAATATATAGGGACTATTAAATCTCTCCCAAGGTAACTCTCTCTTGTGTTGTTATTTTTATTTTATCCTTTATACTCTTCCCTTCTTTCTTCTACACATTTACACATCTTATACACACCACGCATCTCAACGTACACCCACTTACATCCCTCTCTCCACCACCGGATCTTGTTACTCGGAGATTTACCCATTTGCATTGTCGAGGCTTCCAAACGACTTAAAGATATTTACTTATTATTCCACAATGCTTCAAGCAAACTTCAATACTCTCTTATATGCGTATATATATATGATAGACAGATTCACATAATATTAGAAGGAAGTGAGAGGTTAAAGTTAAGGAAGTGAAATGTTGTTTACGCATGCGCGTATTATGCAGGGGAGTCTCAATTGTAATAACATTAACTTTACTGATTCATGAAGGAAATATTTGGATTAGTAATGTTGTTTGTTTAGACGAAGACATTCGTTGTGAGAAGAACGTCGGTGTGATAAATATGGTGTCAGGGTGGGCAGAGACACTGCGGAAGCCTGTACTATGTCTATGTGATAAATATGGTGTCAGGGTGGGCAGAGACACTGCGGAAACCTGTACTATGTCTATGTGATATATATGGTGTCAGAGTGGGCAGAGACACTGCGGAAACCTGTACTATGTCTATGTGATAAATATGGTGCCAGGGTGGGCAGAGACACTACGGAAACCTGTACTATGTCTATGTGATATATATGGTGTCAGGATGGGCAGAGACACTGCGGAAACCTGTACTATGTCTATGTGATATATATGGTGTCAGGGTGGGCAGAGGCACTGCGGAAACCTGTATTATGTCTATGTGATATATATGGTGTAAGAGTGGGCAGAGACACTGCGGAAACCTGTACTATGTCTATGTGATATATATTGTACCAGGGTGGGCAGAGACACTGTAGTATGTGTATATGCGTGTGGGCTGTGGTGTATGGGTGGTGTGTGTGGGTAATGTGTGTGGTGTGTGTGTGGTGTGTATGTGGTGTGGGGGGTGCTGGGGGGTGTAGTGTGATGTTGTGCTGGTGGTGGTTGGGGGGGTCTGGTGTGTGTGGGGGGGGGCGATATGTTGTGTGGGTGTGGCGATGTGGTGTGGGGTGATTGGTATGTGGGGTCTGGGGTGTGGGGGTGGGGCTGGTTGGGGAGAGGGTTTGTGTATGTTTTTATGTATGTATGTATGTGAGAGTGCGTGTATACGAGAGTCGGCTGAAACAATGTTAGAGTGACCAAGACACTCAGGTTTATTGTTCAACAGAGCCCCCCCCCCCCTCCGGAAAGAAACCAATCACTTGGAAGAGTTGAAATTAAGCAAGATTTCTCAGTCTATGACTGACCCTCGTATATATTATATATTCATATCTACTATTAGGTGCAGATACTTTTAAATACTCTGCTTATTTTTTTTAAAAAAAGTAGATGGCTGGGGCTGGTCAGATGAATTTGGTACAAGTTATATATTAAGATGTGAACATGTGGAGAAGTTAAGGGTGGATGAGAGGAAAAAGGGGGAAATGACAGGAATAGATAGATAAATAGTGTAGTGCAACTATAAAGAAATACACGAGAGAGTGGGGGAAGAGCGGGAGAGGGGTGATAGAGCGAGGGGGAGGGGGAGAGAGAGGGGAAGGAAGAGAGAGGGAGAGAGAAAGATAGAGAGAAGGGGAGAGAGAGCGAAGACGAGAATGAAAGACAGAGGGAGAGGGGGAAAGAAAGAAAAAGGGGGAGAGAGAAAGACAGAGAAAAGGGGAGAGAGAATGAGAGGGAGAAAGATAGAGAGAGGGGGAGATAGAACGAGAAGGAGAAAGAGAGAGAGATTAAAGAAACTTTTATTATGAAAGGTGCTACTTTCTCTTTCACACCCAGATTAATCCTTAAAGACAAATAGACAGACAGCAACAGCTGAAGCACCAACCCCCGCCCCTCAATATATTGGAGGGGTACCTGGTATGTCTTTGTAACTGTTGAGGAAGTGGTAGGGAAGCCATATTGATATACGGCGTTTCTCCAGTCTCCTCTCCACGTCTGAATATAACAGATTCCACACAAGGATAACAAGTGAAGAAGTGAGAAGGAGATATAGAGGAAACATCGACTCCAGTGTTACTGGTACTTTATTTATCGACCTCAAATGGAGGAAAGGCAAAGTTGACCTCGGTGGGATTTGAACTCAGGGAGAAGAGAGTTGGAAAAAATACTGCTAAGCATCTTAGCTGATGTTCTAACAATTCTGCCAATTCACCACCATCACCCCTTCCCTTACTCGCTATTAATTCTCCTTCATTCTCTGTGCTGCTGGTTTTCAGCTGAGTTCCAGCTGCCACAGGTAAATACTGTTACCAGGCAGTAGTAGAAGTATTACCTTAATTGCTAACTCAACAGGTGTAAGTTTATTTAATTCCCATTAATCGTTTGTAATTTCCTTTGATCTGAAATTACCTTAATATTAATATTAACATGTTAGCACCTAATACATATAGAAACAGAAATCAGACTAAACCAAACAACTTACCTATATATATACAGCGTACCCCCTGCATTCGCGGAATTTTTCCTGATAATTGTTCGTGGAAAACGCCACATATCGCGGCTTCGTAAATATCTTCCGTGATTACATTTATGGCTTTTTCGTGGCAATATATATATATATATATATATATATATATATATATATATATATATATATAATATATATATATATATATATTATATAATATATATATATATATATATAATATATATATATATATATATATATATATATATATATATATATATATAATATATATATATATAATATATATATATATATATATATATATATATATATATATATATATATATATATATATATATATATATATATTAACGCTAAATTATTAATAACAATATACTGTATTTGCCGGCCTATTGGACGCCCCTTCGCATAAGACGCTCCCTCTTTTTTTAAATTATATTGTACGTTATATTTTGGCGTTTATAGGCATTTTTATGGACCACGTCCAATATTCGGGGTTTTTACTCTTCGAGGGTGCTCTAGGAGCGTAACCCCCGCGGATACCGAGGGACAACTGTATATACAGCAGCATTGCAACATTCGTAGAGACGTATGAATAAATAAATTCTTATCCTTGACTTTCTTACAGTTTCTCATATGCACACACACACACACACACACACACACACACACACACACACACACACACACACACACACACACACACACACACGCACACACACATATATATATATATATATATATATATATATATTTATGTATACCGTATTTCACGGCGCCGAAGACGCACCCTAATTTTGACAAGCAAAAATGTGAACAAAATAATAATCAACAGCCTTCGGCCTCCAGAACGTATGGTAGATTTCTGAGACTTATTTTAGGAAAAAAGTAACGTCTTCGCAACGCCATATACGGTATATATAAATATATATATGTATATATATATATATATATATATATATATATATATATATATATTAGAAAGTGAGGTTTTCTTTACAAAATGAAAAATAACCGAGGTGTCCTACACGAGTGAAAGTATAAAGAAAAAAAGATGAAATCGAAAATGCAACTGGATCTTATTATTAAAAATATATATATTTATTTGGTTCCTTTACCGGTTTCGCAGTTCTTCTGCTTTTCAAAAGTAGAGTTGAGATGGAGGGTCTGTGGTTTTTCTTATATCTTTTTTTCTATATATATATATATATATATATATATGTATATATATGTATATATATGTATATATACGTAAACATGTAAGTATGTTTTTGAAACGGTGCGCGAGTTTGAAGTTAGAAATTAGAAATTATAAGCTTTCACCGTATTTTCGACTAAAGATGAGTGTTGCCGTACATGTACGGCAACACTCATCTTTTTCCATTTCTCCGAGGGTTATAAACCCCTCTATCAGGCTATAAATTTCTTTAGTCTAAAATACGGTGAAAGCTTATAATTTCTAATATATATATATATATATATATATACACACACACACATATACACACACACACACACATATGTGTGTGTAACAAGATCGTGCGTACAATGGAAGCCCTATAGACCCCCAACATCAGGTAACAGTGGGATCTTGTCAGTCAGCTGGAATATTGTCGAGCACTAAATAGCTCCACTGATAGTATCACTCCTTGAGAATCCTGCTAACCCGCAATATCAGTCAGCCCTTCTTTGAAGCGGCTTATGACGTCTCTACTTACATAAGTAAGTGTACCGGCTACATGGGGAGATATGACCGAAGCTCTCAACTGTGTCTAGATGTGTCTATACCACATTATGACTACTGCGTTACACGTGTCTGTGTTTGTGTGTTTACCTGTGTCTATACCACATTATGACTACTGTGTTACACGTGTCTGTGTTTGTGTGTTTACCTGTGTCTATACCACATTAGGACTACTGTGTTACACGTGTCTGTGTTTGTGTGTTTACCTGTGTCTATACCACATTAGGACTACTGTGTTACACGTGTCTGTGTTTGTGTGTTTACCTGTGCCTACACCGCATTATGACTACTGTGTTACACGTGTCTATGTTTGTGTGTTTACCTGTGCCTACACCACATTATGACTACTGTGTTACACGTGTCTGTGTTTGTGTGTTTACCTGTGTCTACACCACATTATGACTACTGCGTTACACGTGTCTGTGTTTGTGTGTTTACCTGTGACTATACCACATTATGACTAATGTGTTACACGTGTCTGTGTTTGTGTGTTTACCTGTGCCTACACCACATTATGACTACTGTGTTACACGTGTCTGTGTTTGTGTGTTTACCTGTGTCTATACCACATTATGACTACTGCGTTACACGTGTCTGTGTTTGTGTGTTTACCTGTGTCTACACCACATTATGACTAATGTGTTACACGTGTCTGTGTTTGTGTGTTTACCTGTGTCTATACCACATTAGGACTACTGTGTTACACGTGTCTGTGTTTGTGTGTTTACCTGTGCCTACACCACATTATGACTACTGTGTTACACGTGTCTGTGTTTGTGTGTTTACCTGTGCCTACACCACATTATGACTACTGTGTTACACGTGTCTGTGTTTGTGTGTTTACCTGTGTCTATACCACATTAGGACTACTGTGTTACACGTGTCTGTGTTTGTGTGTTTACCTGTGTCTATACCACATTAGGACTACTGTGTTACACGTGTCTGTGTTTGTGTGTTTACCTGTGTCTATACCACATTAGGACTACTGTGTTACACGTGTCTGTGTTTGTGTGTTTACCTGTGTCTATACCACATTAGGACTACTGTGTTACACGTGTCTGTGTTTGTGTGTTTACCTGTGTCTATACCACATTAGGACTCCTGTGTTACACGTGTCTGTGTTTGTGTGTTTACCTGTGTCTATACCACATTAGGACTACTGTGTTACACGTGTCTGTGTTTGTGTGTTTACCTGTGTCTATACCACATTATGACTACTGCGTTACACGTGTCTGTGTTTGTGTGTTTACCTGTGTCTACACCACATTATGACTAATGTGTTACACGTGTCTGTGTTTGTGTGTTTACCTGTGCCTACACCACATTATGACTACTGTGTTACACGTGTCTGTGTTTGTGTGTTTACCTGTGTCTACACCACATTATGACTACTGCGTTACACGTGTCTGTGTTTGTGTGTTTACCTGTGTCTACACCACATTATGACTACTGTGTTACACGTGTCTGTGTTTGTGTGTTTACCTGTGCCTACACCACATTATGACTACTGTGTTACACGTGTCTGTGTTTGTGTGTTTACCTGTGTCTATACCACATTAGGACTACTGTGTTACACGTGTCTGTGTTTGTGTGTTTACCTGTGCCTACACCACATTATGACTACTGTGTTACACGTGTCTGTGTTTGTGTGTTTACCTGTGACTATACCACATTATGACTACTGTGTTACACGTGTCTGTGTTTGTGTGTTTACCTGTGCCTACACCACATTATGACTACTGTGTTACACGTGTCTGTGTTTGTGTGTTTACCTGTGACTATACCACATTATGACTACTGTGTTACACGTGTCTGTGTTTGTGTGTTTACCTGTGACTATACCACATTATGACTACTGTGTTACACGTGTCTGTGTTTGTGTGTTTACCTGTGCCTACACCACATTATGACTACTGTGTTACACGTGTCTGTGTTTGTGTGTTTACCTGTGACTATACCACATTATGACTAATGTGTTACACGTGTCTGTGTTTGTGTGTTTACCTGTGTCTATACCACATTATGACTACTGTGTTACACGTGTCTGTGTTTGTGTGTTTACCTGTGTCTATACCACATTAGGACTCCTGTGTTACACGTGTCTGTGTTTGGTGTTTATATATATATATATATATATATATATATATATATGTAGGAGGTGAGTTTTATTGTAGTACAATAAAGTAATGCAGATATCAGATAAGTAGCACTCTACAGTTTGTAGTACTGGTGTATAAATAATATATAAGATCAAAAGATGGTTAAAAAGAGTTCCATGTATTTTATTATGCGCATTTCAGCAGTTTTAAATCAACATATGTTGATTTAAAACTGCACTATTCACAAGTGTGTTTTAACCTTCATATCATGTCTCCCTGTTTCATCTGACCAAAACGCAAATGTTATTGCATGATGATATTTGTTTTTGAAATGCGCATAATAAAATACATGGAACTCTTTTTAACCATCTTTTGATCTTATATATTATTTATACACCAGTACTACAAACTGTAGAGTGCTACTTATCTGATATCTGCATTACTTTATTGTACTACAATAAAACTCACCTCCTACATATATATATATATATATATATATATATATATATATATATATATATATATATATATATATATATATATATATATGTGTGTATATATCGCACCAACCTGAGGCATATGGCCCTTAAAGCGATGAAATGCCTGGGACGGTTGGAGGGTCACTGATGAAGGACTTACTTTTTCATATGCACCACCATTTGCAACGCGCAGCCATCATTATTATCATATTTACACATAATTTTTCTTCTGCTGCTACATGTCTGTTTCGTTCTTTGTACCTTTTACCCTTTCTCGTTCTTTGTACCTTTTACCCTTTCTAGCAGTCTCTCTCTCTGTTAGCCGCCTCCTCAACTTTCACTCACTCATTCTCTGTCACTACTTCTCCTCCTCCTCTTTCCTCCTCCTCCTTCAAGTTTGACCTGTGTGTAATTCTTTTCTCGCGCGTTCCTGGTCAAGCTGGTATGGAATTTTTTTCTCTCTCTCTCTTTCGTCTGCGACTTCACAAAACTTATGTTTACCGAATTCGTAGACCAGACACCTTCTTCTTCTTCTTCTTCTTCTTCTTCTTCTTCTTCTTCTTCTTCTTCTTCTTCTTCTTCTTCTTCTTCTTCTTCTTCTTCTTTTTCTTCCCCCCGTCAAACTTGTGCGAAATTCCTTCCTTGCTCACATTTCAACCAGGTTTGATGGTCTTTTGTCTCTTGTTCACGATTTCACCGAGTTTATATTCATAGAGATCTGGGACTTGTCTATTTCTTCTCACTTTCCGTTGCTTAAACCATTTTGTTTGTTACCCTAACGTCCCCTTTATTTACGTGTCCCAACGACTTCTTTTAGCCGTTGTTCGCACCAACCTGAGGCATATGGCCCTTAAAGCTATGAAATGCCTGGGACGGTTGGAGGGTCACTGATGAAGGACTTACTTTTTCATATGCACCACCATTTGCAACGCGCAGCCATCATTATTATCATATATATATATATATATATATATATATATATATATATATATATATATATATATATAATGATAGGTGCGCAGATATATGTACATATATATATATATATATATATTGCTCTTTCACTATCAACGTTCTTCCCTCACTCTCACTTTCTCTCTCTCCAGTTCTCCCTCAGTTTACCTTTACTTTTCTTCTCTGTCTTCTCTGAAATTATATTTATCTCCTCCATGCAATGAGAAAGATGTTGATATTGTCGCTATTGTTGCTGTTGCTGCCACTGCAGCGACCTTGGCAATACACACACACACACACACACACACACACACACACACACACACACACACACACACACACACACATACACACACATACATACATACATACATGCACAAAATACACACACATATACAAATGCACACACGCGCGTACAACACACATACACACACAACATACACATGCACACAACACACACACATGCACAACCCACACATACACGCAACACACACACACGCACAACACACACATACACGCAACACATACACCCAACACACACAGGCATACATACCCCAAATACACACCCACCTACCACATACACACATCACACACAACACATACACCCAACACACACACACCAATCTCATACACACAACACACAGCTACCTCATACACACAACACACACACACCTACCTCATACACACAACACACACCTACCTCATACACACAACACACACCTACGTCATACACCCAACACACACACACCTACCTCATACACACAACACACACCTACCTCATACACACAACACACACCTACGTCATACACCCAACACACACACACCTACCTCATACACACAACACACACCTACCGCATACACACAACACACACCTACGTCATACACCCAACACACACACACCTCATACACACCCAACACACATATACCCCTATCCACACCCAACGAACACAAGCTGGTATTCTTTTAAACAAGAAGTTGAGACGTTAACAAAGAAAAAACCTGATAAAACCTGACAAAAGAGATACAAACCACATCTGTGGCCTGTCACCCACACCACATCTGTAGCCTGTCACCCACACCACATCTGTAGCCTGTCACCCACACCAAATCTGTAGCCTGTCACCCACACCACATCTGTAGCCTGTCACCCACACCACATATGTAGCCTATCACCCACACCACATCTGTAGCCTGTCACCCACACCACATCTGTAACAAGTCACCCACACCACATTTGTAACCTGTCACCCACACCACATCTGTAGCAAGTCCCCAACACCATATCTGTAGCAAGTCACCCACACCACATCTGTAGCATGTCACCCACACCACATCTGTAGCAAGTCCCCCACACCACATCTGTAACCTGTCACCCACACCACATCTGTAGCCTGTCACCCACATCACATCTGTAACAAGTCACCACACCACATCTGTAACCTGTCACCCACACCACATCTGTAGCAAGTCACCAACACCATATCTGTAGCAAGTCACCCACACCACATCTGTAGCCTGTCACCTACACCACATCTGTAGCAAGTCACCCACACCACATCTGTAGCATGTCACCCACACCACATCTGTAGCCTGTCACCCACACCAAATCTGTAGCCTGTCACCCACACCACATCTGTAGCCTGTCACCCACACCACATATGTAGCCTATCACCCACACCACATCTGTAGCCTGTCACCCACACCACATCTGTAACAAGTCACCCACACCACATTTGTAACCTGTCACCCACACCACATCTGTAGCAAGTCCCCAACACCATATCTGTAGCAAGTCACCCACACCACATCTGTAGCATGTCACCCACACCACATCTGTAGCAAGTCCCCCACACCACATCTGTAACCTGTCACCCACACCACATCTGTAGCCTGTCACCCACATCACATCTGTAACAAGTCACCACACCACATCTGTAACCTGTCACCCACACCACATCTGTAGCAAGTCACCAACACCATATCTGTAGCAAGTCACCCACACCACATCTGTAGCCTGTCACCTACACCACATCTGTAGCAAGTCACCCACACCACATCTGTAGCCTGTCACCTACACCACATCTGTAGCAAGTCACCCACACCACATCTGTAGCCTGTCACCCACACCACATCTGTAGCAAGTCACCCACACCACATCTGTAACCTGTCACCTACACCACATCTGTAGCAAGTCACCCACAACACACCTGTAGCCTGTCACCCACACCACATCTGTAGCCTGTCACCCACACCACATCTGTAGCAAGTCACCCACACCACATCTGTAGCCTGTCACCCACAACACACCTGTAGCCTGTCACCCAAACCACATCTGTAGCAAGTCACCCACACCACATCTGTAGCCTGTCACCCACACCACATGTGTAACCTGTCACCCACACCACATCTGTAGCCTGTCACCCACACCACATCTGTAGCAAGTCACCCACACCACATCTATAGCATGTCACCCACACCACATCTGTAACCTGTCACCCACACCACATCTGTAACATGTCACCCGCACCACATCTGTAACCTGTCACCCACACCACATCTGTAGCCTGTCACCCACACCACATGTGTAACCTGTCACCCACACCACATCTGTAGCCTGTCACCCACACCACATCTGTAGCAAGTTTCCACTCTGTACCACATATGTAGCAAGTCTCTCCACTCACCCACACCACATCTGTAGTCTGTCTCTCCACTCCACACCACATCTGTAGCAAGTCTCTCCCTCACCCCACCATATCTTCCTGTACAGCGGCTCACAGTTGAAATCAGGTAGTCTAATTTGTTTAGAATTAGAAGTTAATTTGTATGAAATTGATTTTGTTAACAATACCATATATATTTGATTTTCCTTATTTGTTTACCTCAAATTAAAAGGAAATAAAAAAATAAATATGGAAGCAAGTTTTTGTGATTCGATCAATAAAAAAATTCTTAAACTAGTGAAATTCAATGAGAAACTTAAACTAACAATTCACAGAAACTAATTATATTTTTATTATCTCTAGGCCGAAATAAAATAAAATTTTCTCCTCTTATTGTTCAACCAATCATATAACACAGAATCTGGTAGGAAATTGTTTTCCCAAACTTTCGTATTTTAAGGTTGTGCTTTCACTTTCTTTGTTTTTTCTTTTTGATACTTTATTTCTTTTTCATTTATTTATTTATCTTATTTATTTGCTTGTTTATTTATTTATTTGTTATTCTACTTATTCCATTATTCGTTTATAATGGTCTGACAAACTTTATAGAAAGACGCGTGAGATTGATAGGTCACTGTGTGAGGTTGACAGGCGACTGCGTGAGATTGACAGGTCACTGTGCAATATTGACAGATCACTGCGCGAGATTGACAGGTCACTGCGCGAGATTGACAGGTCACTGCGCGAGATTGACAGGTCACTGCGCGAGATTGACAGGTCACTGCGCGAGATTGACAGGTCACTGCGCGAAATTGACAGGTCACTACGTGAAATCGACAGGTCACTGCGCGAGATTGACAGGTCACTGCGCGAGATTGACAGGTCACTGCGCTAAATTGACAGGTCACTGCGTGAAATCGACAGGTCACTGCGCGAGATTGACAGGTCACTGTGCGAGGTTGACAGGTCACTGTGCGAGATTGACAGGTTACAGTGCGAGATTGACAGGTCACAGTGCGAGGTTGACAGGTCACTGTGTGAGATTGACAGGCGACTGCGTGAGATTGACAGGTCACTGCATGAAATTGACAGGTCACTGCGCAAGATTAACAGGTCATTGCGTGAAATTGACGGGTCACTGCCAGAAATTGACGGGTCACTGCCAGAGATTGACGGGTCACTGCGTGAGACTGATACGTCATTGTGTGAGTTTGACAGGTCACTGCGAGAGTTTGACAGGTCACTGTGCGAGGTTGACAAGTCACTATTCGAGGTTGACATGTCAGAAGGACAGGTCAGTGAGCGATGTTGACATGTCACTGTGTTAGATTGACAGGTCACTCTGAGACATTCTGAAGAAATAGCCTTAGATTTAGTGTTATTAGAGTTATTAGTGTTATTACTGTCGTTAGTGTTATTAGTGACGTTAGCGTTATTAGAGTCGTGTTATTAGAGTCGTTAGTGTTATTAGAGTTATTAGTGTTATTAGTGTTATTAGTGTCGTTAGTGTTATTAGAGTCGTTAGTGTTATTAGAGTAGTTAGTGTTATTAGTGTCGTTAGCGTTATTAGAGTCGTGTTATTAGAGTCGTTAGTGGTATTAGAGTTATTAGTGTTATTAGTGTTATTAGCGTTATTAGTGTCGTTAGTGTTACTAGTGTCGTTAGTGTTATTAGTTTTATTAGTGTTATTACTGTTATTAGTGTTCTTAGTATCGTTACTGTTATTAGAGTGATTAGTGTCGTTAGTGTTATTAGTGTCGTTAGTGTTATGAGTCTTATTAGTGTTATTAGTGTCGTTAGTGTTATTAGTATCATTAGTGTTATTATTGTCGTTAGCGTTATTAGAGTCGTTAGTGTTATTAGAGTTATTAGTGTTATTAGTGTTATTAGTGTTATTAGTGTTATTAGTGTCGTTAGTGTAATTAGTGTCGTTAGTGTTATTAGTGTTATTATGGTCGTTAGTTTTATTAGTGTCGTTAGTGGTATTAGTGTTATTAGTGTCGTCAGTGTTATTAGTGTTATTAGTGTCATTAGTGTTATTAGTGTCGTTAGAGTTAATAGTGTCGTTAGTGTTATTAGTGTCGTTAGTGTTATTAGTGTCGTTAGTGTTATTAGTGTCGTTAGTATTATGAGTGTCGTTAGTGTTATAAGTGTCGTTAGTGTTATTAGTGCTATTAGAGTCATTAGTGTTATTAGTGTCGTTAGTGTTATTAGTGTTATTGGTGTTATTAGTGTTATTGGTGTCGTTAGTGTTATTAGTGTCGTTAGTGTTATTAGTGTCGTTAGTATTATTAGTGTCGTTAGTATTATTAGTGTCGTTAGTGTAATTGGTGTTATAATGTCTTTAGTGTCGTTACTGATATTATTGTTATTAGAGTCGTTAGTGTTATTATTGTTATTAGTGTCGTTACTGTTATTATTGTTATTAGTGTTGTTAGTGTTATTAGTCTCGTTAGTATTATTAGTGTCGTTAATGTTATTAGTATTATTAGAGTCATTAGTGTTATTAGTGTCGTTAGTGTTATTAGTGTCGTTAGTGTTATTAGTGTTATTAGTGTCGTTAGTGTGGATAGTGTTATTGGTGTTATTAGAGTCATTAGTGTTATTAGCGTCGTTACTGTTATTATTGTTATTAGTGTCGTTAGTGTTATTACTGTTATTAGAGTTATTATTGTTATTAGTGTTATTAGTGTTATTAATGTCATTAGTGTTATTAGAGTCGTTAGTGTTATTATTGTCGTTAGTGTTATAAGTGTCGTTAGTGTTATTAGTGTTATTAGTGTCGTTAGTATTATTAGTGTCGTTAGTGTTATTAGTGTTATAAGTGCCATTAGTGTTATTAGTGTTGTTAGTGTTATTAGTGTCGTTAGTGTTATTATTGTCGTTAGTGTTATAAGTGTCGTTAGTGTTATTAGTGTCGTTATTGTTATTAGTGTTATTAGTGCCGTTAGTGTTATTAGTGTCGTTAGTGTTATTAGAATTGTTAGTGTTATTAGTGTCGTTGGTTTTATTAGTGTCGTTAGTGTATTAGTGTCGTTAGTGGTATTAGTGTTATTAGTGTCGTTAGAGTTATTAGAGACGTTAGTGTTATTATTTGCGTTAGTGTTATTAGTGTTATTAGTGTGATTAGTGTTATTAGATTCGTTAGTGTTATTATTGTCGTTAGTGTTATTAGTCTCGTTAGTGTTATTAGTGTTGTTAGTGTTATTAGAGTCGTTACTGTTATTATTGTGGTTAGTGTTATTAGTGTCGTTAGTGTTGTTAGTGTTATACGTGTTGTTAGTGTTATTGGTGTCGTTAGTGTTATTAGTGTCGTTAGTTTTATTAGTGTTTTTAGAGTCATTAGTGTTATTAGTGTCGTTAGTGTTATAAGTGTCGCTAGTGTTATTAGTGTGGTTAGTGTTATTAGTGTCGTTAGTGTTATTAGAGTCGTTAGTGTTATTAGTGTCGTTAGTGTTATTAGTCTCGTTAGTGTTATTAGTGTCGTTAGTGTTGTTAGTGTGGTCAGTGTTATTAGTGTGGTTAGTGTTATAATTGTCGTTAATGATATTAGTGCCGTTAGTGTTATTAGTGTTATTAGAGTTATTAGTGTCGTTAGTGTTATTAGTGTTATTAGTGTCGTTAGTGTTATTAGTGTCGTTAGTGTTATTAGTGTCGTTAGTGTTATTAGTGTCGTTATTGTCATTAGTGTTATTAGTGTCGTTAGTGTTATTAGTGTTCTTCGTGTCGTTAGTGTGGTTAGTGTTATTAGTGTTAGTAGAGTCATTAGTGTTATTAGTTTCGTTAGTATTATTAGTGTCGTTAGTGTTATTAGTGTCGTTAGTGTTATTAGTGTCGTTATTGTTATTAGTGTTATTAGAGTAATTAGTGTTATTAGTCTCGTTACTATTATTAGTGTTATTAGTGTCGTTAGTGTTATTAGTGTTATTAGTGTTATTAGTGTTATTTGTGTCGTCAGTGTTATTAGTGTCGTTAGTGTTATTAGTGTTATTAGTGTTATTAGTGTTATTAGTGTTGTTAGCGTTATTAGTGTCATTAGGGTTATTAAAGTCGTTTGTGTTATTATTGTCGTTAGTGTTATTAGTGTCGTTAGTGTTATTAGTGTCGTTAGTGTTATAAGTCTCGTTGGTTTTATTAGTGTCGTTAGTGTTATTAGTGTTATTAGTGTCGTTAGTGTTATTAGTGTCGTTAGTGTTATCAGAGTCGTTAGTGTTATAAGTGTCGTTAGTGTTATTTGTATCTTTAGTGTTATTAGTATTGTTAGTGTGGTTAGTGTTATTAGTGTGGTTAGTGTTATTAGTGCCGTTAGTTTTATTAGTGTGGTTAGTGTTATTAGTGTCGTTAGTGTTATTAGAGTCGTTAGTGTTATTAGTGTCGTTAGTGTTATTAGTCTCGTTAGTGTTATTAGTGTCGTTAGTGTTATTAGAATTGTTAGTGTTATTAGTGTCGTTGGTTTTATTAGTGTCGTTAGTGTATTAGTGTCGTTAGTGGTATTAGTGTTATTAGTGTCGTTAGAGTTATTAGAGACGTTAGTGTTATTATTTGCGTTAGTGTTATTAGTGTTATTAGTGTGATTAGTGTTATTAGAGTCGTTAGTGTTATTATTGTCGTTAGTGTTATTAGTCTCGTTAGTGTTATTAGTGTTGTTAGTGTTATTAGAGTCGTTACTGTTATTATTGTGGTTAGTGTTATTAGTGTCGTTAGTGTTGTTAGTGTTATTCGTGTTGTTAGTGTTATTGGTGTCGTTAGTGTTATTAGTGTCGTTAGTTTTATTAGTGTTTTTAGAGTCATTAGTGTTATTAGTGTCGTTAGTGTTATAAGTGTCGCTAGTGTTATTAGTGTGGTTAGTGTTATTAGTGTCGTTAGTGTTATTAGAGTCGTTAGTGTTATTAGTGTCGTTAGTGTTATTAGTCTCGTTAGTGTTATTAGTGTCGTTAGTGTTGTTAGTGTGGTCAGTGTTATTAGTGTGGTTAGTGTTATAATTGTCGTTAATGATATTAGTGCCGTTAGTGTTATTAGTGTTATTAGAGTTATTAGTGTCGTTAGTGTTATTAGTGTTATTAGTGTCGTTAGTGTTATTAGTGTCGTTAGTGTTATTAGTGTCGTTAGTGTTATTAGTGTCGTTATTGTCATTAGTGTTATTAGTGTCGTTAGTGTTATTAGTGTTCTTCGTGTCGTTAGTGTGGTTAGTGTTATTAGTGTTAGTAGAGTCATTAGTGTTATTAGTTTCGTTAGTATTATTAGTGTCGTTAGTGTTATTAGTGTCGTTAGTGTTATTAGTGTCGTTATTGTTATTAGTGTTATTAGAGTAATTAGTGTTATTAGTCTCGTTACTATTATTAGTGTTATTAGTGTCGTTAGTGTTATTAGTGTTATTAGTGTTATTTGTGTCGTCAGTGTTATTAGTGTCGTTAGTGTTATTAGTGTTATTAGTGTTATTAGTGTTATTAGTGTTGTTAGCGTTATTAGTGTCATTAGGGTTATTAAAGTCGTTTGTGTTATTATTGTCGTTAGTGTTATTAGTGTCGTTAGTGTTATTAGTGTCGTTAGTGTTATAAGTCTCGTTGGTTTTATTAGTGTCGTTAGTGTTATTAGTGTTATTAGTGTCGTTAGTGTTATTAGTGTCGTTAGTGTTATCAGAGTCGTTAGTGTTATAAGTGTCGTTAGTGTTATTTGTATCTTTAGTGTTATTAGTATTGTTAGTGTGGTTAGTGTTATTAGTGTGGTTAGTGTTATTAGTGCCGTTAGTTTTATTAGTGTGGTTAGTGTTATTAGTGTCGTTAGTGTTATTAGAGTCGTTAGTGTTATTAGTGTCGTTAGTGTTATTAGTCTCGTTAGTGTTATTAGTGTCGTTAGTGTTGTTAGTGTGGTTAGTGTTATTAGTGTGGTTAGTGTTATAAGTGTCGTTAATGATATTAGTGCCGTTAGTGTTATTAGTGTTATTAGTGTTATTAGTGTTATTAGTGACGTTAGTGTTATTAGTGTCGTTAGTGTTATTAGTGTCGTTAGTGTTATTAGTGTTCTTCGTGTCGTTAGTGTGGTTAGTGTTATTAGTGTTAGTAGAGTCATTAGTGTTATTAGTTTCGTTAGTATTATTAGTGTCGTTAGTGTTATTAGTGTCGTTAGTGTTATTAGTGTCGTTATTGTTATCAGTGTTATTAGAGTAATTAGTGTTATTAGTCTCGTTACTATTATTAGTGTTATTAGTGTCGTTAGTGCTATTAGTGTTATTAGTGTTATTTGTGTCGTCAGTGTTATTAGTGTCGTTAGTGTTATTAGTGTTCTTAGTGTCGTTAGTCTGATTAGTGTTATTAGTCTTAGTAGAGTCATTAGTGTTATTAGTTTCGTTAGTATTATTAGTGTCGTTAGTGTTATTAGTGTCGTTAGTGTTATTAGTGTTATTAGTGTTATTAGTGTTGGTAGCGTTATTAGTGTCATTAGGGTCATTAAAGTCGTTTGTGTTATTATTGTCGTTAGTGTTATTAGTGTCGTTAGTGTTATTAGTGTCGTTAGTGTTATAAGTGTCGTTGGTTTTATTAGTGTCGTTAGTGTTATTAGTGTTATTAGTGTCGTTAGTGTTATTAGTGTCGTTAGTGTTATCAGAGTCGTTAGTGTTATAAGTGTCGTTAGTGTTATTAGTGTCTTTAGTGTTATTAGTATTGTTAGTGTGGTTAGTGTTATTAGTGTGGTTAGTGTTATTAGTGCCGTTAGTGTTATTAGTGTTGTTAGTGTTATTAGTGTTATTAAAGTCATTAGTTTTATTAGTGTCGTTAGTGTTATTAGTGAAGTTATTGCTATTAGTGTTATTAGTGTTGTTAGTGTTATTAGTGTCGTTAGTTTTATTAGTGTCGTTAGTATTATTAGTGTCGTTAGTGTTATTAGTGTCGTTAGTGTTATTAGTGTTATTAGAGTTATTAGTGTCGTTAGTGTTATTAGTGTTATTAGTGTCATTAGTGTTATTAGTGTCGTTAGTGTTATTAGTGTCGTTAGTGTTATTAGTGTCGTTATTGTCATTAGTGTTATTAGTGTCGTTAGTGTTATTAGTGTTCTTCGTGTCGTTAGTGTGGTTAGTGTTATTAGTGTTAGTAGAGTCATTAGTGTTATTAGTTTCGTTAGTATTATTAGTGTCGTTAGTGTTATTAGTGTCGTTAGTGTTATTAGTGTCGTTATTGTTATTAGTGTTATTAGAGTAATTAGTGTTATTAGTCTCGTTACTGTTATTAGTGTCGTTAGTGTTATTAGTGTTCTTCGTGTCGTTAGTGTGGTTAGTGTTATTAGTGTTAGTAGAGTCATTAGTGTTATTAGTTTCGTTAGTATTATTAGTGTCGTTAGTGTTATTAGTGTCGTTAGTGTTATTAGTGTCGTTATTGTTATTAGTGTTATTAGAGTAATTAGTGTTATTAGTCTCGATACTATTATTAGTGTTATTAGTGTCGTTAGTGTTATTAGTGTTATTAGTGTTATTTGTGTCGTCAGTGTTATTAGTGTCGTTAGTGTTATTAGTGTTCTTAGTGTCGTTAGTGTGATTAGTGTTATTAGTCTTAGTAGAGTCATTAGTGTTATTAGTTTCGTTAGTATTATTAGTGTCGTTAGTGTTATTAGTGTCGTTAGTGTTATTAGTGTTATTAGTGTTATTAGTGTTATTAGTGTTGTTAGCGTTATTAGTGTCATTAGGGTTATTAAAGTCGTTTGTGTTATTATTGCCGTTAGTGTTATTAGTGTCGTTAGTGTTATTAGTGTGGTTAGTGTTATTGGTCTTATTAGTGTTGTTAGTGTTATTAGTGTCTTTAGTGTTATTAGTATTGTTAGTGTGGTTAGTGTTATTAGTGTGGTTAGTGTTATTAGTGCCGTTAGTGTTATTAGTGTTGTTAGTGTTATTAGTGTTATTAGAGTCATTAGTTTTATTAGTGTCGTTAGTGTTATTAGTGAAGTTATTGCTATTAGTGTTATTAGTGTTGTTAGTGTTATTAGTGTCGTTAGTTTTATTAGTGTCGTTAGTTTTATTAGTGTCGTTGGTTTTATTAGTGTCGTTACTGTTGTTATTATTATTATTAGTGTTGTTAGTGTTATTAGTGTCGATAGTGTTATTAGTGTCGTTAGTGTTATTAGTGTCGGTATTGTTATTATTGTCGTTAGTATTATTAGTGTCGTTAGGTTTATTAGTGTCGTTACTGTTATTATTGTTATTAGTGTCGTTAGTGTTATTAGTGTCGTTAGTGTTATTAGTGTTATTAGAGTTATTAGTGTTATTAGTGTCGTTAGAGTTATTAGAGTCGTTATTGTTATTATTGTCGTTAGTGTTATTAGTGTTGTTAGTGTTATTAGTGTCGTTAGTATTATTAGTGTTATTAGTGTCTTTAGTGTTGTTAGTATTGTTAGTGTGGTTAGTGTTATTAGTGCCGTTAGTGTTATTAGTGTCGTTAGTGTTATTAGTGTTTTTACAGTCATTAGTTTTATTAGTGTCGTTAGTGTTATTAGTGTTATAAGTGCCATTAGTGCTATTAGTGTCGTTAATGTTATTAGTGTCGTTAGTGTTATTAGTGTTATTGGTCTCGTTAGTGTTATTAGTGTCGTTAGTGTGATTAATGTCGTTAGTGTTATTAATGTCGTTAGTGTTATTAGAGTGATTAGTGTTTTTAGAGTTATTAGTGTTGTTAGTGTTATTAGTGTTATTAGTGTTATTAGTGCCGTTAGTGTTATTAGTGTAATTAGTGTGGTTAATGTTATTAGTGTCGTTAGTGTTATTAGTGTCGTTAATGTTATGAGAGTTATTGGTGTCGTTAGTGTTATTAGTGTTATTAGTGTTATTAGTGTTATTAGTGTCGTTAGTGTTATTAGTGTTATTGGTGTCGTTAGTGTTATTAGTGTCGGTAGTCTTATTAGTGTCGTTAGTATTATTAATGTCGTTAGTATTGTTAGAGTCGTTAGTGTTTTTAGAGTTATTAGTGTTATTAGTGTTATTAGTGTTATTAGTGTCGTTAGTGTTATTAGTGTCGTTACTGTTATTAGTGTTATTAGTGTAGTTAGTTCTATTAGTGTTATTAAAGTGATTAGTGTCGTTACTGTTCTTAGTGTCGTTCGGTTTATTAGTGTTATTAGTGTTATTTGTGTGGTTAGTGTTATAAGTGTTGTTAGTGTTATTAGTGTTCTTAATGTCGTTAGTGTGGTTAGTGATATTAGTGTTAGTAGAGGCATTAGTGTTATTAGTGTCGTTAGTGTTATTTGTGTTATTACTGTTATTGGTGTCGTTAGTGTTATTAGTGTCGTTAGTGTTATTATTGTCGTTAGTTTTATTAGTGTCGTTAGTATTATTAGTGTCGTTAGTGTAATTAGTGTTATAATGTCGTTAGTGTGGTTAGTGTCATTAGTGTTATTAGTGACGTTAGTGTTATTAGTGTTATTAGTGTCGTTAGTGTTATTAGTGTCGTTAGTGTTATTAGTGTCGTTCGTGTTATTAGTGTCGTTAGTGTTATTAGTGTTATTAGTGAGGTTAATGTTATTAGTGTCGTTAGCGTTATTAGTGTCGTTAGTGTTATTAGTGTTATTTGCGTCGTTAGTGTTATTAGTGTCGTTAGTGTTATTAGTGTCGTTAGTGTTATCAATGTCGTTAGTGTTATTAGTGTTATTAGTGTTATTAGTGTTATTAGTGTCGTTAGTGTTATTGGTGTCGTTAGTATATTAGTGTCGTTAGTGTTATTAGTGTTATTAGTGTCGTTACTGTTAATATTGTTTTTAGTGTCGTTAGTGTTATTAGTGTTATTAGTGTCGTTAGTGTTATTAGTGTTATTAGTGTCGTTAGTGTTATTAGTGTTATTAGAGTCATTAGTGTTATTGGCGTCGTTACTGTTATTAGTGTTATTAGTGTTGTTAATGTTATTAGTGTCGTTAATGTTATTAGTATCGTTAGTTTTATTAGTGTGGTTTGCGTTATTAGTGTTATTAGTGTCATTAGCGTATTAGTTACTGTTATTATTGTTATTAATGTCGTTAGTGTTACTAGTGTCGTTACTGCTATTATTGTTTTAGTGTCGTTAGTGTTATTAGTGTTATTAGTGTGGTTAGTGTTATTAGTGTCGTTAGTGTTATTAGTGTTATTACTGTTATTGGTGTTGTTAGTGTTATTAGTGTCGTTAGTGTCATTAGTGTCGATAGTTTTATTAGTGTCGTTAGTATTATTAGTGTCGTTAGTGTAATTAGTGTTATAATGTCGTTAGTGTGGTTAGTGTTATTAGTGTGATTAGTGTTATTAGTGTCGTTCGTGTTATTAGTGTCGTTAGTGTTATTAGTGTTATTAGTGAGGTTAATGTTATTAGTGTCGTTAGCGTTATTAGTGTCGTTAGTGTTATTAGTGTTATTTGCGTCGTTAGTGTTATTAGTGTCGTTAGTGTTATTAGTGTCGTTAGTGTTATCAATGTCGTTAGTGTTATTAGTGTTATTAGTGTCGTTAGTGTCATTAGTGTCGATAGTTTTATTAGTGTCGTTAGTATTATTAGTGTCGTTAGTGTAATTAGTGTTATAATGTCGTTAGTGTGGTTAATGTTATTAGTGTTATTAGTGTTATTGGTGTCATTAGTGTCATTAGTGTTATTAGTGACGTTAGTGTTATTAGTGTTATTAGTGTTATTAGTGTTATTAGTGTCATTAGTGTCATTAGTGTCATTAGTGTCGTTAGTGTTATTAGTGTCGTTAGTGTTATTAGTGTCGTTAGTGTTATTAGTGTTATTAGTGTGGTTAATGTGGTTAATGTTATTAGTGTCGTTAGCGTTATTAGTGTCGTTAGTGTTATTAGTGTTATTAGTGTTATTTGCGTCGTTAGTGTTATTAGTGTCGTTAGTGTTATCAATGTCGTTAGTGTTATTAGTGTTATTAGTGTTATTAGTGTCGTTAGTGTTATTAGTGTCGTTAGTATTATTTGTGTTATTGGTGTTATTAGAGTCATTAGTGTTATTAGTGTCGTTAGTGTTATTAGTGTTATTAGTGTCGTTACCATTAATATTGTTTTTAGTGTCGTTAGTGTTATTAATGTTATTAGTGTCGTTAGTGTTATTAGTGTTATTAGTGTCGTTAGTGTTAGTGTTATTAGAGTCATTAGTGTTATTGGTGTCGTTACTGTTATGAGTGTTATTAGTGTCGTTAGTGTTATTAGTGTTATTAAAGTCATTAGTGTCGATACGGTTATTAGTGTCGTTAGGTTTATAACTGTTATTTGTGTTATTTGTGTCGTTAGTGTTATTAGTGTCATTAGTGTTATTAGTGTTATTACTTTTATTAGTGTCGATAGTGTCTTTAGCGTTATTAGTGTTATGAGTTTCGTTAATATAATTAGTGTCGTTAGTGTTATCAGTGTCGTTAATGTTATTAGTGTCGTTAATGTTATTAGTGTCGTTAGTTTTATTATTGTGGTTAGCGTTATTAGTGTTATTAGTGTCGTTAGTGTTATTATTGTTATTAGTGTCGTTAGTGTTATTAGTGTCGTTAGTGTTATTAGTGTTGTTAGCGTTATTAGTGTCATTAGTGTTATTAGAGTCGTTAGTGTTATTATTGTCGTTAGTGTTATTAGCGTCGTTAGTGTTATTAGTATCGTTAGTCTTATTAGAGTCGGTACTATTATTTTTGTCGGTAGTGTTATTAGAGTCGGTACTGTTATTATTGTCGTTAGTGTTAATATCGTCGTTAGTGTTAGTAGTGTGGTTAGTGTTATTAGTTTTATTAGTGTTGTTAGTGTTATTAGTGGCGTTAGTGTTATTAATAAAATATTAGAGTCATTAGTGTTATTAGTGTCGTTAGTTTTATTAGTGTCGTTAGTGTTATTAGTGTTATTAGTGTCGTTAGTGTTATTAGTGTCGTTAGTTTTGTAAGAGTCGTTAGTGTTATTAGTGTCGTTAGTGTTATTAGTGTGGTTAGTGTCATTAGTGTCTTTCGTGTTATTAGTATTGTTAGTGTGGTTAGTGTTATTAGTGTCGTTAGTGTTATTAGTGTTATTAGTGTTGTTAGTGTTATTAGTGTCGTTAGTGTTATTAGTGTCGTTAGTATTATTAGTGTCGTTAGTGTTATTAGTGTCGTTACTGTTATTTGAGTTATTAGAGTGGTTAATGTTATTTGTGTCGTTAGTGTTATTAGTGTCGTTTGTGTTATTAGTGTTATTGGTGGCGTTAGTGTTATTAGTGTTATTAGTGATATTAATGTTATTAGTGTTATTAGTGTCGTTAGTGTTATTAGTGTCGTTAGTGTTATTAGTGTTGTTAGTGTGGTTAATGTTATTAGTGTAGTTAGTGTTATTAGTGTCGTTAGTGTTATTAGTGTTATTGGTGTCGTTGGTGTTATTAGTGTCGTTAGTGGTATTAGGGTTATTAGTGTCGTTAGTGTTATTAGTGTAATTAGTGTTATTAGTGTCGTTAGTGTTATTAGTGTCGTTAATTTTATGAGAGTTATTGGTGTCGATAGTGTTATTAGTGTCGTTAGTGTTATTAATGCCGTTAGTGTTATTAGAGTCGTTAGTGTTTTTAGAGTTTTTAGAGTTATTAGTGTTATTAGTGTTATTAGTGTTATCAGTATTATTAGTGTTATTAGTGTTATTTGTGTCGTTAGTGTTATAATTGTTGTTAGTGTTGTTAGTGTTCTTAGTGTCGTTAGTGTGGTTAGTGATATTAGTTTTAGTAGAGGCATTAGAGTTATTAGTGTCGTTACTGTTATTATTGGTATTAGTCTCGTTAGTGTTATTAGTGCCGTAAGTGTTATTAGTGTCGTTAGTGTTATTAGTGTTATTAGAGTCATTAGTGTTATTAGTGTCGTTAGTGTTATTAGTGTTATTAGTGTGGTTAGTGTTATTAGTGTGATTAGTGTTATTAGTGTCGTTAGTGTTATTAGTGTCGTTAGTGTTATTAGTGTTATTAGTGTGGTTAGTGTTATTAGTGTGATTAGTGTTATTAGTGTCGTTAGTGTTATTAGTGTCGTTAGTGTTATTAGTGTTATTACTGTTATTGGTGTCGTTAGAGTTCTTAGTGTCGTTAGTGTTATTATTGTCGTTAGTTTTATTAGTGTCGTTAGTATTATTAGTGTCGTTAGTGTAATTAGTGTTATAATGTCGTTAGTGTGGTTAGTGTCATTAGTGTTATTAGTGACGTTAGTGTTATTAGTGTTATTAGTGTCGTTAGTGTTATTAGTGTCGTTAGTGTTATTAGTGTCGTTCGTGTTATTAGTGTCGTTAGTGTTATTAGTGTTATTAGTGTGGTTAATGTTATTAGTGTCGTTAGCGTTATTAGTGTCGTTAGTGTTATTAGTGTTATTAGTGTCGTTAATGTTATCAATGTCGTTAGTGTTATTAGTGTTATTAGTGTTATTAGTGTTATTAGTGTTATTAGTGTCGTTAGTGTTATTGGTGTCGTTAGTGTATTAGTGTCGTTAGTGATATTAGTGTTATTAGTGTTATTAGAGTCATTAGTGTTATTAGTGTCATTAGTTTTATTAGTGTGGTTAGCGTTATTAGTGTTATTAGTGTCATTAGCGTATTAGTGTCGTTACTGTTATTATTGTTATTAATGTCGTTTGTGTTACTAGTGCTGTTACTGCTATTATTGTTTTTAGTGTCGTTAGTGTTATTAGTGTCGTTAGTGTTATTAGTGTGGTTAGTGTCACTAGTGTCTTTCGTGTTATTAGTATTGTTAGTGTGGTTAGTGTTATTAGTGTCGTTAGTGTTATTAGTGTTATTAGAGTCATTAGATTTATTTGTGTCGTTAGTGTTATTAGTGGAGTTAGTGTTATTAGTGTTATTAGTGTTGTTGGTGTTATTAGTGTCGTTAGTGTTATTAGTGTTATTACTGTTATTGATGTTGTTAGTGTTATTAGTGTCGTTAGTGTCATTAGTGTCGTTAGTTTTATTAGTGTCGTTAGTATTATTAGTGTCGTTAGTGTAATTAGTGTTATAATGTCGTTAGTGTGGTTAGTGTTATTAGTGTTATTAGTGTTATTAGTGTCATTAGTGTCATTAGTGTTATTAGTGACGTTAGTGTTATTAGTGTTATTAGTGTTATTAGTGTTATTAGTGTTATTAGTGTCGTTAGTATTATTAGTGTCGTTAGTGTTATTAGTGTCGTTAGTGTTATTAGTGTTATTAGTGTGGTTAATGTGGTTAATGTTATTAGTGTCGTTAGCGTTATTAGTGTCGTTAGTGTTATTAGTGTTATTTGCGTCGTTAGTGTTATTAGTGTCGTTAGTGTTATTAGTGTCGTTAGTGTTATCAATGTCGTTAGTGTTATTAGTGTTATTAGTGTTATTAGTGTCGTTACCATTAATATTGTTTTTAGTGTCGTTAGTGTTATTAATGTTATTAGTGTCGTTAGTGTTATTAGTGTTATTAGTGTCGTTAATGTTAGTGTTATTAGAATCATTAGTGTTATTGGTGTCGTTACTGTTATTAGTGTTATTAGTGTCGTTAGTGTTATTAGTGTTATTAAAGTCATTAGTGTCGATACGGTTATGAGTGTCGTTAGGTTTATAAGTGTTATTTGTGTTATTTGTGTCGTTAGTGTTATTAGTGTCATTAGTGTTATTAGTGTTATTAGTTTTATAACTGTCGATAGTGTCTTTAGCGTTATTAGTGTTATGAGTGTCGTTAATATAATTAGTGTCGTTAGTGTTATCAGTGTCGTTAATGTTATTAGTGTCTTTAATGTTATTAGTGTCGTTAGTTTTATTAGTGTGGTTAGCGTTATTAGTGTTATTAGTGTCGTTAGTGTTATTATTGTTATTAGTGTCGTTAGTGTTACTAGTGTCGTTACTGTTATTATTGTTTTTAGTGTCGTTAGTGTTATTAGTGTCGTTAGTGTTATTAGTGTTGTTAGCGTTATTAGTGTCATTAGTGTTATTAGAGTCGTTAGTGTTATTATTGTCGTTAGTGTTATTAGCGTCGTTAATGTTATTAGTATCGTTAGTCTTATTAGAGTCGGTACTGTTATTTTTTTCGGTAGTGTTATTAGAGTCGGTACTGTTATTATTGTCGTTAGTGTTAATATTGTCGTTAGTGTTAGTAGTGTGGTTAGTGTTATTAGTTTTATTAGTGTTGTTAGTGTTATTAGTGGCGTTAGTGTTATTAATATTATTAGAGTCATTAGTGTTATTAGTGTCGTTAGTTTTATTAGTGTCGTTAGTGTTATTAGTGTTATTACTGTCGTTAGTGTTATTAGTGTCGTTAGTTTTATTAGAGTCGTTAGTGTTATTAGTGTCGTTAGTGTTATTAGTGTGGTTAGTGTCATTAGTGTCTTTCGTGTTATTAGTATTGTTAGTGTGGTTAGTGTTATTAGTGTCGTTAGTGTTATTAGTGTTATTAGAGTCATTAGATTTATTTGTGTCGTTAGTTTTATTAGTGGAGTTAGTGTTATTAGTGTTATTAGTGTTGTTAGTGTTATTAGTGTCGTTAGTGTTAATAGTGTCGTTAGTATTATTAGTGTCGTTAGTGTTATTAGTGTCGTTACTGTTATTTGAGTTATTAGAGTGGTTAATGTTATTTGTGTCGTTAGTGTTATTAGTGTCGTTTGTGTTATTAGTGTTATTGGTGGCGTTAGTGTTATTAGTGTTATTAGTGATATTAATGTTATTAGTGTTATTAGTGTCGTTAGTGTTATTAGTGTCGTTAGTGTTATTAGTGTTGTTAGTGTGGTTAATGTTATTAGTGTCGTTAGTGTTATTAGTGTCGTTAGTGTTATTAGTGTTATTGGTGTCGTTGGTGTTATTAGTGTCGTTAGTGTTATTAGTGTCGTTAGTGTTATTAATGCCGTTAGTGTTATTAGAGTCGTTAGTATTTTTAGAGTTATTAGTGTTATTAGTGTTCTTAGTGCTATTAGTGTTATTATTGTCGTTAGTGATATTAGTGTTATTAGTGAGCTTAGTGTATTAGTGTCGTTAGTGGTATTAGGGTTATTAGTGTCGTTAGTGTTATTAGTGTAATTAGTGTTATTAGTGTCGTTAGTGTTATTAGTGTCGTTAATGTTATGAGAGTTATTGGTGTCGTTAATGTTATTAGTGTCGTTAGTGTTATTAGTGTCGTTAGTGTTATTAATGCCGTTAGTGTTATTAGAGTCGTTAGTGTTTTTAGAGTTTTTAGAGTTATTAGTGTTATTAGTGTGATTAGTCTTATTAGTGTCGTTAGTGTTATTAGTGTCGTTAGTGTTATTAGTGTCGTTAGTTTTATTAGTGTCGTTAGTATTATTAGTGTCGTTAGTGTAATTAGTGTTATAATGTCGTTAGTGTGGTTAGTGTTATTAGTGTTATTAGTGTCATTAGTGTTATTAATGTCGTTAGTATTATTAGTGTCGTTAGTGTTATTAGTGTCGTTAGTGTTATTAGTGTTATTAGTGTCGTTAGTGTTAGTGTTATTAGAGTCATTAGTGTTATTGGTGTCGTTACTGTTATTAGTGTTATTAGTGTCGTTAGTGTTATTAGTGTTATTAAAGTCATTAGTGTCGATACGGTTATTAGTGTCGTTAGGTTTATAAGTGTTATTTGTGTTATTTGTGTCGTTAGTGTTATTAGTGTCATTAGTGTTATTAGTGTTATTAGTTTTATAACTGTCGATAGTGTCTTTAGCGTTATTAGTGTTATGAGTGTCGTTAATATAATTAGTGTCGTTAGTGTTATCAGTGTCGTTAATGTTATTAGTGTCTTTAATGTTATTAGTGTCGTTAGTTTTATTAGTGTGGTTACCGTTATTAGTGTTATTAGTGTCGTTAGTGTTATTATTGTTATTAGTGTCGTTATTGTTACTAGTGTCGTTACTGTTATTATTGTTTTTAGTGTCGTTAGTGTTATTAGTGTCGTTAGTGTTATTAGTGTTGTTAGCGTTATTAGTGTCATTAGTGTTATTAGAGTCGTTAGTGTTATTATTGTCGTTAGTGTTATTAGCGTCGTTAGTGTTATTAGTATCGTTAGTCTTATTAGAGTCGGTACTGTTATTTTTTTCGGTAGTGTTATTAGAGTCGGTACTGTTATTATTGTCGTTAGTGTTAATATTGTCGTTAGTGTTAGTAGTGTGGTTAGTGTTATTAGTTTTATTAGTGTTGTTAGTGTTATTAGTGGCGTTAGTGTTATTAATATTATTAGAGTCATTAGTGTTATTAGTGTCGTTAGTTTTATTAGTGTCGTTAGTGTTATTAGTGTTATTACTGTCGTTAGTGTTATTAGTGTCGTTAGTTTTATTAGAGTCGTTAGTGTTATTAGTGTCGTTAGTGTTATTAGTGTGGTTAGTGTCATTAGTGTCTTTCGTGTTATTAGTATTGTTAGTGTGGTTAGTGTTATTAGTGTCGTTAGTGTTATTAGTGTTATTAGAGTCATTAGATTTATTTGTGTCGTTAGTGTTATTAGTGGAGTTAGTGTTATTAGTGTTATTACTGTTGTTAGTGTTATTAGTGTCGTTAGTGTTAATAGTGTCGTTAGTATTATTAGTGTCGTTAGTGTTATTAGTGTCGTTACTGTTATTTGAGTTATTAGAGTGGTTAATGTTATTTGTGTCGTTAGTGTTATTAGTGTCGTTTGTGTTATTAGTGTTATTGGTGGCGTTAGTGTTATTAGTGTTATTAGTGATATTAATGTTATTAGTGTTATTAGTGTCGTTAGTGTCATTAGTGTCGTTAGTGTTATTAGTGTTGTTAGTGTGGTTAATGTTATTAGTGTCGTTAGTGTTATTAGTGTCGTTAGTGTTATTAGTGTTATTGGTGTCGTTGGTGTTATTAGTGTCGTTAGTGTTATTAGTGTCGTTAGTGTTATTAATGCCGTTAGTGTTATTAGAGTCGTTAGTATTTTTAGAGTTATTAGTGTTATTAGTGTTCTTAGTGCTATTAGTGTTATTATTGTCGTTAGTGATATTAGTGTTATTAGTGAGCTTAGTGTATTAGTGTCGTTAGTGGTATTAGGGTTATTAGTGTCGTTAGTGTTATTAGTGTAATTAGTGTTATTAGTGTCGTTAGTGTTATTAGTGTCGTTAATGTTATGAGAGTTATTGGTGTCGTTAATGTTATTAGTGTCGTTAGTGTTATTAGTGTCGTTAGTGTTATTAATGCCGTTAGTGTTATTAGAGTCGTTAGTGTTTTTAGAGTTTTTAGAGTTATTAGTGTTATTAGTGTTATTAGTGTTATTTGTGTCGTTAGTGTTATAATTGTTGTTAGTGTTATTAGTGTTCTTAGTGTCGTTAGTGTGGTTAGTGATATTAGTGTTAGTAGAGGCATTAGTGTTATTAGTGTCGTTACTGTTATTATTGGTATTAGTCTCGTTAGTGTTATTAGTGCCGTAAGTGTTATAAGTGTGGTTAGTGTTATTAGTGTTATTAGAGTCATTAGTGTTATTAGTGTCGTTAGTGTTATTAGTGTTATTAGTGTGGTTAGTGTTATTAGTGTGATTAGTGTTATTAGTGTCGTTAGTGTTATTAGTGTCGTTAGTGTTATTAGTGTCGTTAGTTTTATTAGTGTCGTTAGTATTATTAGTGTCGTTAGTGTAATTAGTGTTATAATGTCGTTAGTGTGGTTTATGTTATTAGTGTTATTAATGTCGTTAGTATTATTAGTGTCGTTAGTGTTATTAGTGTCGTTAGTGTTATTAGTGTTATTAGTGTGGTTAATGTTATTAGTGTCGTTAGTGTTATTAGTATTATTTGCGTCGTTAGTGTTATTAGTGTCGTTAGTGTTATTACTGTCGTTAGTGTTATCAATGTCGTTAGTGTTATTAGTGTTATTAGTGTTATTAGTGTCGTTAGTGTTATTAGTGTCGTTAGTGTATTAGTGTCGTTAGTGTTATTAGTGTTATTAGTGTTATTAGAGTCATTAGTGTTATTAGTGTCGTTAGTGTTATTAGTGTTATTAGTGTCGTTACTGTTAATATTGTTTTTAGTGTCGTTAGTGTTATTAGTGTTATTAGTGTCGTTAGTGTTATTAGTGTTATTAGTGTCGTTAGTGTTATTAGTGTTATAAAGTCATTAGTCTTATTGGTGTCGTTACTGTTATTAGTGTTATTAGTGTCGTTAGTGTTATTAGTGTTATTAAAGTCATTAGTGTCGTTAGGTTTATAAGTGTTATTAGTGTTATTTGTGTCGTTAGTGTTATTAGTGTCATTAGTGTTATTAGTGTTATTAGTGTTATTAGTGTCGTTAGTGTCTTTAGCGTTATTAGTGTTATGAGTGTCGTTAAAGGTAATTAGTGTCGTTAGTGTTATTAGTGTCATTAGCGTATTAGTGTCGTTACTGTTATTATTGTTATTAGTGTCGTTAGTGTTACTAGTGTCGTTAGTGTTATTAATGCCGTTAGTGTTATTAGAGTCGTTAGTATTTTTAGAGTTATTAGTGTTATTAGTGTTCTTAGTGCTATTAGTGTTATTATTGTCGTTAGTGATATTAGTGTTATTAGTGACGTTAGTGTATTACTGTCGTTAGTGGTATTAGGGTTATTAGTATCGTTAGTGTTATTAGTGTAATTAGTGTTATTAGTGTCGTTAGTGTTATTAGTGTCGTTAATGTTATGAGAGTTATTGGTGTCGTTAGTGTTATTAGTGTCGTTAGTGTTATTAGTGTCGTTAGTATTATTAATGCCGTTAGTGTTATTAGAGTCGTTAGTGTTTTTAGAGTTTTTAGAGTTATTAGTGTTATTAGTGTTATTAGTGTTATTAGTGTTATTTGTGTCGTTAGTGTTATAATTGTTGTTAGTGTTATTAGTGTTCTTAGTGTCGTTAGTGTGGTTAGTGATATTAGTGTTAGTAGAGGCATTAGTGTTATTAGTGTCGTTACTGTTATTATTGGTATTAGTCTCGTTAGTGTTATTAGTGCCGTAAGTGTTATTAGCGTCGTTAGTGTTATTAGTGTTATTAGTGTCGTTAGTGTTATTAGTGTTATTAGTGTGGTTAGTGTTATTAGTGTGATTAGTCTTATTAGTGTCGTTAGTGTTATTAGTGTCGTTAGTGTTATTAGTGTCGTTAGTTTTATTAGTGTCGTTAGTATTATTAGTGTCGTTAGTGTAATTAGTGTTATAATGTCGTTAGTGTGGTTAGTGTTATTAGTGTTATTAGTGTCATTAGTGTTATTAATGTCGTTAGTATTATTAGTGTCGTTAGTGTTATTAGTGTCGTTAGTGTTATTAGTGTTATTAGTGTGGTTAATGTTATTAGTGTCGTTAGTATTATTAGTGTTATTTGCGTCGTTAGTGTTATTAGTGTCGTTAGTGTTATTAGTGTCGTTAGTGTTATCAATGTCGTTAGTGTTATTAGTGTTATTAGTGTTATTAGTGTCGTTAGTGTTATTAGTGTCGTTAGTGTATTAGTGTCGTTAGTGTTATTAGTGTTATTAGTGTTATTAGAGTCATTAGTGTTATTAATGTCGTTAGTGTTATTAGTGTTATTAGTCTCGTTACTTTTAATATTGTTTTTAGTGTCGTTAGTGTTATTAGTGTTATTAGTGTCGTTAGTGTTATTAGTGTTATTAGTGTCGTTAGTGTTATTAGTGTTATAAAGTCATTAGTTTTATTGGTGTCGTTACTGTTATTAGTGTTATTAGTGTCGTTAGTGTTATTAGTGTTATTAAAGTCATTAGTGTCGATACGGTTATTAGTGTCGTTAGGTTTATAAGTGTTATTAGTGTTATTTGTGTCGTTAGTGTTATTAGTGTCATTAGTGTTATTAGTGTTATTAGTGTTATTAGTGCCGTTAGTGTCTTTAGCGTTATTAGTGTTATGAGTGTCGTTAAAGGTAATTAGTGTCGTTAGTGTTATTAGTGTCATTAGCGTATTAGTGTCGTTACTGTTATTATTGTTATTAGTGTCGTTAGTGTTACTAGTGTCGTTACAGTTATTATTGTTTTTAGTGTCGTTAGTGTTAATAGTGTCGTTAGTGTTATTAGTGTTGTTAGCGTTATTAGTATCATTAGTGTTATTAGAGTCGTTAGTGTTATTATTGTCGTTAGTGTTATTAGCGTCGTTAGTGTTATTAGTATCGTTAGTCTTATTAGAGTCGGTACTGTTATTTTTGTCGGTAGTGTTATTAGAGTCGGTACTGTTATTATTGTCGTTAGTGTTAATATTGTCGTTAGTGTTAGTAGTGTGGTTAATGTTATTAGTTTTATTAGTGTTGTTAGTGTTATTAGTATCGTTAGTGTTATTAGTGTCGTGAGTATTATTAGTGTCGTTAGTGTTATTCGTGGCGTTAGTGTTATTAATGTTATTAGAGTCATTAGTGTTATTAGTGTCGTTAGTTTTATTAGTGTCGTTTTTTTTATTAGTGTTATTAGTGTCGTTAATGTTATTAGAGTCGTTAGTGTTATTAGTCAAGTTATTGTTATTAGTGTTATTAATGTTGTTAGTGTTATTAGTGTCGTTAGTGTTATTAGTGTTATTAGTGTTATTAGTGTTGTTAGTGTTATTAGTGTCGTTGGTGTTATTAGTGTCGTTAGTATTATTAGTGTCGTTAGTGTTATTAGAGTTATTAGAGTGGTTAATGTTATTAGTGTCGTTAGTGTTATTAGTGTCGTTAGTGTTATTAGTGTTATTGGTGTCTTTAGTGTTATTAGTGTCGTTAGTATTATTAATGTCGTTAGTGTTATTAGAGTCGTTAATGTTTTTAGAGTTATTAGTGTTATTAATGATATTAGTGTTATTAGTGTTATTAGTGTCGTTAGTGTTATTAGTGTCGTTAGTGTTATTAGTGTTGGTAGTGTTATTAGTGTCGTTAGTGTTATTAGTGTCGTTAGTGTCATTAGTGTTATTGCTGTCGTTAGTGTTATTAGTGTCGTTAGTGTTATTTGTCTCGTTAGTGTTATTAGTGTCGTTAGTGTTATTAATGTCGTTAGTGTTATTAGTGTCGTTAGTGTATTTAGAGTTATTAGTGTTATTAGCGTTATTAGTGTTATTAGTGTTGTTAGTGTTATTAGTGTCGTTAGTGTTATTAATGTTATTGGTGTCCTTGGTGTTATTAGTGTCGTTAGTGTTATTAACGTCGTTAGTGTTATTAGAGTCGTTAGTATTTTTTGAGTTATTAGTGTTATTAGTGTTCTTAGTGTTATTAGTGTTATTATTGTCGTTAGTGATATTAGTGTTATTAGTGACGTTAGTGTACTAGTGTCGTTAGTGGTATTAGGGTTATTAGTGTCGTTAGTGTTATTAGTGTCATTAATGTTATTAGTGTCGTTAGAGTTATTAGTGTCGTTAGTGTTATTAGTGTCGTTAGTGTTATTAGGGTTATTAGTGTCGTTAGCGTTATTAGTGTCATTAGTATTATTAGTGTCGTTAGTGTTATTAGTATCGTTAGTTTTATTAGAGTCGGTACTGTTATTTTCGTCGTTAGTGTCATTAGAGTCGGTACTATTATTATTGCCGTTAGTGTTATTATTGTCGTTAGTGTTATTAGTGTGGTTAGTGTTATTAGTGTTATTAGTGTTGTTAGTGTTATTAGTGTCGTTAGTGTTATTAGTGTCGTTAGTATTATTAGTCTCGTTAGTTTTATTAGTTGCGTTAGTGTTATTAATGTTATTAGAGTCATTAGTGTTATTAGTGTCGTTAGTTTTATTAGTGTCGTTCGTGTTATTAGTGTTATTAGTGTCGTTAGTGTTATTGATGTCGTTAGTGTTATTAGTGTCGTTAGTGTTATTAGTGTTTTTAGTGTTGTTTATGTCGTTAGTGTTATTAGTGTTATTAGAGTAGTTAGTGTTATTAGTGTCGTTAGTGTTTTTAGTGTTATTAGTGTTATTAGTGTCGTTAGTGTTATTAGTGTCATTAGTTTTATTAGTGTCATTAGCGTTATTAGTGTTATTAGTGTCGCTAGTGTTATTAGTGTCGTTAGTGTTATTAGTGTTATTAGTGTTATTAGAGTCGTTAGTGTTATTAGTGTCGTTAGTGTTATTAGTTTTATTAGTGTTGTTAGTGTCGTTAGTGTCGTTAGTGTTATTAGTGTCGTTAGTGTTATTAGTGTTATTAGTGTTATTGGTATTATTAGTGTCGTTAGTGTTATTAGTGTCGTTAGTGTTATTAGTGTTATTACTGTTATTAGAGTAGTTATTGTTATTAGAGTAGTTAATGTTATTAGTGTCGTTAGTGTTATTAGTGTTATTAGTGTTATTAATATCGTTAGTTTTATTAGTGTCATTAGCGTTATTAGTGTTATTAGTGTCGTTAGTGCTATTAATGTCGTTAGTGTAATTAGTGTTATTAGTGTTATTAGAGTAGTTAATGTTATTAGAGTCGTTAGTGTTATGAGTGTCGTTAGTTTTATTAGTGTCGTTAGTATTATAAGTGTTACTAGTGTGGTTAGTGTTATTAGTGTGGTTAGTGTTATTAGTGTCGTATGTGTTATTAGTGTTATTAGATTCGTTAGTGTTATTAGTGTCGTTAGTGTTATTAGTTTTATTTGTGTTGTTAGTGTCGTTAGTGTCGTTAGTGTTATTAGTGTCGTTAGTGTTATTAGTTTTATTAGTGTTATTAGAGTAGTTAATGTTATTATTGTTATTAGAGTAGTTAATGTTATTAGTGTCGTTAGTGTTATTAGTGTTATTAGTGTTATTAGTGTCGTTAGTGTTATTAGTGTTATTACTGTTATTAGAGTAGTTATTGTTATTAGAGTAGTTAATGTTATTAGTGTCGTTAGTGTTATTAGTGTTATTAGTGTTATTAATATCGTTAGTTTTATTAGTGTCATTAGCGTTATTAGTGTTATTAGTGTCGTTAGTGCTATTAATGTCGTTAGTGTAATTAGTGTTATTAGTGTTATTAGAGTAGTTAATGTTATTAGAGTCGTTAGTGTTATGAGTGTCGTTAGTTTTATTAGTGTCGTTAGTATTATAAGTGTTACTAGTGTGGTTAGTGTTATTAGTGTGGTTAGTGTTATTAGTGTCGTATGTGTTATTAGTGTTATTAGATTCGTTAGTGTTATTAGTGTCGTTAGTGTTATTAGTTTTATTTGTGTTGTTAGTGTCGTTAGTGTCGTTAGTGTCGTTAGTGTCGTTAGTGTTATTAGTGTCGTTAGTGTTATTAGTTTTATTAGTGTTATTAGAGTAGTTAATGTTATTATTGTTATTAGAGTAGTTAATGTTATTAGTGTCGTTAGTGTTATTAGTGTTATTAGTGTTATTAGTGTCGTTAGTTTTATTAGTGTTATTAATGTCGTTAGTTTTATTAGTGTCATTAGCGTTGTTAGTGTTATTAGTGTCGTTAGTGCTATTAATGTCGTTAGTGTTATTAGTGTTATTAGAGTCGTTAGTGTTATTAGAGTCGTTAGTGTTATTAGTGTCGTTAGTGTTATTAGCGTCGTTTGTGTTATTAGTGTCGTTAATGTTATTAGAGTCGTTAGGAATTTGGATTAAAAACGTGTCGAATTTCTGTGTCTAAATATTACAATTGTATGTACCTCATTATACCCCCAGCGGGTGAGTTGGAGGAGGAATTTCACCATGGAACGTTTATTCGGGCAACACGACACCAGACCCTTTAATTAGGCGTGTACCTAAGTACCAAAACTACGTGTACCTTATTGTAATTCTCGACAGAATCACAGTGACACAATATCTAACAAAACTGAACTTTTGAATAACAAGAAAATTCCATCTGACAGGCTTCCACGTATCTTCTGTCTAGCCAACTTCCTACACATGGCTTGGTCAACTCGAGACACGGTAAAAGACATTTAAGATAGTTGAATCAAACTTCATGATTGTGATTCGAATTTCTTCCTCATACAATCATGCTTCTAAGGCACTGACTGGTGATTAAAATAGTTAAATATTAGAATAAGTGAAAATACCAACAGAACGACAGATACACAGACATATAGCCGTGCAGTGTGTGGCCAGCTGCCAATATTGGATGTTTCTATCAGATAGTTCATCTCCTCTGAGATACAACTATTATAAGGGATACATATTTAAAATGTAAACAGCTTAGTTTATTAATTGGTTTGCTAGTTAACATAACACTATCTTCTTGATTTTTACTGTGTATTTTACTTCATAAAATCTGGTTATGTCTCAATGTTTTGTCAGGGGAGAGGGAATGCAGTTCTGATTATTCTCGGCCATCCGAGAACTGCAGAGTATGTATGGTGGAGGGAGGGGGGGTATCCTCATATTCCCAACCTGAGTCCAAAACTTGCAACATAGCTAACTTCGCTAAAGGAACTGAAAATGGTATTAAACCGAATGAACTATAATGTTACCCCCAAGAAGGCCACGACAGGGTTTGAGGTACCTGGGCGGGCTGAAATGATCATACGCTGACTATGAACGAGTTATGCTAGAGCTGTAAAATCTTGCTTGCATTAATTTCAACTCTTCTTATTAATAACTAGATTGTTTCTTTCCAGGGACTATGTGGAAGAATAGACCTCATTTAGTCATTCCATGAGAATATCTTGGTCAGCCTATGAACATTTTAGCTGAACCTCGTGAGAAAGCAAAACACGCAACAAAAATCGCAATTCCCCGCCCTAAAATGGTTCTTTATTTTGTCGATTTCGAAAAGATGAAAAGCACAGTTGACTTCGGTGGGATTTGAACTCAGAAAGCACTGGAACAAATACTGGAGTCAACTTATCTTACGCACTAACAACTCTGCTAATTCACCCCCTCAGTAAACCACGGCGAGATTTGAACTCCTTACAGAAAAGGTCGGAATAAATATTTAAGATATAAAGTTGACTCTCTCTCCCTCTCTCTCTGACTCTCTCTCTCCCTCTTTCCCTGATTTTCTCTCTTAGTCCCTCCCCCCGCCCCACCGTCATTTCTGACGACGACTGCTTCAGTTGATTCCATCAATGTAACTCTGCCTCCGTGTAAGCATTCAAGTGACACGTGACCTTCGGCACCGAGTACTCCAGTCGATTCAATCAATGGAATTGTCTGTTCATGAAATTAACATGTAAGTGACTCAGCATTCCACAGCCGCATGCGTCCTTAACGTAGTTCTCAGGTAGATTCAGCGTAACACGATATGACTAAACTGAAGCAACGTGAAATAAAGTGTCTTGCTGAAGGACACAATGCAGCTCCCAGTCAGGAAATCAAACCCACGACCTTACGATTGTTAGCTAAACACACTGACCACTACGCCTCCACTGCTGTCTTAGCCAACACCCTGACCACTACGCCTCCACCACCTTCTGTTTTAGCTAAACTCAACACTTTCAAACAATGGAGTACAATTTCTTTACGTTACATAAAAATTTAGAAGGAAATAAAGCTTCTTTTCTTGATCATATGTTCCCCTAATTAACTAATCCCAGTGTCATATCTTCCCCTAATTAACTAATCCTGATATCATATGTTCCCCTAATTAACTAATCCCAGTGTCATATCTTCCCCTAATTAACTAATCCTAATATCATATGTTCCCCTAATTAACTAATCCTGATATCATATGTTCCCCTAATTAACTAATCCTAATATCATATGTTCCCCTAATTAACTAATCCTAATATCATATGTTCCCCTAATTAACTAATCCCAGTGTCATATCTTCCCCTAATTAACTAATCCTGATATCATATGTTCCCCTAATTAACTAATCCTAATATCATATGTTCCCCTAATTAACTAATCCTGATATCATATGTTCCCCTAATTAACTAATCCCGATATCATATGTTCCCCTAATTAACTAATCCCGATATCATATGTTCCCCTAATTAACTAATCCCGATATCATATGTTCCCCTAATTAACTAATCCTAATATCATATGTTCCCCTAATTAACTAATCCTAATATCATATGTTCCCCTAATTAACTAATCCTGATAACGAGATAAAATATTGTCAAGTAATTATAACGTTGAAATCCCAAGCTGACCAAAGAACGTGTCTTTGTGATGTTTTTGGTAAAAGATCAATCATGATTTCACCATGTAACCGGATTCGTTGATGACGACAGAATCTCAGAGCAAGAGAGAGAGAGAGAGAGAGAGAGAGAGAGAGAGAGAGAGAGAGAGAGAGAGAGAGAGAGAGAGAGAGAGAGAGGGGGGGAGAGAGAGAGAGAGAAAACTTCCGATTATCTATCTATTTTTATTGTATGTAAACTTCCTCCTTTGTATTTGTCCCCTTCTTTTGTGCCCCTGTGGCTAATAAAGAAACATATCTATCGCTATACGTAACCAACCAAACAAGTCTATTTATCTCTCTATCTATATAACCATTTCTTTACCTTTTCTCTCTTAAACATTAACTCTTTTATTCAGGACCAGCGTCTAAGTATTCAACACTATAAGCCACTCTACAATGTGCGACCCCTTCAACCATCCAGAGCCCTATGACAGTTCTACAATGTGCGATCCCTTCACCCATCCAGAGCCCTATGACAGTTCTACAGTGTGTGACCCCTTCACCCATCCAGAGCCCTATGACAGTTCTACAACGTGCGACCCCTTCACCCATCGAGAGCCCTATGACAGTTCTACAATGTGCGACCTCTTCATCCATCTAGTGTCCTATGACAGTGCTACAATATGCGACCCCTTCACCCATCCAGAGCCCTATGATAGTTCTACAATGTGCGACCCCTTCATCCATCCAGTGCCCTATGACAGTTCTACAATGTGAGACCCCTTCACCCATCCAGTGTCCTATGACAGTTCTACAATGTGCGGTATTTTCCCCTCTCTACGAGATAAAATATGATGAAAATCTCTTCAATGGAAAAACAATCTATTGAATGCGTGCATGAGCCCGTAAGTCCTGAGGGAGTTGTAGGGGAACCGTATCAACACTCGGCGTCTCTAGGCTTTTAACCAGGTGGAGCACATCTCCTCTCCAGGTCGGAATTCAGCAAATTTCTTCCAGAGAAGGAAATCAATCCATGTTCCCATAACACAATAACATTTCTGGAGTCTGACATAACTAACACAATGTCTAAAATATATAAAACCATCTGGTTCGGTCATGTCAACATTTCAGACGTCCTATTGAAGCAGTGATCGAGGATAAGAGGGGATTCCTTGAGATAGATGCGTCAAGATAAGTCAAAGGATTATTCATGCTAATTTCTTTCCTCAGAGGAATCTCTTCTTCCATGACTTATGCATCTTTTACTAAATCCATGCAAATATCCTCAAAGGACTGAACAACCCTGTGTGCGCATGTATGTATGTATATATACATGTGTGTGTGTGTGTTTGTGTGTGTGTGTGTGGGTGTGTGTGTGTGTGTGTGTGTTAGTGAAAGTAGAGGATCTACCGCGAGCTCGACAGTTTCGGCTAGTTAGCTCTTGTAATGAAGACTAGAAGAGGTAACTATCCGATACCGCCGAGCTCGCGGTAGATCCTCTACTTTCACTAATATATCCACTCTGCATCATACCCTGTATTGAGTACGTCTTTGATTTGTGGTATTCCAGGTCTAGCAATATATATATGTGCAGACTGGCAATATATATATATATATATATATGTGTGTAGATACCCCATCTATTGTATATTTTTCTTTCAATAACAGTTATTGACTATATCTGGGGTGAAGAATTCGTCTACGTTTATCTTACCTTGGCATTAAAGTAGACAAGAATCTTCTATCTCAGTTTCTCCTGCAATTTTCAACATCTTCACAAACATGGAAGAATGTCGGCTTTTCTTAGTTTTTATATTTTTCATATTATTTGTGTTGTTTTTCTTACACTAGCAATTTCCTGTTTGATGGGGTAAAAGAAATATCAAACAGGAAGCATGGCGAACAATTTCTGTGTGTGTGTGTGCGTGTGTGTGTGCGTGTGTGTGCGTGTGTGCGTGTGTAAGCCTGTATATAAACACGCACACACGTATATGTGTATATATATATTATATTCAAATACATGCACGCGTATATAAGTATGTGAATATATATATATATATATGTATATATATGTGTGTGTGTGTGTGTGTGTGTGTGTGTGTGTGTGTGTGTGTGTGTGTGTTTGTGTACGTGCGTCTGTGTGTGTGTGTGTGTGTATACACATACATGTATATACATATGTTGGTGTATATGCGTTTACATGTTTTAATTCATCTGGTGGGGAATTTTGCTATTTATTCTGTTAAATGTGAAAGATCAAGGTGTCAGATGCTGCCATGCCCTTGGTTAAGATGATATAACGCAGCAGATACTAAGGTTGTTTTTTAATACGGTTATGGCGTACGTTAAAAACGACAAATGAGTGAATATAATATAAAAAATGAAAACATTAAAATGTAAAAATATTTCGGTTTCATTCGTTATAGATCAGTAACGGGCAAACTGCGGCCCGCGAGACGCATACGGCTCGTTTGGCTTTCTGAATGGCACGCCTAATTTTCAAATTGCTTTGAATTTGTCAGTAGTGCGGCCCACCTTATACTGAGCTATATCCTATGGGGACAACCTTATACTGAGCTATATCCTATGTGGCCCACCTTATACTGAGCCACATCCTATGAGGCTCAACTCATGATGAGCCACATCCTATGAGGCTCAACCACAAATCTTATCAGAGAGCGGCTAGTATTCTGATTGCTCTCTTCGGCCTGGCGGGTAGCGAAGCCGGGGTTGGTAGCCGAAAGCATCATGTTGCTGCTAGAGAATGTGTCACAGCATATAGCATCCTAGATGAGGGGCCTACTTCCGCCAAACGGGAAGACTGTCAAGCTTGGACACAGAATGACCGAATCGTTAAGAAGTTGTTTTTGCAACCGTTATGTTCTCGGTTCGATACCACAGCATTAACAATAGCCTCGGATAGACGTATGTCTTGTCGAATGGGTTGTACCTGAAACCCGTCAAACACTGACTCTCACCTTGACTCTCCCTATTAATTAGATTAATGGTACACGTGTCAATGCTAAACTGAGCCTTACACAGTGTGATTTAATGAGCAGGCTGTGCCGTTGATCGAAATGAATATTCATCGTCGAAACTGATGCAGGTCCATACGATTCCAGCACCTCGAGCCACTGATTTCTGTCCTTCGAGGTAATATTTTACCTCCGTTTGGACGGCATTTTGTTGTTTTAATAACTTCCTTACGCCGAGTTTTTCTATTTTCGTACGAATATTATATATATATATATATATATATATAGGGGGAGGCGTGTATGTGATGGTGTGTGTGTGTGTGTGTGTACATGTATATATATGCATATGCATACGTGTCTCGAAACACGGACCGAGGAATCCCCGGCGATTACGTGCCATTTACATGCATATATACACACACATACACACATACACAAACACACACACAGTGTATACAAATAGAGAGAGAGAGAGAGAGAGAGAGAGAGAGAGAGAGAGAGAGAGAGAGAGTAATAGGGGAATGGAATGAGGGAACAGTGCTGCGAGAGAGGTGTGTGAGAATGAGATATTTTCCCTTAAAGTTTGGCAATCTTTCCAAATTATTTGCTCACCTTAGCAAAATATCGTCGCTGAGTCAGCAGCTTGAAACTTTAATGATAAACCAGATTTTCTATATCTTTACTACTGACACACACACACACACACACACATATATATATATATATATATATATATATATATATATATATATATATAAATTAATAAAAACAATGAATAAAAACAAAAAACAGTTCCTTATATTAAAAATTCAGCATTTTACGATCGTTTCTAGGATATATATGTGTGTGTTGGTATGTATATCATATAGATCTATGTAAAAATTTTACAAAATATCAGAGGAAATATACATACCTACACATATATATGCTGTCTTCAGAAATAATAATACATTATTTCTGATAATACATTATTTCTGAAGGCAGCATATATATGTGTAGGTATGTATATTTCCTCTGATAGTTTGTAATATTTTTACATAGATCTATATGATACCAACACACACATATATATCCTATAAACGATCGCAAAATGATGAATTTTTTAATATAAGGAACTGTTTCTTTGTTTTTATTCATTGTTTTTATTAATTTATCTTGACTCTGTTTTCTTGTGATTTTCATCTAAAAACTTTTTGAATACATCTTCTCTTTTCATGATATTTGGATTACATTGAGTTCTTCATACGGATTGGACACCACCGTATATTTTGGTAGATTTATCTACATATATATATATATATATATATATATATATATATATATATATATATATATACACACATATATATATACATACATATACATATATAAGCATATATATACATATATGTATATGTATATGTATATGTGTGTATGTGTGTGTGTTTGCCTCTGTGTGTGTGTGTGTGAATGGATGTATATTTTATTTTATAAAAATAGAGTAAATAATTTTATTGTATCATTTCCATACGATATCACAATATTGGGGACTTTGATGTAGCCACTGGCTTAAACTGCTAGAAACTGCAGTTAAATCCCTTTGTTCTATTCTAAACCAATGTTTAAAACAAACGTGATTCTATGACGGAGAAGTTTACATCGCAACTATAAGCTTTTTTTTATTTAACACTGTGTGTGGGGAGTGCAGCAGGGGCCTTCTACCACAGTCTTACTTCAACCAAAACTGTGTGAGCGAAATCTTATAGATGTACTGATGTTGAGTGGTAGACCTAGTCCATCGGCTTTAGACGGTTCCATCCCATAGCCATAGAGGTGTATGGTTCAAACGAGCGCTCGATGGAATTGGATTTGTTTGGCCAAATCTGTTTCTGACCTTGTCGATAGTCGGCCCTGAATACAACGGAATGCAGTAGTCATATGGTTCAAGTGAACATCTATCTCGTGTTTACATTGACCCGTTGCAGTGAACCTAGTGCCGAGATACTGAAATTGATCGGCATCTTCGAAAAGATGTAGAGACATTTTGAGATAAGGAAACGCCATGCGTCTACATGCGACACCTATACTAAGGTTTTCAATGGCTGATTGAATGTCGTTATCACCAACTATACTAACGTGTTATCTTACAGCAACACCTGATGACGACGTAGTTATCACCAACTATACTAACGTGTTATCTTACAGCAACACCTGATGACGACGTAGTTATCACCAACTATACTAACGTGTTATCTTACAGCAACACCTCATGACGACGTAGTTATCACCAACTATACTAACGTGTTATCTTACAGCAACACCTGATGACGACGTAGTTATCACCAACTATACTAACGTGTTATCTTACAGCAACACCTGATGACGACGTAGTTATCACCAACTATACTAACGTGTTATCTTACAGCAACACCTGATGACGACGTAGTTATCACCAACTATACTAACGTGTTATCTTACAGCAACACCTGATGACGACGTAGTTATCACCAACTATACTAACGTGTTATCTTACAGCAACACCTCATGACGTAGTTATCACCAACTATACTAACGTGTTATATCACAGCAACACCTGATGACGACGTAGTTATCACCAACTAACGTGTTATATCACAGCAACACCTGATGACGACGTAGTTATTACCAACTATACTAACGTGTTATATCACACCAACACCTAATAACGACGTAGTTATCACCAACTAACGTGTTATCTCACACCAACACCTGATAACGATGTAGTTATCACCATCTAACCTGTTATCTCACAGCAACACCTGATAACGACGTAGTTATCACCAACTAACGTGTTATCTCACAGCAACACCTGATAACGACGTAGTTATCACCAACTAACGTGTTATCTCACAGGAACACCTGATGACGACGTAGTTATCACTTACTAACGTGTTATCTCACAGCAACACCTCATGACGACGTAGTTATCACCAACTAACGTGTTATCTCACAGGAACACCTGATGACGACGTAGTTATCACTAACTAACGTGTTATCTCACAGCAACACCTCATGACGACGTAGTTATCACCAACTAACGTGTTATTTCACAGCAACACCTGAGAAATCCTCCAGGACATACTCTGTAATACAATCAAAGACAAACCGATTTTGTCAGCTACCGCCAAATTAATTTAAATAATATACGTAGCCTATCTCTCGGAGTTTTGCGAAGCACCGGGGGTAAAGTCAATATAAACAGTGGATATGTTATAACATAGCTTATAAAATCACCCTTAGGGATGGAAAAGAAGTTACCATCGCTTTTTCTTTTGTCTCTCAGGGTCTTCACCCTATATTATTGAATCTCCGTGCATGAGCACACCACTATTTATATCAACGATGAAAATGTTTTTAGCATAGACATAAGACCAAGACTTTGGAGGTAGCCGTTAGTTGAAACCAAAGTAATTAAAGTGTACTTAATTTCGTTGAAGCAGATGAAATGCGAAATCAAACTGGGCGGAGTTTGAACACAGAAAGTTAACTAAATACCGCTAAGTATTTTCTCCAAAGCTTTAACGATTCTACCAACCCACCATACTAATGCATGGATGGTCTCTTCATTCCAAGAGGACTCATAGGAGCGCCTTATACGGCGTTTCTTAGGAAATTTTAAAACCTGACGGCGCCCACCTCGTCTCCAGGTCTGAATGCAACAGATTTCTCCCAGAGATATAGAGGAAGAATCAACCCTAATACTTGACTGGTACTTTTTTATCGATCTCGAACGGATGAAAGGTAAAATTGACCTCGGCGGGTTTTGAACTGAAAGAGTAGAGAACTAAAACAAATACCAACTCTGCCAATTTCCCACCTTACACACTAATATCATTTGTAAAAATATATTATTGCGATGAAATGAAATATGTGCTCAGGTATACTAAAGTACATGGGATTATATCTAAGAACAACATTTTTTACTGTAATAGAAACGCGGTGGTATCATAGATGGTTGAAGAATTCTACATGGAATCGCAGAGGATACTGAATTCAATAAAATATTTCCAATTATCCAGACTTCACTGTCAACAATTTTGGTCTGTTTTATATTCTTTTCGGTTTTGGTTTTGTTGTTTTTTTTGTTTCGTCTTTTAGTTATAGTATTATTTTGTCGTAATTGGTTGTGATTGGTGTTAGCAATGTTATTATTTAGATTTGTTTTGTTGTTTTTGTTTTTATTCCTTCCTTCTTTCATGTTCTTATTTAATCAATACAGTCTACTTTGGGAAATTTTATCGTTATTTCTGTCTGCTGCAAAGTTTGCTTTTTCACCAATCATTTCCTCTTGCTTAATCACTAATACGTGTCTGCTCAGCACCAACAAAATAGATAAAAACCAAGAAAACCGACATTTATGAAGAAGAAAAAAAAAGCAACATTTTCAACGAGGTTTGTTTAGTAATGAAATATCTTTTTTACCACACTAACATATTATAAAAGGGTGATTCGAGATTGGGTTAAACAATATTCTCCTAGATAAATCTCATTTTACGCTTGTAACTACAAATATATAAACGTTTTATATATTTGTTAAACGTATATGATATATATATATATATATATATATATATATATATATATAGTAGAGTAAATATTAGCGAAGGCCATATGAACTCGTGCATCAATTGTGTGGATTGCACAACTTTAATCGGTTATAAAGATTAGTTTATATGTGAGACTATCGGTTGCCAAGATATATGTCTACTCTCTCCACGAGACAATTTTTTGCAGCAATTTTTTGCAGCAATTTTTGTCATCAGATACCACATTTAATCTTGTCCAATATATCCACTAACCCACCATCTAGTATGTATTTTATCTAGCGACACCGAAAGAATAACTAAATGCGTTGAATTTGACAAGAATTGAATTGGTAAAGTTTCACTACAGCAATACAGGAGTGATGAGAAACTCCCATGAGAGCTGGACAGCAGCGGGTCTTCAGAGAAGAAACTCTCAGGAGAGCTGGACAGCTGAAGGTCTTCAGAGAAGAAACTTCCAGGAGAGCTGGACAGCTGAAGGTCTTCAGAGAAGAAATTCCCAGGAGAGCTGGACAGCAGGGGGGTCTTCAGAGAAGAAATTCTGAGGAGAGCTGGACAGCAGAAGGTCCTCATAGAAGAATACCCACCCTCAAGCAAGTCTTTCGGTACTTAACTTCTTAACTGGTAGAGTTGAATTTGGAAAGAATGGAACTGTTAATTTTTTTACTACAGCACAACAGTAACAGTAAAGGCTACTCCAAACCAAACATCATAACACCCACCACGATATCTGGACGATATTGCAGAATAGCTAGCCAGTTCTTATGGTTTACATAGCTGATTGTATAAGAGTTAAAGAAAGGCTAAATATACAAACAATGTAAAGCAAGAGACAAACAAAGAGAAGAGAAGTAGAAACTTCTATTCCTGCTCTGCTGCTTAAAATAACCATACACCTTACTTCTCTTGCCTTTGTTTATCACAAGCTTTTCGTTATGTACAGCAATATGGCGACTAATGTCTGACGTCAATCTGTTAGAAAGAAATCGATATACATATGTGTGTGTGATAATACACACACACAATTATATATAATGGTCTATACACGCGCGCACAGACACACACACGCACACACAAACACACATATATATATATATATATGTATATATATACATATATATTTAATGCTCTATACATATATACACTCATATGTTTTACATATATCATGCCTATATAAACACAAATTCATATATTTAAATATCTATATATCTCTATATATCTATCTATCTATCTATCTATCTCTCTCTCTCTCTCTCTCTCTATATATATATATATATATATATATATATATACATATATATATATTTATATAAATATCTATATCTATATCTATATATATATATATATATATATATATATATATATATATATATATATATATATATATATATATATATATATATATATACCTAAATATATATATATATATATACCTAAATATATATATATATACCTAAATATATATATATATATATATATATATAAATATATACGTGGGAAAGTAAAAATCGGAGAATAGACCGTTAAAACATGTTTATTTAAAATATCACCTACGTACGTTTCGCCCAGTTGGGCTTCTCAAGGGCATAAATAACTTCTGCTAACTCTCTAGCCCACTAAATATTAACACTTCGAATATTTAATACTGCCGGCACTAGTATCGAGCACCTTTGGCATACGTTACTTGGCAAATAACTATATGTATCACCTATCCCCCCTTTTTTTCTCTTTCTCGATACGTAAATACTATATAAATATATATATATAACTAAATATATATATATATATAACTAAATATATATATATATATATATAAATATATATTTTGTTTCTGAATTTGTTTAGCAAGATTCTTTATCTGAAAACGTGTGTTGAAACCGATATTGTTATACAACCAAAATTAAATAGCAAACATGAATGGAATAGCAACATCACAACTTACAATTAAGGACAAAATGAAAACACACACACACATAACCAACCAGTAACATGTAATTAAACTTATAAATAAACAAATAAAAACACACACAGACACCCGGATGTAACACATGCGCAAACTAAACACACAACCCACACAAAACCAAGATGGCGTAGGACAGAAAAAAGGAGAGGCACAAAACAAAGAGAACAATCCCCAGTCACTGAAGAGGTCACAGAATGTGTGACGAAAGAATTTGTCAATATATGAACAACCGTCTGGTTGTGGAACCAACCAACCAACCAACCGGAAATTTATAAATTCATAAATTTATAAATTTAATTTATAATAAATTGGAGTGAAAGCAACTTGTGCGTGTGTTTCTTATTGGCAACATGACCCTCCCAAAGTATAACAATATATATATATATATATATATATATATATATATATATATATATATATATATATATATATATATATATATAAATATATATAATAAACAATACAATATAATTACCTCATTACCAGAGGTTTCCCGAATAAGACGAATACGAAAACCGTCCTCATTCGTTCGTCGGACAAGGCAATTTAAAACATAGTGAAATATTTGAAAAGTCTCCTCAAGAAATGCAAAAAATATATAAATAAAAGTAATGCAAGAGATATATTAAAAAATAAGGAAATATAGTTAGGGTATGTGTATATGTATGTATATACACTCACAAATGTACATATGTGTGTATGTACAAATGCATGTGTATGGTGAAAATGTGTGCGTAAGTACATATATGAGGGCAAGTATATTTGTGTATATGTGACCACAAATATGTATATAATATGAGTTGAAAAAGAAATTGTATGATAATATAGTTGACACGCATCCAGATACAGGTATTAAATACACATACGAGTATGAAAGCACGCGTATAAACACACACACACCCGCGGTCACTTATATGCGGAAGATAAAGAGGGAAGGGAGTGTAATAGTAAAAAGAAGTGTCATTCTCGATATATGTATAAAAATGAAACAATAGATGGGAATGAAAACATTTTTTTAAATCAAAGAGAAAGTAATCAATTAACACTAGAGAAAAGAAAACAAACATAGGTACGTACGTACATACACATATATATATAAAAAAATATTTATACACACAAATACGTACAGACAAAAGCGCATGCATGCGTACATACATACACACGAGGTACGTATATATATATATATATATATCGCCACATGTATATCTAATCACACGTACGTACGCGACTATATATATATATATACATATATACATACACACCCATACATACATATACATATACACACATATACATACACATACACATACATTCACCCGCATACACACACACGTATAAATAAGTATGTAAAAAACATAGATATAAAAACACACATACACACACATATATATACGTACGCACGCACACATACGGAGGCGTTCGTATACATATACAGAACGTATACACACATAAGCACACTCACACACATAGATACAGATTATAAATCAGCCATATGAATAAATTAGTACAAATATAAAATCGCCTGCGAAACAACAGAATATATCTGGAGTGGGAAACGAAAGTGACATGTGGTATCAGGTAGTGAAAGAAAATGGGGAAGTAAAATGTGGAATGTGAAGATATTAGGTAAGTGAATCGAAAAGTACGGGGGGGGGGGGGTACTGGTGGATGTGAAGTAAAAATAAAAATAAAATTAAAAATAAAGTTAAAAATGAAAGTAAATCAGAAAGAGAAGTCTGTAAAGAGGGTAATTTAAGGAAAGTGAAGAATAAGAGTTTATGGAGGATAAGTATCTGAAAGTGAGTTAAGTTTATATGAGCTGGAAAGCAAGTGTGATTTCATGTGTGGGCAACAGGTGAAAATTTCTGTTTTTGTATTTAGGCAGGTTTTTGGTGATTTAGGTTCTGTAAAATCCGATATGTTTCATTTATGCAGAGTGTGCATCTTCTTGTTCCTCTTGCATATTCTTTAGATTGGTTCAAAATTGACCAATCCAATTTATATTGGATACCTAGGTCTTTCAAATCCCATATTCTGCTAGCCAGAGCTATTGTGAATCTTTTTTCTGGATGTCGGAAAGATGCGACATGTGAGTAATAACGCGTTTTGAATTTGTCTTGTGTCATACCCACATATCGTTCGCTGGTGGCTGGTTGGTTGTTGCTGATAGTTGTCACTTTAGCCGCATACACAATGGCTTTGGTGTTGCATTTACCTTGTAATGGGCATTCACTTTTGACTCTACAGGAGCAATTTTTATGTTCTCTGTGTGATTTCTTATTGATGATATAAGATTTAATATGGGGACCGCAGGAGTAGCTAATTTTGACACAGTTTCTATTGAAGATCTTATAGTATCTATGTGTTCTATATATATATATATATAAACGGAATAAATTAAACGAAATTTCATTTCCCACTCTTAGTACGGCTGTTACTTAAATATAAGTATGTACACGTACATACATATATGCATACAGACGTACAGTAGTATGTATATATATATACATACATGCACACATATATATATGTACGTATGGATTCACCGAACATTTATTATAATGCTCGGTGTGTTTGTAAACAAACATCCCGTATTAAGCTGTAGTGTCTAGCAACCATCGTTGCTCGTTTGTTCAACACTGACAAAGGAACGCTGTACTAGTTTCAAGCTTATTAGCTATCGTCAGCAACGTATACCTTCCTGCCAGATGGTTGAACGTCTGAAAGTATAAACTTTCCTTATGCACATTAACGGCTGAGCAGCCTAATTTGCATATCGAGTGAGTTAATCGGCCGGGGTACCGAAAACGATAAACGGAAAAAAATGAAACGAAATTTCATTTCCCACTCTTAGTACGGCTGTTACTTAAATATAAGTATGTATACGTACATACATATATGTATACAGACGTACAGTAGTATGTATATATATATATACATCCATGCACACGTGCATATATATATATATATATATATATATATATATATATATATACACACGCAAACGCATGCGCAAAGACGACAAAATAAAATAAACAAACAAGCAAATAAATAAATAAATATATAGACAGACTGAATAAAAAATGGCGTAGACATACAACACATCAGGAGGAAAAAATATAACACCACTGACGATGTTGCAGATGTGCAACGAAAGATTTATGTAAATTATGTAAACTATATATATATGTTTGTGTCTATATTGTATCTGTATTATTTTTGACCGTCGATCAGTCAATGGCAACATTGAGGACCGAGTAAGTTAGATTGCAGATATAAAAGACAGCGAGAAGCGAAAACCAACCAAACAGTGAGTGTGTTCTGTTATTAATTCTGGCAATATTACACAAATATGACCCCCCCCCCCCCCCAAGTATAACAATATATATATATATATATATATATATACATACTATAAAGTATGTCCATAGAATCATTTGATAATATATATACACCACTTCCTCTCCCAATTAGCATAATCAACAACACAAAAAAACAATTAAACCAGGCTATAAGATTAAAAGGAACCCATGAAGAAATAGTAGATAAATAAACGACAGCAATCTATTCGCGATCAACATCTATAGAATATTTACCCAACATTTCAATACCACGTGGAAATCGATTAAATATACCGTCAACCATACACAATTAGGTATAAAATTAAAGTTAGAAGAAAAAATTCATATACACATACCAGGATGCGTTTCTACCCTTAGGGTTTCGTTCGCTTTCGGAAATATCCTATCAAGGATAAATTCTCGAGCTTCGAACTCATCAGGAAACAAACTCACTTGGACAAAGACTTTTCTTAAATGGTCCCCGCCAAAAACTAATTCAAAATGGCTAAGAACTGTGACATGGCAGTCGTCAAGTCAGAAAGAATGTGATTGGTGCCCCACGACGAGAGGGCTGGTTGCTAGAAAGTGCAGCCCAATATTGCCCAAATTGCATCTCAAACTTAAGGGAGATTATCAAATATAAAGATTTACATATATACAAATTAGACAAAGTCACAGATATATATGTTTTGCCAACCATTCACAATGGTGCTCATTGATGAATTAATTGATTTATTATTAATATACATACATAATGTATTTTTAACTCTGATACTGGTTCAGTCTGGTTCAAACTGAATTGGTCTGTCCCAGTCATTCATTGAGCAACATCGGTGAAGTTGGCACCCTTAACTCACAGTTGGGTGCGGGTGCATTCATGTATATATGTGTGTGTCCGCATGTATCTGTGTGTTTCTAAATGTATTATTAACTCCCTCTGGTCGAGCAACCTTTGAAGTGTGGGGACAACTGGAAAGCTTCCATTACTCATACTTCTCGCCTTCTTCACTACCTCTTCTACGGCATCGATATGAATACCCCCTCCGCCTCTGTGGTATTTTTTTCGTGGTTATAAGAGGCTTAGCTCTGTTTCTCGACCGTTATATCGCGTGACTATCTCCCCCTCCGCCTTTTGGGATTCTTTCTCACGTCGTGTAGACGCGTTCTTGAGACTAGTAAAATGAGGTATCCTCTTGATAAGTCGGCAGACCTCGCAAGGACTCTATATCTTTGATATATTGTTTTTGTTTATGCCACGAAACTACGTAGTCGAGGAATTTAGGAACAGTTTAGGTATGATACATTTTATTACTAATTATATCTAAATGTTTCTTCTCTCTTCATAATGTATTTTTAACTCTGATACTGGTTCAGTCTGGTTCAAACTGAATTGGTCTGTCCCAGTCATTCATTGAGCAACATCGGTGAAGTTGGCACCCTTAACTCACAGTTGGGTGCGGGTGCATTCATGTATATATGTGTGTGTCCGCATGTATCTGTGTGTTTCTAAATGTATTATTAACTCCCTCTGGTCGAGCAACCTTTGAAGTGTGGGGACAACTGGAAAGCTTCCATTACTCATACTTCTCGCCTTCTTCACTACCTCTTCTACGGCATCGATATGAATACCCCCTCCGCCTCTGTGGTATTTTTTTCGTGGTTATAAGAGGCTTAGCTCTGTTTCTCGACCGTTATATCGCGTGACTATCTCCCCCTCCGCCTTTTGGGATTCTTTCTCACGTCGTGTAGACGCGTTCTTGAGACTAGTAAAATGAGGTATCCTCTTGATAAGTCGGCAGACCTCGCAAGGACTCTATATCTTTGATATATTGTTTTTGTTTATGCCACGAAACTACGTAGTCGAGGAATTTAGGAACAGTTTAGGTATGATACATTTTATTACTAATTATATCTAAATGTTTCTTCTCTCTTCATAATGTATTTTTAACTCTGATACTGGTTCAGTCTGGTTCAAACTGAATTGGTCTGTCCCAGTCATTCATTGAGCAACATCGGTGAAGTTGGCACCCTTAACTCACAGTTGGGTGCGGGTGCATTCATGTATATATGTGTGTGTCCGCATGTATCTGTGTGTTTCTAAATGTATTATTAACTCCCTCTGGTCGAGCAACCTTTGAAGTGTGGGGACAACTGGAAAGCTTCCATTACTCATACTTCTCGCCTTCTTCACTACCTCTTCTACGGCATCGATATGAATACCCCCTCCGCCTCTGTGGTATTTTTTTCGTGGTTATAAGAGGCTTAGCTCTGTTTCTCGACCGTTATATCGCGTGACTATCTCCCCCTCCGCCTTTTGGGATTCTTTCTCACGTCGTGTAGACGCGTTCTTGAGACTAGTAAAATGAGGTATCCTCTTGATAAGTCGGCAGACCTCGCAAGGACTCTATATCTTTGATATATTGTTTTTGTTTATGCCACGAAACTACGTAGTCGAGGAATTTAGGAACAGTTTAGGTATGATACATTTTATTACTAATTATATCTAAATGTTTCTTCTCTCTTCATAATGTATTTTTAACTCTGATACTGGTTCAGTCTGGTTCAAACTGAATTGGTCTGTCCCAGTCATTCATTGAGCAACATCGGTGAAGTTGGCACCCTTAACTCACAGTTGGGTGCGGGTGCATTCATGTATATATGTGTGTGTCCGCATGTATCTGTGTGTTTCTAAATGTATTATATATATATATATATATATATATATATATATATATATATATATATATATATATATATTGGTAAAAGGAAAAGAAAATGCTGACAAATTGTTCCCATTGAAACATAGTTTAATTAGGAATAAGTAAAAATTAGTAATAAGTATTGGTTAGTATTCAGTTTTGGTTTTAAGTTTTTACCGGTTGCGCATTTCTAATGCTTTTCAAAAATAATTTTGAGATAGAGCGCCCGTGATGTTTGCTCTAATCTGATTAGTTTTGGAAATTCTACCTGTTTTATGTGAAAAAAGTGGCTCCAGATGTATTAAAATAAGTTTCGCGCCAATTCGTGTTGCAAAAAATTCTTGTGGTCAAAACAATTTTGATTGGTCGGTAGAGGTCATGTGAATGTTAAAAATTGATTTTGCGCCAAATGTAGGTTTGTGTCGGCTGATTAAGAAGTCACTGAAAAATAAGTTTCTCTGGCGGTGCTACCAGAAATACAGTTATTGTTTGACATATCTTCTTTCAATTTCTGTCGAATTGTTAAATTTTTTATAACAAAATATCTAGATTAAGTCTTTTCCAAACATTCAAAAGGTAATTATATCCGATGCATGTTAAGTGTGAATGTATTTTAATGCCTGATGCATTAAAAGACTAACAAGAAACAAGATACATACTGCGAACAAACAACGATATTAGTCAATGACTAATATATTTGTTCTCCATTAGCCAAGAGCATTCAAAATTATTTTTGAAAAGCATTAGAAATGCGCAACCGGTAAAAATGTAAAACCAAAACTAAATACTAACCAATACTTATTACTAATCTTTACTTATTCCTAATTAAACTATTTTTCAATGGGAACAATTTGTCAGCATTTTCTTTTCCTGTTACCAATATATCATAACTCGTGTGTTACACCTCTATTCTTTTAAATATATATATATATACATACATACATATATATATACATATATATATATATATATATATATAAAATATTAAAAAAATAATGAATAAAACAATGAAACAGTTCCTTATATTAAACAAAAAAAGTTCATTATTTAACGATCGTTTCTAGGATATATATGTGTTAGAATTGGCATGCATATTCAACAGATCTATGTACAAAATTATACAAAATTATACAAACTATCAAAATTAAATATACATACCAAACACATATATATGCCGTCTTCAGAAATAATGAAATATATTTATTGATAATAACAACAATTCAAAATTTCAGGTCCGTTTGGGAACAGAGTTCAAATTGACCAATGAAAATACAAAAAATTTTATGCAGTTTGGTGTGTGTATATACATGTAATTAACTTCGTACAC
>OZ024753.1:22176861-22189361 GCA_964016885.1 Eledone cirrhosa | reverse complement strand
GTCATATGTGTCTAGATAATTATTACTATAGGTAAGTTTAAGTAGGAGTTCCAGCTCACTGGTATCAATCCCACGGAATTCAACATTGCTCTCACTGATCATTTCTACGCATTTCTCCACAGCAAAATCCACGTCAATAGATGGATACAGGGACACAACATCCATACTACCTATTATGCAGTTTGTTAGGTCCCTAGATCGGTTACCCTCGCCGATTCTGCTGAGGAGGTCCTCCGTGCTGTCACATACATCTGGGGACATTTCAATGATGGGACGTATGATCAGGGAGAGGAAGTAGGACAGTCTGTAGTTACTAGCAATGTTAGCTCCACAGACTGGCCGTGTTGGTGGTCCTGTGACAGGGTCACTGCTCGTTTTATGGTCTTTTCGAAGCCCATACAACGCTGGCACGTCATTGTTCCAGGCCTGGAAGTTGTTGGCAGTCCTTTTGTTGGGCTGCATTATATTTGTCCACATCATCATATGGGCATTGAGGGCTTTTTCTCTATCCTCATGCTCTTGTTGTGTTACTTCTCTTGTGTTAGTGATGTGGGTTGCATTGCCTAGATGTAGTTTGGCAGACTGTCAACCGACATTCTGCCAGACTTGTCTGCTGGAAAGCATGCTATGTCTCCATTACGCGAGCGTTGCATGAGATTACGCAAGCCATTTGCAGATTTTTCTCCCAGTTGCTGGGCCTCCATTCTATCATGCTTCTTGCTATACTGTTCTATAATATTTCTAAGTTTAGATCTACCTATACTAAATTGTGCTTCTGTTTGTTCATCGACCTGCGTCGGAAATTGCGTGCGTTTGTTAAAAGCTAAAGTCGTGGCGTGGACTTGTCGCAGGTCGAACGACTTATCGGATGGATTATAAAAAGTAGAGTTCCAGGCTGCTACTTTATGTGTACTAGTGCTATTGTTATTGTTAGTTGTGTTGTTTCTATTTCTATTTCCTCCAACAGCCTCATGGTTGTTTCTATGTCTCTCATTATTACTCCTGTCTCTTTCCTCTGGCTCATTTTTATTATCTACTCTATTTTGTGTGTCTGTGTGTTCGTCTTGGTTATTTTCTCTGTCCATAGTCTCCCTTCTCCTTTCAATCCTATTACCTTCCCTTATTTCTGTGCCACTGTCATTACCTGTTTTCTGTGTCTGTGTGTTTGTTAAGATTGTGGTGGTGGTGAGAGGCATTGAATGTGTGTGTTGTTGTTGTCGTTGTTGTTGATGTGTCCTGTTGTTGATGTGTGTTGTTGTTGTTGTTGTCTCCGTGTATGTTATTATTGTTGTGTGTGTTGTTATTGTTGTTTGTGTCTGCGTGTCTGTTGTTGTTGTTTCTGAGTATGTTATTATTGTTGATGTGTGTGTTGTTGTTATTGTTGTTTGTGTCTGTGTGTCTGTTGTTGCTGGGATGTGTGTTGTATATGTATGTGTGTGTGCGTATGTTGTTATTTTTGTTTTTGTTTTTGTTTTTGAGGCTCCAACGTAATTTTGTAAATGATTTTTCTATTTCTGACAAGAATTTAATCATATTTACCTTATTAAATGTGGCATACTTAGGTGGCAGTTGTAATACAGATAATTCATCAGAGTCGACCGTAGTGTTGCCGTATATATTTGTGTTGTTGTATATTTTTGTGTTGTTGTTTAATAGAATACACTCATGGTATGATAGCAATAAATACCAGAGTGTAATGTTCATCGATACAACCCCTAGAGGTGAATTAGCTTACAAATTTAGAAGGGCCCTAGATAAACATAAACTCAATATTAAGATAGTAGAAAGACCAGGTACCTCCATAAAAACACTTATTAGCAATACATACCCTTTTCAAAGACCTCCCTGTATAGATAGGAAATGTAAATTAAGCCCCATATTAACTGTAAAACTAGAAATGTAGTATATAGTATAAGATGTACTGAAGGACAATGTAGAGATACAAATATAGTGTACATAGGTGAGACAGCTCGTACTATAGGGAAACGGATAAATGAACACTGGCGAGACCTTCAAGATAGTAAAGAATCATCTGTACTCTACCAACATGCTAAAATAGAACATAAGGGTAAATTAGAGAACATAGAAATAAAAATAGAATCTACACACAGAAAAGACGCAATGTTTAGACAAATCACAGAGGCAATAAACATAAATGAACTCCAACCAAAATTAAATAGAAAACATGAGTGGAACAACAACATCACAACTTACAATTAAGGACAAAATGAAAACACACACGCACATATAACAAACTAACAAACAATCAACCAGTAACATGTAAATAAACAAATAAATAACCGATTATAAACACACACAGACACCCGGATGTAACACATGCGCAAACTAAGGACACAACACACACACAAAAACAAGATGGCGTAGGACAGAACAAAGGAGAGGCACAAAAAACAAAGAAAAGAATCCCCAGTCACTGAAGAGGTCACAGAATGTGTGACGAAAGAACTTTGACAATATATAAACAACCATCTGGTTGTGGAACCAACCAACCAACCAACCAGAAATTTATAAATTCCTAAATTTATAAATTTATTATAATAAATTGAAGTGAAAGCAACTGGTGTGTGTGTTTCTTATTGACAACATGACCCTCCCAAAGTATAACAATATCGGTTTCAACACACGTTTTCAGATAAAGAATCTTGCTAAACAAATTCAGAAACGAAATATATATATATACATATATACATAAATATTTTCTCTCAATAACTACTTCCTAACTATATCCCCACCCCCACACTACAAGACAATACCCTGCTTATTATAAATGGATACTTAAGTGCGATTTGTAGACTACAACTATGGACTCCATGTACCCCATCTCGTAGCTTTCGTCTGTCCCCTCTTTATCTCTCTTTCTTCCTCTCTCGCCCTTCCTCTTTCTCTCTCTCTCTCTCTCGCCTTCGGTCTACCTCCCTCTCTCTCCACATCTATGAACCTGCTCTCTGTGTCAATAAATAATTCCAACCTGAACTATATCAACACAACGCCTAAGGTTGTCACTTTGAGAGTAAGCAGTATAATAAAACCCCTACCACAACATTTTGATTAAGATATCTGTATTCTTCAAATCACTCTCTCCCATTTCTCCAACCCCTTCATATCTATCTCTCTCTCTCCCTCTCCCCTTCTTTCTCTCTTCCTATTCTACTCTATCTTCCCCAATAACTTCCTTTAAGAAATAGAAGAGCATTTACATTTTACATTTTAACCATTCTGCACTGAGGAAACGGTAGAAGCTGCATTTGAAAATTGAGTTTCTGCAAATAATTATCAATTTGCACACAGCATGACTAGGCTGTATAACCAATGTTGAAACATTTGTAAGCACTTGGAATAAATTACCTTTTTATGGTGTCTACCTGTTATTTTTCATTCTTTATCTTCACTCCGGAAGACAGAAGGATCAGAAACTGAGTTTCTTCAACTATTCTTCCATAACTCGTTGAGTAACCCCTCACCGTATGTCAACTCTATCTAGTGTAGTAATTAACCATTACTGTATTCAGGATAATCCAAAGCATTTCTTGCATAACCTAATATATATATATACAAGGGATAACAAAATATCATTACAGGTAATCCAGTTAGAGTTTGAGAATACTTCTTATTATGGCTAGTTTTAGCGTACGGCATTGTTTGACTCAACAAGAGCTTTACGTAGGTGGCGAGTTTATGATTTCACTTGTATTCATATACAAGTTTATCTTGGAGTAATAAAATTGAAAAAGTGAAGAATAACATGGCCAACAGTACGAAAAAAGGGATTTATTTACAGTCTGACAATTGTTTCACTGATTAAGGTGTCTAACAATTGCTGAACCCTAGAAGCAGTGACACTCAATTTTAAATACGTTGTTAGCTTAATCAGATCATCGGAGATAACAGCAATAATCGTTAAATTTACAAATTCAAATTTCAGCATAAATTCATTTATTGTTGTTATCATTAATTTATTATTCATTTATTTTTGTTATCATTATTTTCCCTCTATTTTGAGTTCAAAATATTGAGTTCAAATTCTGAGTTCAAATCCCGCCGAGGTTAACTTTGCCTTTCATCCTTACGAGGTCAATAAAGTACCAGTAATACAAAGGGTAATTGCTGGCCTTGTGCCAAAAGTAGAAACAATTATTTTCCCTCTATATACATATATATATATATATATATATATATATATACATACATATATATATATATACACATACATATATATATGTATATATACACATACATATATATATACACTTATATATATATATATATATATATATATATATGCATGCTACTGTACGTCTGTATACATATATGTATGTACGTGTACATACATACTTGCATATATATATATATACATGGTGGCTGCCAACTCGTTTACGAGTACGGCCACTACTTTATATCCATGTAGGAGAATCCTTACCGATGCGCTGAACGAGTGTGACTTTTTAGTCCAGCCAGCGACTTGAAAACTCTGGTACAAACACTACACCTGTGAGAACTATTGACACATAGTGCTGGGCCCATGGTACCATGCGACGACAAGTGCAGAGAGATCTCCAGATATAAAGCAATGCCTGTGCCGTGAAGCTTTTATAGTGAGCAAAGGCACTGCACAAAGCCAATCCCACTCTCTTAACCAAGATGATATTTACCAAAAAGAAGAACAAGTCAACATCATTGGATACCATCAGGGTTGCAGGTGTTATATCAGTGTTTTGCTTCTCCTAGAATTCTGCCTTGACAAAGGCTAAGGGGTCATCTCTCCCAGTGATTTTGGATGGCCATTGACTCTTAAGAGCTCCTTTGCCCTTTGACATGTTTTGTTTTTAGTCCTGCAGGATGTCCAAAGTCAATCTCCTCACCAAGAAACATTGGTGGGGTTGCCAGTTTAGTCGCCAACGACCCGACCATGGGACAGGTTGTACTGGGATACATGTTACCAGTAGCACCAACTGGTGACCTGACATACATATATATATATATATACATACATATATATATATATATATACATATATATATGTTTATATATATATATATACATATATATATGTATATATATATATACATATATATATTTATATATATATATACATACATACATATATATAGTAATAATAATAAATTTGAAGACTAAAATCCAAAGAGGGCTCGATAAGGATAAATATATATCATATATATATATATATATATATATATATATATATATATATATATACATATATTATATATATATATATATATATATATATATATATATATATATATATATATATATATATATATATATATATATATATATATATGTATATATATATATATATATAAATATATATATTAATAAGAGGAATTCCAACTTTGTCTGATTTACTCGTTTTATTTACAATCCTTTAACATTTATAATGGTATTATAATGAAATAGTATGATAGAATATTAAATTCTAAGTGTTAATTGAACAAGTACTTTCATGCTTTCGCAATCTTCAGGTTCATAATATGTGGTGACAGTCAAGTTTGCAATTTTCAACTGTAATAAGATGGGTAAATTTCCTACCTTTTATACATTTTATGCAGGGAAAAGTGGCTCCAGAATGCTAAGCCCTGCAAACTGTATTTCGACCAATCAGTGTGTAATTTCACTGAATTACTAAAGCTGATTGGTTTAAGCGTCACGGCTGGTTGAGCATGTCTAACGACCAATAATTAATCATATCCAAAGCATCAATTGTTTTGCTATTTTTAGAAATGATGAAAATAGCATTTTCTATTAATCATCACCATCAACATCACTTTATTATTATTATTATTATTGGTGTTGTTGTTGTTGTTGTTGTTGTTGTTGTTGTTGTTGTTGTTGTTGTTGTTGTTGTTGTTGTTGTTAGTGGTCGTAGTCATAGTGGTAGTAGAAGTAATACCTCTAAGCGTTATTATTGTTCATTTAGCTTGGGTTTGAATTTATCAATAAAATTCTTTTCTTTGATTTTTCTCTTGAATTCACTTGGGCTGTGTAATTTGTAGAATGGGAATATTATAAATATTCCCTGACCACATGTTGCTAGATGGTTACTTAGGGGTATCTGACGGACATTTGGGTCTCTGATTTGTTGACGGTGTACCCGTGCACGTTCCGATAGTGCATTTCCAGTTTGACCGACATATAGTTCTTCACAATTCGGGCATTTAATGCAGTAAATTAGATTTCTGCTTTTGCAGTTCATATTTGCATTTGGGAATATTTTTCCAGTTTTTGTTTTCATATATTGACCGGCGTGTATGGATTGACATGTGCCGCATCGACTATCATTGCATTTAGATACAGTGAATGATTGGTCTTTGTTGTTAAGGTCAAACTTTGCTTTTGTTAGTAATTGCTTCAAATTTTTTGGCTGTCTTTTACTAAGAGTCAAAGATCGATCTGTGATTAAGCCTTTTAATTCATTACTTTGAGCAATGATCGGTAGGTTTGCTTTGGCAGTGTTGAAGATACTCTGGTGGCATGGGTTGTGTGTCATTATAAATGGTATGACCAGTTCTTGGTTTCTTCTTCCTTGGGTTGTCCTAAGTTGTTGTATAGGTATTTTTATAGCCCGCTGTATGCCATTTTCTATAAGTAGAGATGGGTATTTTTGTTTGAGCAAAAATTCTCTTAGTTCTGTTAGGCGTTTGTACCTAGTATTCGTATCTTCTACAATGGTACAAATTCTTCTGGCTAGGCAGTATGGGATGTTGCGTTTTGTATGAGGTGGATGGCACGACTTAAAATTCAGATATTGATGGGTGTCTGTGTGTTTATAATATATATCCGTGGTAATGGTGGTGTCGTTTTTGATTATCATTATATCTAGGAATGGTAATTTGGTCCTACTCATCTCTTTTGTGAATTGGAGAGATGGGTGTAGGTTATTCAGGAGGATATTGAACTCATCCAGAGTATCTAGAGATTCTGTCCAGATGATGAAACAGTCGTCAAGGTATCTCTTCCAAGATTTTTCAATGTACTTTCTAAAGTCAGTACTATATTTTTCCTCTATTTCTTGGTAGAGTTGTTGTTCTAAGTATCCCATTACAGAGTTCGCGTAAACGGGAGAAAACTTCGTTCCCATCGCTGTGCCTCTAATTTGGATGTAATTCTTTCCATTGAAGAAGAAAGTGTTGTTTTCCAGAATAAGTTTAACTGCGTCTAATATAAATGGCGCTGTGAATCTGATGGGAATCACTTCTCTATGTTTTTCCACCCAGTATTTAACCGCCTTTATTCCTAAATCATGTGTAATGTTGGTGTAAAGGCTTACCACATCAAAACTGAGTAGAAGTGAATTCGTTTCCGTGGTTTTGGGAAGATGGGACAGGAAGTCGATATCATCCCGGATGAAACTGGGTATGTGAATACATAGTGGTTTCAAAATAATGTCAACAAAATTGCTTAGACGGTGGGTGGGGCATGTTGGACCAGCTATAATAGGTCTAAGTTTTAAGTCTTTTGGGTGTAATAATTTAATGTTCTCACTGTTTTGTTCTCTTACTGCCAGTTGTATTTCTTTTGACTTATGAACTTTCGGTAGGCCATACAGGTTGCTGGGTTTCGGCTCAAAATTGGTGATGTAGTCTCTTTCCTTATCAGTAAGTGAGTTGTTATATTTTGAAGCCAGGTTGTTGATCTTCTTCATGATGTTGTGGTCTATATTTGACGGTATTTCATGATAGAATGTTGTGTCTTTCAGTTGTTCCTCAACCAAATCCTTGTAGTATTCAGTATCCATTATAACAACTGCACCCCCTTTATCTGCTTGTTTAATTATTATTGTTTTATCATTTTGTATACGTTTAAGTGCAGACATTTATGATTTGTTAATGTTTGGCCTAACATTAGTATTACGTCTAAGAGGAAACTTAGACAGGATGTCAATGTATTGGTCGAGATAGATATTTCTTCCTTTTGGCGGAGTGAAATTTGATTTATTCTTTACTAGTGATTCATCACTCTCATTACTTTTATCAGCGAAGAATTCTACAAGACGTAATTTTCGACAGAATTCTTGGGTATCCTCCTTCAGTTCTTGGTGGTTGACTGTTGGAGTTGGTGTGAATTTCAGTCCTTTTGACAGAATTTGCATTTCATCATTGTCAAGATCTCTTTTAGATAAATTAATTATTTTAGGATCTACGTGTACAGTTGTTTTGGGTATGTTTCCTCCTGGAGTTTTTCTTTTCCCGGTTTTTGTTGTCCTGGCGTTAAAAAATGGATTTTTCTCTGTTCAGGATTTATATTCCTGTTGGTGTTCGCTTGATGAACTTTTGGTCGTGATATTATATTTGGTTTCGTTATGTATTTTGTCCTATTTTTGGTATTCTGTATATTATTTTTCTTCCTGTTAGCATTATTTTTAACAATCTGGGGAAATGACCTAGGTTTGCTTTCAGGTTTAGATCGTTTTTTCGTCCAGTTTCTTGTGGGCAATCTCTGTTGAGATCTTGAGAGTGATCTGGTTATTCTACGTTTTGTTTCCACATTCCTTGTTGGTAGTCTCTGTTGCGATCTTGAGAATGATCTCCTGGTTTTACTACTTCTCATGGTCTGGTCAAAGGAATATCTATCGTGTTTGTGCTTTTTGTTCATGTTGTGTGCGATAGGGTGTTTTTGTAGAAAAAGCGAAGAGTTATTACCGTAGTTCTTCTTTGATTCAAGGTAAGGTGAGTGTTTGTGTTGGCACGTGTTCTGGCGTATGTTGTGTTGATGAGGTTGTCCACTTTTAATGCTTTTTCTCAGGGTTCCAGAGTCTCTATCGTAATTTGCAGCATATTCGTCGAGAAATAATTGTTTCTGCTGCCATACCTTTCTTGATTTGTTTTCTTCTTTTGAGATATCTCTGATCCATAGTTCTCGTAGTTTTTCAGCTATAATACCAGTCGTTAGCTTTGAAATTTCAACTTCAATTTGGTCATCAATAGCTTCATATTTGGCTTTGTAGCGGGATTGTTTACATTCAGAAATGGAGATGTCGGTCCTGAATTTTGTCAATGTAAGTTCCCATCGGAGTTTTGTTTCTTCTTCTGGTTCTCCTGCAATTTCTGTAATTAGGTATTTACGAGGGAGTATGGGTGCCGTTAGAGAGAGCCATTTCTTTCGAATGTGTTTCGACATATTTTTCGCATTTGTATGCTTTCCAGAAATTTTGTTTTCTTATGTTAAGGAATTTTTTCCATGTCTTCCACATTTCTTTTCTTATTCGATGTGTTTTGTTTTCCAAATTTCTTTCGTTTATTTCTGACATCCAAGGGGGTTGTGGTAGGCTTTCTCTTGTATCTTTGATAACTGTTGGTATAATTTCAGCTAAATTCTTAATTTCAGAGTTTATATGTTCAGTTATAAGTTTTCCGTCTGTAGATTGTTTTTCAATTTCCTTTAAAATAGAGGATTGTGTGTCCATCATCGTGATAAGTGTTGATAATTTCGATGATATCTCCTTTAGAATTCTTTCTGATTCTGTTGATTTCATTTGTTGTTTTCCAGACATGTTGGCATATACACAATAGGAATATATATATATAGATAGATAGGTAAATATACACGGGTGTGTATGATTGTGTTTAGAAGATTATATTAATAAGAGGAATTCCAACTTTGTCTGATTTACTCGTTTTATTTACAATCCTTTAAAGTTTATAATGGTATTATAATGAAATAGTATGATAGAATATTAAATTCTAAGTGTTAATTGAACAAGTACTTTCATGCTTTCGCAATCTTCAGGTTCATAATATGTGGTGACAGTCAAGTTTGCAATTTTCAACTAAATATATATATATACGTATATATGTATATATATGGAATAGAATGAAATAGAACGAAATTTTATTTCTCGCTCTTAGTACGGCAGTTACTTAAATGTAAGTATGTATGTATGTATATGTAAATACATATATGTATACAGACGTACAGTAGTATATTAGGAAAGAGTTATATGTTATAAACATATTTTGTGTGGTGTGTTAAAGCATATTGTAAGTGTTAGAAATGTTTAAGATGGCGTGCAATTTGTTAGAGAGGCATGTGGTGATAATGTAGGTATTTGTTATGTGAGGTATAATGCAAAGCACGTGATAGAGTTGGATATGTGATTTTCATTTAAGTGTTTATGTGTTGTAGTTCGTATGTATGTGTATATGTTGTTTGTAACTCACAGCTATTAACCATGGGATTATTTTGAGTCGTTTATAATCAGTAGGTGTTTGTTAAATGTAGATTCCACCGAATTACTGGGCATGTTGTTATTGTAGGTATATTATCTTATGCATTGTTTATCTACAAATTATCTTTTCTAGGGTTTGTATTAACCGTTATTAAGTTGTTGGTAAACCGTTAGGTTGCTTAAATTATGAGTTTACACAGGAAGTTGTAAAGGGGGTTAATAACAAAGGGAGGTAATCAAGGTTGTTGATAAGGGTTGTTTTATAATTGTAGTAGTGTTATAAATTGATCTTTACAGAGTATATAAAATATTATTATTAATTATATAATTGTTATCTTTTCAACTTCTGTGGAGGGAGTTAAAAACATTTTTTAATTATTTTATTATAACTAGATAGTTTTACATAGTTAGTATATAAGATAAATATATATATATATATATGTGTGTGAGAATATATATATATATATATATATATATATATATATATATATATATATGCAGATTGTGCAGAGAGAGTGGAAGTTTTTTATGACAGGATAGTGAGTTGCATAATATATACTGGAGTAATTGGTGTTATATACACAGTCGTCTGCTATTTAGTTGGTGTTGTATATTGATAGTATATTAGAGTGTCTATATTATTTAATTATTTTAATTGTATAAAGTAAGAGATCAAACAAGGGGTTTATTGACTAAGGAGAAATGTCGGACAGTATATAGGTTAGTGTGGTCTTTTAATTAAGGTGTAGTCCTATATTTACGAAGATCTAATTGAATAAATTAAATTAAAAAGGTGGTGGTCTAGTGTTATCTAGTATATCTAGGTATATATATATAGATATACATATATATGTATATATATATATATACATATATATGTATATATATATATACATATATATGTATATATATATACATATATATATGTATATATAAGTATATATATATACATATATATGTATATATAAATATATATATATACATATATATGTATATATAAATATATATATATATATATATATATATATACGTATATATATATAAATATATATATATACATATATATGTATATATATATATATATATAGGCACGTATATATATATATAAAAATATATATATATATATATATATATATATATATATATATATATATATATATATATATATATATATATATATATATATATATATATATAAATATATATGTAAAGACGCTGCTTATATATATATGTATATGTATATATATATATATATATATATATATATATATATATATCATAGATCATAAACCTATCAACGTCTACCATCTCCCTAACACACACACAGTTGGACTAGTCCATATCTAGACTTCATTATCGTATTTTATCCTCCCCTCTGTTTTACCTCAACAACCATGAAAAACCCCCTATCTCTCTCGTCTTTGTCACATCCTCCTTCTTCTCTACTTCAACTTCACATGAATTCCTATAAAAACCTGAACATTCTGGTACAGTAAACATAATCTCTGATGATATGGAATCGATTGTGCATTGGATGTCGAATGCTCTACTAACTATATAATATTATAGATGCAGCGAGATCTAGGCAAATTGATGTCTATTGAAACGTACGTTAGAACCGAATAAATCTCTTTTACTGCATCTTTCTGTTCTTTTTGATTCTACCCCCCACTCTCCTGAGCGTGAATTTAATAAACATTTATCGTACTGCCTCTCTGTTCTGTCCCTGTTCAATTTTTCATTATATATATATATATATATATATATATATACTTAGCTACCACATCAAGACGTAAAATATCCCCGTATAGTTCGTACTATCCGTTAGGGTGTAATGTGGGGCTGTAATACAGGAAAGATTTGTGCAATTTATGTTTACAAGCCGAAATTGCCTCAGATTTTTGTTTAAGATGTGGTCTTTGGCGTAGAGTATTTCCAAGGCCTCAGCGGCGCAGAAGTCACATGGTCTTTTATTTCCGTTATACGATCTAGCCTTAGCTAGGATCTCCCAGTGTAACTTATATTGGGTGTGGTTGTCTTTTAGACTCCAGATATAAGCTGAAAGTCACGTCATATTCCTTCTTAAAGGGTTACGAAAAGAAAGGGTATGCATGTAAAGACGCCGCTGCTTGAATCCATTGGCGATTAACCCTGTGTATGCCCTACGGGGCGTGGGTTATTCAACCTTTCATTTGTAGACAATATTACTAGAGAGGCATTTCCCGGATAGGAGGCAGTCAACCCGATTCCTACAATTACAGTTAGTACTAACTAAAGGGTTGCACGTGTTCCT
>OZ024753.1:22114361-22169361 GCA_964016885.1 Eledone cirrhosa | reverse complement strand
GTACACATATACACATACCCTACATACGTACGAACCCGCATACTCATACAGACGCAAAACTCACGTATACACATAACCATATGCACATGTACCAGTATATATAATATAATATATACGCCTATAACATATACAAGCAAATATACGTACGAGAAAGTATACTTAACTTCATAAAACATACAGGTAATATATACTTACCTATACAAATAAGTAATGGTATAAACATAACGTCGGCCTGCCCGCCCAGCCAGTGGGATGGCGTCATCGTATGGCTAAAACAGCAACGTGCTGTGACCAGCGGCGCCGCATGGCGCCCGACAGACTGGTCGGTCAAGGTGATAAACAAAAAATATACTTAGCTACCACATCGAGATGTAAAATATCCGCGTATAGTTCGTACTATCCGTTAGGGTATAATGTGGAGCTGTAATACAGGAAAGTTTTGTGCAATTTATGTTTACAAGCCGAAATTGCCTCAGATTTTTTGTTCAAGATGTGGTCTTTGGCGTAGAGTATTTCCAGGGCTTCAGCGGCGCAGAGGTCACATGGTCTTTTATTTCCGTTATACGATCTAGCCTTAGCTAGGATCTCCCAGTGTAACTTACATTGGGTGTGGTTGTCTTTTAGACTCCAGATATAAGCTAAAAGTGACGTCATATTCCTTCTTAAAGGGTTAAGAAAAGAATGGGTATGCATGTAAAGACGCTGCTTGAATCTTAACTCTGAAGCCGAGAATCATTTGGTTTCCTAAATAGAATTTTAGTCTACGACTTCAGTTATACCATAAACGTGGTTTTGTCTTTGCGTGTAATTGTTCTCCCGCTCCACTTAATGACGTATTAATTTGGGGGGAAAAAGTGGAATATGATTCCAGAGTTTAAATTTTAATTCATTTACCTATATTATGAGTTATAATATTGTGTATAATCAATTAGATTATATGAAGAATTATGGTTGTAAGTATTTTTATCTTATTACATTACGATAGGTTATATGTATATAAATATCTATATAGATTAATAATTGCGTATGTATTATTATTATGGAGATAGAAATAATTTACAATTATTATTTGTTTATATATCAAATATGCGTTACTAAGGAAGTTGATTTTGTATTTTACTTCATAAAAGTTGTGAGAGTAGAACTTTGAAAATTAAAATTCTAATTTTCAATTTCTGCTTGACCGGCAACCGCTCTGTATAATCAGTTCCTGATTATTTACTAGAATTCTATAAGAACCAAACATCCATGATTTCAGCAAACAGGAGTAGTTGGCTTTGATAAGCATCAATAAATGCGAAACAAGGCCTTGTCAGCTTTATCTTCCCCTGTTTGCTGAAATTAAAGTAAGTGAGTCTGTCACTACTCTAAAAGAATAACATAAGGTCTTCGAAATGCTTTTAATTAAGCATACAGTGTATTTCAAAATACACTGTATATACATTCATATATATATATAGCTATTTGAGAGCACCAATTCTAATATATATATATATATATATGTGTGTGTGTGTGTGTGTGTGTGTGTGTGTGTGCGTGTGCGTGTGCGTGTGCGTGTGTGTGTGTGTGTACACATATTTTCTTACCTTGTATGGTTTAACTAATCCACATCTGAGTTTGTAACCTAATCATTCCGATCACCAGACCGTGATAATATATTTGACGATAGAAAAAAGAGAATAGAAAATGGAAAATTTGATTCGGGAATGTCTTTTAAAATAAATCTTGTATTGTAAGGAAGCAGTCCCTGAATGGTTGATGTTTCTAAGGCTGGTGGGAGGGGGTAGGTGTGGTCAAGTGGTCACCCAGGCATTCTTCCCAGAGAATGTCAATCTTTAATTATATTTATGGCTAACTAAAGATCCTAATCTATCGATCGCCTTTCAGACTGGTTTATTTTATCAAATAGTTATCAGACATCTTAATGACTGATAAATAAACTCCAGAGTAACAAGACAATTTAGCCTTAATAAAATAAATATATATAAACAATCCCAGCACTGGATTGGTACTTTTTTATCGGCCTCGAAATGTAGAAAAGGCAACACTGACTGTGATGGTATTTGCAGGGCACTGGAAAGAAAACTGCAAACATTCGTATCCGATGTTTAAACGACTGTCAATTCACCACCTGAGGGATAACTTATCGAACATTAATTGCAATCGATGGATTCGGCAACGAAATTTCCTATTGCAAAAAACAAAAAGTGGTTTCTTTTCTACTGACGTCATATGAAGGGGTGATGAGACTGAGTAAAAGTGATAAGGTAATTGGTGTTGCAAACTAACTGCTGTTTGCTACTACTCCATCAAGACTTTATCTCAACTTATATCTATATACTAACCGTTAATCTTAATATTCTGCTTGATTTGTTCCTTCCATTGCAGAGTTGGCTATTAAAATCTTTGATTTATCACCTTTCAACAAGTTGATAAGTTGATATTATATACATATGCATACGTACATATATATATATATATATATATATATATATATATATATATATATATATATATATATATATATACATTTTATATATATATATATATATATATATATATAAATGGGGAAATGCAAAAATAAATTGCTAAGCAACATTTATCAAAATACTTCGCCACATACTATTCAAAGTACGGTTCTCAGCAAAGGTAAGAAGCTAACATTTGTCAAACTGACAGACGTATTCTCAGCTCAGATATATAAAGCAAAATGGCCTAAGAGAGAAACATTTGCGTTCCTCTAAAACAAATTACCCTTCTTGGAGTTACTGACCAGGAAATGAAATTGTCAGATGAGATAGAATAAGATAGAATAGATAGTCAAGATAAAATACCACACACTGTTTAGTTATATCCTCTAGGTCTCTGAGTTCTAACCATCAAGGTCTATTATTCGTCCTTCCAAGATTGATGAAATACATACGAATGCTGAGGTTTGGCCAATTTTGATGATAAAGGACCTATAGCACTCATTGTTCTTTCGATGTTTAATATAAAATTATATAAAATTATCCGGGTGTTTTCTGTATTTTTAAAAACTACATTTACCTATGTGACATTTTATCAAATATGATTTTATTTGAAAAATTTGACGGCTATTTCTAGGAGTTTGGTCCAACCTCCTTGGCTCGTTTGAGTAGCTATTATGGCATTATCGGTAGAGCGTCAGACACCATGCTTTGAAACATAGAGTTATGGCCCCTTACGTTCTGAGTCAAATCCCGCCGACGTTAGCTTTGACTTTCATCCTTACGGGGGTCGATAAAATAAAGTACCAGTTACTCACTGGGGTCGATTTAATTGACTTTCCCCTCCCCCCGAAATTGCGGGCCTTGCATCTAAATCAGAAACCATTAGTTTTATCAAAATAGACAGAAATTTGATTGTTAAGGTCAGAGAAATTGTAAGGTTTGCTGGTCGTATTTTTCCATGAGAATTAATAGCGCGATTAACGGAAATCAAAACAAACGATTGAAACTGGAGATTAAGACAGAATCTCATCAGTTTTATCAATAATGAAAGGCAATAAATAATTCGTTAAAATCATTTGTTGAATCACGCAGATTAATACTTTTCATTTCACAGATTTTATCCCGTACTGATTTTGCAGATAATAAAACTGCTAACTGAAATAGCATTTATATCAAGTTTTCAGTGGTTTCCCTGTAATGAGAGTTACACCACTTAAACTACTTTAAACTATGTTATATGGTATACTATGATCCCCTACCTAATGGGGGAGTCGTTCCTCAAGTATTTTTTAAAGCCAGACGGAACCCATCCCTCTTCAGGTCCGAATACAACAGATTTCTTCCAGAGAAGCATAACCATAGTGAGGGGAATGGAAATGAGAAAGGTATATAGAGGCAGAATCGACCTCGGTACTAGACTGGGACTTTTTTTATCGACCTTGAAAGGATGAACTCAGAGAGCCGAGTGCCGTAATTAGTACCAATCTACCATTCAATCAGACGTTCTATCCACTACCATTCTATCAGACGTCCTAACCACTCTACCATACTATCGGACGTTTTAATCACTCTACCATTCTATCTGACGTTCTAACCATTCTACCATTCTATCTGACGTTCTAACCACTCTACCATTCTGTCTGAGGTTCTACCCAGTCTACCATTCTATCCGACGTTCTAACCATTCTACCATTCTATCTGACGTTCTAACCACTCTACCATTCTATCCAACGTTCTAACCATTCCATCTGACGTTCTAATCACTCTACCATTCTATCCGACGTTCTAACTACTCCACCATTCTATCTGACGTTCTAACCACTTTATCTGATTTTCTAACCACTCTACCATTCTATCCAACGTTCTAATAATTCTACCATTCTATCTGACATTCTAACCACTCTCCCATTTTATCCGACGTTCTAACAGTTCTACCATTCTATCTGAAATTCTAACCCCTCTATAATTCTATCTAACGTTCTAACCACTCTACCATTCTATCCGACGTTCTAACCACTCTACCATTCTATCTGATGTTCAAACAACTCTACCATTCTATCTGTCGTTCTAACGGCTCTACCATTCTTTCTGTCGTTCTAACCACTCTACCATTCTATCTGACGTTCTAACTACTCTACCATTCTATCTGACGTTCTAACAACTCTACCATTCTATCTGACGTTCTAACCACGCTACCATTCTATCAGACGTTCTAACCACTCTACCATTCTATCTGACGTTCTATCCACTCTATCTGATGTTCTAACCACTACCATTCTATCAGACGTTCTAACCACTCTAACATTCTATCCGACGTTCTAACCACTCTACCATTCTATCTGACGTTCTAACAACTCTATCATTCTATCTGACGTTCTAACCACTCTACCATTCTATCCGACGTTGTAACAACCCTACCATTCTATCTGTCGTTCTAACCACTCTACTATTCTATCTGACGTTCTAACCATTCTACCATTCTATCTGACTTTCTAACCACTACCATTCTATCTGCTGTTCTAAGGACGCTACCATTCTGTCTGACGTGGTAACTACTACCATTCTATCAGACGTTCTAACCACTCTACCATTCTATCAGCCGTTCTAACCACTCTACCATTTTATCTGTCGTTCTAACCACTCTACTATTCTATCTGACGTTCTAACCATTCTACCATTCTATCTGACTTTCTAACCACTACCATTCTATCTGCTGTTCTAACGACTCTACCATTCTTTCTGACGTTCTAACCACTAACATTCTATCAGACGTTGTAACCACCCTACCATTCTATCTGACTTTATAACCACTCTACCATTCTATCAGGAGTTCTAAACACTCTACCATTCTATCTGACGTTCAAACCACTACCATTCTATCACACGTTGTAACCACTCTACCATTCTATCTAACGTTCTAACCACTCTACGTATTCTATCTGACATTCTAACCACTCTACCATTCTATGTGACGTTCTAACCACTACCATTCTATCTGACGTTCTAACCAGCCTACCATTCTATCAGAGGTTCTAACCACTCTACCATTCTATCAGACGTTCTAACCACTTTACCATTCTATCAGATGTTCTAACCACTCTAAAATTCTATCTGACGTTCTAACCATTCTACCATTCTATCTGACGTTCTAACCACTACCATTCTATCAGACATTATAACCACTCTACCATTCTATCAGATGTTCTAACCAACCTACCATTCTATCTGACGTTCTAACCACTGCCATTCTATCAGACGTTGTAACAACTCTACCATTCTATCTAACGTTCTAACCACTCTACGTATTCTATCTGACATTCTAACCACTCTACCATTCTATGTGACGTTCTAACCACTACCATTCTATCTGACGTTCTAACTAGCCTACCATTCTATCAGATGTTCTAACCACTCTACCATTCTATCTAACGTTCTAACGACTCTACCATTATATATGACGTTCTAACAACTCTATCATTCTATCTGACGTTCTAACCACTCTACCATTCTATCTGACGTTCTAACCACTACAATTCTATCATAAGTTCTTAACACTCTAACATTTTATTTCACGTTCTTACCACTCTAACATTTTATTTCACGTTCTAACCACCCTACCATTCTATCCGACATTATAACCACTCTACCATTCTATCTGACGTACTAACCACTATACCATTCTATGAGACGTTCTAACCACTATCATTCTATCAGACGTTCTAATGACTCTACTATTCTATACGATGTTCTAACCATTCTATCTGACGTTCTAATCACTCTACCATTCGATCTGACGTTCTAATCACTCTACCATTCTATCCGACGATCTAACCAATCTATCCGACGTTCCAACTCCTACACCATTCTATATGTCGTTCTAACGACTCTACCATTCTATCTGTCGTTCTAACCACTCTACCATTCTATCTAACGTTCTAACCATTCTACCATTCTATCTGACGTTCTAGCAACTCTATCTTTCTATTTGACGTTCTAACCACTCTACCATTCTATCAGACGTTCTAACCACTTTACCATTCTATCAGATGTTCTAACCACTCTAAAATTCTATCTGACGTTCTAACCATTCTACCATTCTATCTGACGTTCTAACCACTACCATTCTATCAGACATTATAACCACTCTACCATTCTATCAGATGTTCTAACCAACCTACCATTCTATCTGACGTTCTAACCACTGCCATTCTATCAGACGTTGTAACAACACTACCATTCTATCTAACGTTCTAACCACTCTACGTATTCTATCTGACATTCTAACCACTCTACCATTCTATGTGACGTTCTAACCACTACCATTCTATCTGACGTTCTAACTAGCCTACCATTCTATCAGATGTTCTAACCACTCTACCATTCTATCTAACGTTCTAACGACTCTACCATTATATATGACGTTCTAACAACTCTATCATTCTATCTGACGTTCTAACCACTCTACCATTCTATCTGACGTTCTAACCACTACAATTCTATCATAAGTTCTTAACACTCTAACATTTTATTTCACGTTCTTACCACTCTAACATTTTATTTCACGTTCTAACCACCCTACCATTCTATCCGACATAATAACCACTCTACCATTCTATCTGACGTACTAACCACTATACCATTCTATGAGACGTTCTAACCACTATCATTCTATCAGACGTTCTAATGACTCTACTATTCTATCCGATGTTCTAACCATTCTATCTGACGTTCTAATCACTCTACCATTCGATCTGACGTTCTAATCACTCTACCATTCTATCCGACGATCTAACCAATCTATCCGACGTTCCAACTCCTACACCATTCTATATGTCGTTCTAACGACACTACCATTCTATCTGTCGTTCTAACCACTCTACCATTCTATCTAACGTTCTAACCATTCTACCATTCTATTTGAAGTACTGACCACTCTACCATTCTATCTGACGTTCTTACCACTACCATTCTATCAGAAGTTCTAACCAATCTACCATTCTATCAGCCGTTCTACCCACTCTACCAATTTATCTGTCGTTCTAACAACTCGACTATTCTATCTGACGTTCTAACCATTCTACCATTCTATCTGACTTTCTAACCACTACCGTTCTATCTGCTGTTCTAACGACTCTACCATTCTATCTGAAGTACTAACCACTCTACCATTCTATCTGACGTTCTGACCACTACCATTCTATCAGACGTTCTAACCACTCTACCATTCTATCTGACGTTCTAACCACTACCATTCTATCCGACGTTATTACCACTCTACCATTCTATCAGATGTTCTAACCACTCTACCATTCTATCTGACGTTCTAACCACTGCCATTCTATCAGACGTTGTAACAACTCTACCATTCTATCAGACGTTCTAACCACTCTACCATTCTATCTGACGTACTAACCAGTATACCATTCTATGAGACGTTCTAAACACTATCATTCTATCAGACTTCTAATGACTCTACCATTCTATCCAATGTTCTAACCATTCTATCTGACGTTCTAATCACTCTACCATTCGATCTGACGTTCTAATCACTCTACCATTCTATCCGACGTTCCAACTACTCCACCATTCTATCTGTCGTTCTAACGACTCTACCATTCTATCTGTCGTTCTAACCACTCTACCATTCTATCTGACGTTCTAACCACTCTACCATTCTATCTGACGTTCTAACAACTCTACCATTCTATCTGACGTTCTAACCACTCTACCATTCTATCAGACGTTCTAACCACTCTACCATTCTATCTGACGTTCTAACCACTCTATCTGATGTTCTAACCGCTACCAACATATCAGACGTTCTAACCACTCTACCATTCTATCCGACGTTATTACCACTCTACTATTCTATCTGAAGTACGGACCACTCTACCATTCTATCTGACGTTCTGACTACTACCATTCTATCAGAAGTTCTAACCAATCAACCATTCTATCAGCCGTTCTACCCACTCTACCATTTTATCTGTCGTTCTAACAACTCGACTATTCTATCAGTGGTTCTAACCACTCTACCATTCTATCAGACGTTCTGACCACTACCATTCTATCAGCCGTTCTACCCACTCTACCATTTTATCTGTCGTTCTAACGACACTACCATTCTGTCTGACGTTCTAACCACTACCATTCTATCCGACGTTATTACCACTCTACCATTCTATCTGAAGTACTAACGACTCTACCATTCTATCTGACGTTCTGACCACTACCATTCTATCAGACGTTCTAACCACTCTACCATTCTATCTAACGTTCTAACCACTCTACCATTCTATCGGACGGTCTAACCACTCTACCATTCTATCTGACGTTTTAACAACTCTATCATTCTATCTGACGTTCTAACCACTCTACCATTCTATCTGACGTTCTAACCACGTCCATTCTATCTGACGTTCTAACCACGTCCATTCTATCTGACGTTCTAACCAGCCTACCATTCTATCAGTGGTTCTAACCACTCTACCATTCTATCAGACGTTCTGACCACTACCATTCCATCAGACGTTCTAACCACTCTACCATTCTATCTGACGTTCTAACCACTACCATTCTATCAAACGTTGTAACCACTCTACCATTCTATCTAACGTTCTAACCACTCTACCATTCTATCGGACGGTCTAACCACTCTACCATTCTATCTGACGTTCTAACCACTACCATTCTATCTGACGTTCCAACCACTCTACGTATTCTAGCTGACATTCTAACCACTCTACCATTATATCTGACGTTCTAACCACTTCCATTCTATCTGACGTTCTAACCAGACTACCATTCTATCAGAGGTGCTAACCACTCTACCATTCTATCAGACGTTCTAACCACTTTACCATTCTATCAGATGTTCTAACCACTCTACAATTCTATCTGTCGTTCTAACCACTCTAAAATTCTATCTGACGTTCTAACCATTCTACCATTCTATCAGATGTTCTAACCACTCTACCATTCTATCTGACGTTCTAACCACTCTACCACTCTATCTGTCGTTCTAACCACTCTAAAATTCTATCTGACGTTCTAACCATTCTACCATTCTATCTGACGTTCTAACCACTACCATTCAATCAGACATTATAACCACTCTACCATTCTATCAGATGTTCTAACCACTCTACCATTCTATCTGACGTTCTAACCACTGCCATTCTATCAGACGTTGTAACAACTCTACCATTCTATCTACCATTCTATCTAACGTTCTAACCACTCTACCATTCTATATGACGTTCTAACATCTCTATCATTCTATCTGACGTTCTAACCACTCTACCATTCCATCTGACGTTCTAACCACTACAATTCTATCACACGTTCTTAACACTCTAACATTTTATTTCACGTTCTTGCCACTCTAACATTTTATTTCACGTTCTAACCACTCTACCATTCTATCCGACGTTATAACCACTCTACCATTCTATCTGACGTACTAACCAGTATACCATTCTATGAGACGTTCTAACCACTATCATTCTATCAGACGTTCTAATGACTCTACCATTCTATCCAATGTTCTAACCATTCTATCTGACGTTCTAATCACTCTACCATTCGATCTGACGTTCTAATCACTCTACCATTCTATCCGACGTTCCAACTACTCCACCATTCTATCTGTCGTTCTAACGACTCTACCATTCTATCTGTCGTTCTAACCACTCTACCATTCTATCTGACGTTCTAACCACTCTACCATTCTATCTGACGTTCTAACAACTCTACCATTCTATCTGACGTTCTAACCACTCTACCATTCTATCAGACGTTCTAACCACTCTACCATTCTATCTGACGTTCTAACCACTCTATCTGATGTTCTAACCGCTACCAACATATCAGACGTTCTAACCACTCTACCATTCTATCCGACGTTATTACCACTCTACTATTCTATCTGAAGTACTGACAACTCTACCATTCTATCTGACCTTCTGACTACTACCATTCTATCAGAAGTTCTAACCAATCTACCATTCTATCAGCCGTTCTACCCACTCTACCATTTTATCTGTCGTTCTAACAACTCGACTATTCTATCTGACGTTCTAACCATTCTACCATTCTATCTGACTTTCTAACCACTACCATTCTATCTGCTGTTCTAACGACTCTACCATTCTGTCTGACGTTCTAACCACTACCATTCTATCCGACGTTATGACCACTCTACCATTATATCAGACGTTCTAACCACTTTACCATTCTATCAGATGTTGTAACCACTCTACCATTCTATCTGACGTTCTAACCATTCTCCCATTCTATCAGATGTTCTAACCACTCTACCATTCTATCTGACGTTCTAACAACTCAACCATTCTATCTGTCGTTCTAACCACTCTAAAATTCTATCTGACGTTCTAACCATTCTACCATTCTGTCTGACATTCTAACCACTACCATTCTCTCAGACATTATAACCACTCTACCATTCTATCAGATGTTCTAACCATTCTACCATTCTATCTGAGGTTCTAACCACTGCCATTCTATCAGACGTTGTAACAACTCTACCATTCTATCAGACGTTCTAACCACTCTACCATTCTATCTAACGTTCTAACCACTCTACCATTCTATATGACGTTCTAACAACTCTTCCATTCTGTCTAACGTTCTAACCACTCTACCATTCTATCGGACGGTGTAACCACTCTACCATTCTATCTGACGTTCTAACTACTACCATTCTATCGGACGTTCCAACCACTCTACGTATTCTATCTGACATTCTAACCACTCTACCATTCTATCTGACGTTCTAACCACTTCCATTCTATCTGACGTTCTAACCAGCCTACCATTCTATCAGAGGTTCTATCCACTCTACCATTCTATCAGATGTTCTAACCACTTTACCATTGTATCAGATGTTCTAACCACTTTACCATTCTATCTGACGTTCTAACCATTCTACCATTCTATCAGATGTTCTAACCACTCTACCATTCTACCTGACGTTCTAACCATTCTATCTGACGTTCTAATCACTCTACCATTCGATCTTACGTTCTAATCACTCTACCGTTCTATCCGACGATCTAACCATTCTATCCGACGTTCCAACTACTCCACCATTCTACCTGACGTTATAACAACCCTACCATTCTATCTGACGTTCAAACCACTCTACCATTCTATCAGACGTTCTAACCACTCTACCATTCTATCTGACGTTCTAACCACTCTATCTGATGTTCTAACCACTATCAACATAGACGTTCTAACCACTCTACCATTCTATCCGACGTTATTACCACTCTACTATTCTATCTGAAGTACTGACCACTCTACCATTCTATATGACGTTCTAACAACTCTACCATTCTGTCTAACGTTCTAACCACTCTACCATTCTATCGGACGGTGTAACCACTCTACCATTCTATCTGACGTTCTAACAACTCTATCATTCTATCTGACGTTCTAACCACTCTACCATTCTATCTGACATTCTAACTACTACCATTCTATCGGACGTTCCAACCACTCTACGTATTCTATCTGACATTCTAACCACTCTACCATTCTATCTGACGTTCTAACCACTTCCATTCTATCTGACGTTCTAACCAGCCTACCATTCTATCAGAGGTTCTATCCACTCTACCATTCTATCAGACGTTCTAACCACTTTACCATTGTATCAGATGTTCTAACCACTTTACCATTCTATCTGACGTTCTAATCATTCTACCATTCTATCAGATGTTCTAACCACTCTACCATTCTACCTGACGTTCTAACCATTCTACCATTCTATCTAACGTTCTAACCACTACCATTCTATCAGACATTATAACCACTCTACCATTCTATCAGATGTTCTAACCACTCTACCATTCTATCTGAGGTTCTAACCACTGCCATTCTTTCAGACGTTGTAACAACTCTACCATTCTATCAGACGTTCTAACCACTCTACCATTCTATCTAACGTTCTAACCACTCTACCATTCTATCTGACGTTCTAACCTCTACAATTCTATCACACGTTCTTAACACTCTAACATTTTATTTCACGTTCTTACCATTCTAACATTTTATTTCACGTTCTAACCACTCTACCATTCTATCCGACGTTCTAACCACTCTACCATTCTATCTGACGTTCTAACAACTCTACCATTCTATCTGACGTTCTAACCACTCTACCATTCTATCAGACGTTCTAACCACTCAACCATTCTATCTGTCGTTCTAACCACTCTAAAATTCTATCTGGCGTTCTAACCATTCTACCATTCTATCAGACATTATAACCACACTACCATTCTATCAGATGTTCTAACCATTCTACCATTCTATCTGAGGTTCTAACCACTGCCATTCTATCAGACGTTGTAACAACTCTATCATTCTATCTGACATTCTAACCACTCTACCATTCTATCTGACGTTCTAACCATTCTACCATTCTATCAGATGTTCTAACCACTCTACCATTCTATCTGACGTTCTAACTACTCTACCATTCTATCTGTCGTTCTAACCACTCTATAATTCTATCTGACGTTCTAACCACTACCATTCTATCAGACATTATAACCACTCTACCATTCTATCAGATGTTATAACCACCCTACCATTCTATCTGACGTTCTAACCACTGCCATTCTATCAGACGTTGTAACAACTCTACCATTCTATCAGACGTTCTAACCACTCTACTATTCTATCTAACTTTCTAACCACTCTACCATTCTATATGACGTTCTAACAACTCTATCCTTCTATCTGACGTTCTAACCACTCTACCATTCTATCTGACGTTCTAATCACTACAATTCTATCACACGTTCTTAACACTCTAACATTTTATTTCACGTTCTAACCACTCTACCATTCTATCCGACTTTATAACCACTCTACCATTCTATCTGACGTACTAACCACTATATCATTCTATGAGACGTTCAAACCACTATCATTCTATCAGACGTTCTAATGACTCTACCATTCTATCCGATGTTCTAACCATTCTATCTGACGTTCTAATCACTCTACCATTCGATCTGACGTTCTAATCACTCTACCATTCTATCCGACGATCTAACCATTCTATCCGACGTTCCAACTACTCCACCATTCTATCTGACGTTATAACAACCCTACCATTCTATCTGACGTTCTAACCACTCTACCATTCTCTCAGACGTTCTAACCACTCTACCATTCTATCTGACGTTCTAACCACTCAATCTGATGTTCTAACCACTATCAACATAGACGTTCTAACCACTCTACCATTCTATCCGACGTTATTACCAGTCTACTATTCTATCTGAAGTACTGACCACTCTACCATTCTATCTGACGTTCTGACCACTACCATTCTATCAGAAGTTCTAACCAATCTACCATTCTATCAGACGTTCTACCCACTCTACCATTTAATCTGTCGTTCTAACAACTCGACTATTCTATATGACGTTCTAACCATTCTACCATTCTATCTTTTGTTCTAACGACTCTACCATTCTGTCTGACGTTCTAACTACTACCATTCTATCCGACGTTATTACCACTCTACCATTCTATCTGAAGTACTAACCACTCTACCATTCTATCTGACGTTCTGACCACTACCATTCAATCAGACGTTCTAACCACTCTACCATTCTATCTGTCGTTCTAACGACTCTACCATTCTATCTGTCGTTCTAACCACTCTACCATTCTATCTGACGTTCTAACCACTCTACCATTCTATCTGACGTTCTAACAACTCTACCATTCTATCTGACGTTCTAACCACTCTACCATTCTATCAGACGTTCTAACCACTCTACCATTCTATCTGACGTTCTAACCACGTCCATTCTATCTGACGTTCTAACCAGCCTACCATTCTATCAGTGGTTGTAACCACTCTACCATTCTATCAGACGTTCTGACCACTACCATTCTATCAGCCGTTCTACCCACTCTACCATTTTATCTGTCGTTGTAACGACACTACCATTCTGTCTGACGTTCTAACCACTACCATTCTATCAGACGTTGTAACCACTCTACCATTCTATCTAACGTTCTAACCACTCTACCATTCTATCGGACGGTCTAACCACTCTACCATTCTATCTGACGTTCTAACCACTACCATTCTATCTGACGTTCCAACCACTCTACGTATTCTAGCTGACATTCTAACCACTCTACCATTATATCTGACGTTCTAACCACTTCCATTTTATCTGACGTTCTAACCAGACTACCATTCTATCAGAGGTGCTAACCACTCTACCATTCTATCAGACGTTCTAACCACTTTACCATTCTATCAGATGTTCTAACCACTCTACAATTCTATCTGACGTTCTAACCATTCTACCATTCTATCAGATGTTCTAACCACTCTACCATTCTATCTGATGTTCTAACCACTCTACCATTCTATCTGTCGTTCTAACCACTCTAAAATTCTATCTGACGTTCTAACCATTCTACCATTCTATCAGATGTTCTAACCACTCTACCATTCTATCTGACGTTCTAACCACTCTACCATTCTATCTGTCGTTCTAACCACTGTAAAATTCTATCTGACGTTCTAACCACTACCATTCTATCAGACGTTGTAACCACTCTAACGTTCTATCAGACGTTCCAACCACTCTACCATTCTATCCGACGTTCTAACCACTACCATTCTATCTGACGTTCTAACCATTCTACCATTCTATCTGACGTTCTAACCCTGTACCATTCTATCGGACGTTCTAACAACTCTACCAATCTATCTGCCGTTCTAACCACTACCATTCTATCTGACGTTCTAACCATTCTACCATTCTATCTGACGTTCTAACCCCTCTACCATTCTATCGGACGTTCTAACAACTCTACCAATCTATCTGACGTTCTAACCACTTTACCATTCTATCCGACGTTCTAACCATTCTATCTGACGTTCTAACTACACCACCATTCTATCTGACGTTCTAACCACTCTATCTGATTTTCTAACCACTACCATTCTATCCGACGTTCTAACCATTCTACCATTCTATCTAACGTTCTAACCACTCTACTATTCTATAAGACGTTCCAACCATTCTACCATTCTATCTGACGTTCTAACCATTCTACCATTCTATCTGACGTTCGAACAACTCTACCATTCTATCTGACGTTCGAACAACTCTACCATTCTATCTGACGTTCTAACCACTCTACCATTCTATCTGACGTTCTAACCACTCTACCATTCTATTTGACGTTCTAACCACTCTACCATTCTATCCGACGTTCTAACAACTCTACCATTCTATCCGACCTTCTAACCATTCTTCCATTATATCTGACGTTCTAACGACTCTACCATTCTATCTGATGTTCCAACCACTCTACCATTCTAGCTTATGTTCTAACCACTACCATTCTATCTCACGTTCTAAACCTACCATTCTATCTGACTTTCTAACCACTCTACCATTCTATCTGACGTTCTAACCACTCTACCATTCTATCCGACGTTCTAACCACTCTACCATTCTATCTGACGTTCTAACAACTCTATCATTCTATCTGACGATCTAACCACCCAACGATTCTATCTGACGTTCTAACCACTACCATTCTAGCTGACGTTGTAACCACTTTACCATTCTATCTGACGTTCTAACCACTCTATCATTCTATCAGACTTCTAACCATTCTACCATTATATCTGACGTTCTAACAACTCTATCATTCTATCTGACGATCTAACCACCCAACGATTCTATCTGACGTTCTAACCACTACCATTCTAGCTGACGTTGTAACCACTTTACCATTCTATCTGATGTTCTAACCACTACCAATCTCTCTGACATTCCAACCACTCTACTATTCTATCAAACGTTCTATCCACTTTACCATTCTATCAGATGTTTTAACCACTCTACCTTTCTATCTGACTTTCTAACCATTCTACCAGTCTATCTGTCGTTCTATCCACTCTACCATTCTATCTGACATTATAACCACTCTAGCATTCTATCAGATGTTCTAACAACTACCATTCTATCAGACGTCGTAACCACTCTATCATTCTATCAGACGTTCTAACCACTCTACCATTCTATCTGACGTACTCACAACTCTATCATTCTATGAGAGGTTCTAACCACTACAATTCTATGCGACGTTCTAACCATTCTATCTGACGTTCTAACTACTCCACCATTCTATCTGATATTCTAACAACTCTACCATTCTATCTGACGTCCTAACCACTACCATTCTATCCGACGTACTAACCACTCTAACATTCTATCTGACATTCTAACAACTCTATCATTCTATCTGACGTTCTAACCACCCTACGATTCTATCTGACGTTCTAACCACTACCATTCTACCTGACGTTCTAACCACCCTACGATTCTATCTGACGTTCTAACAACTACTATTCTATCTGACATTCTACAACTCTACCATTCTATCTGAGGTTCTAACCACTCTACCATTCTATCTGAGGTTCTAACCACTACCATTTTATCAGACATTCTAACCACTCTACCATTCTATCTGACGTTGTAACCACTCTCCCATAATATCAGACGTTCTAACCACTCGACCATTCTATCTGACGTTCTGACCACTCTACCATTCTCTCTGGCTTTCTAACCACTGTACCATTATATATCATGTTCTAACCTCTCTACCATTCTCTCTGACGTTGTAACAACTCTACCATTCTATCCGACGTCCTAACCATTCTACCATTCTATCTGACGTTCTAACCACTCTACCAGTCTATCTGATATTCTAACAACTCTACCATTCTATCTGACGTTCTAACCACTCTATCTGATGTTCTAACCAGTCTACCTTTCTATCCGACATTCTAAGAATTCTACCATTCTATTTGACGTTCAAACCACTCTAACATTGTATCTGACGTTCTAACCACTCTACCATTCTATCTGACACATCTAACCACTCTACCATTCTATCTGACCTTCTAATCGCTACCATTCTATCTGACGTTCTACCCATTCTACCATTCTGTCTGACGTTCTAACCATTCTACCATTCTATCTGACGTTCTAACCACTCTACCAATCAATCCGTCGTTCTAACCACTCTACCATTCTATCAGACGTTCTAACAACTCTATCATTCTATCTGACATTATAACCACTCTATCTGATGTTCTAACAATTCTACCATTCTATCAGACGTTCCAACCACTCTACCATTCTATCAGACGTTCCAACCACTCTACCCTTCTATCCGACGTTCTAACCGCCACCATTTTATCTGACGTTCTAACCACTCTACCATTCTATCAGTCGTTCTAACCACTCTACCATTCAATCAGACGTTCTAACCACTTTACCATTCTATCAGATGTTCTAAAGACTCTACCATTTTATCTGACGTTCTAACCATTCTACCATTATATAATTTGTTCTAACCATTCTACCATTCTATCAGACATTCTAAACACACTACCAATGTATCTGACGTTCTAACCACTCTACCATTCTATTTGACATACTAACCACTCTACCATTCTATGAGACGTTCTAACCACTACCATTCTATCAAATGTTCTAATGACTCGACCATTCTATCCGGAGTTCTAGCCATTCTCTCTGACGTTCTAACTACTCCACCATTCTATCTGATATTCTAACAACTCTACCATTCTATCTGACGTTCTAACCACTCTATCTGATGTTCTAACCAGTCTACACTTCTATCTGACGTTCTAACCACTCTACCATTCTATCTGACACTCTAACCACTCTACCATTCTATCTGACGTTCTAACCACTACCATTCTATCCGACGTGCTAACCATTATACCATTCTATCTGACATTCTAACCACTCTACCATTCTATTCGACGTTCCAACCATTCTAACATTCTATCTGACGTTCTAACCACTCTTCCCTTCTATCTGACGTTATAACCATTCTACCATTCTATCTGACGTTCTAACCACTCTAGCATTCTATTTGACGTTCTAACCACTCTACCATTCTATCCGACGTCCTAACCACTACCATTCTATCTGACGTGCTAACCATTCTACCATTCTATCTGACGTTCTAACCACTCTACCATTCTATCAGACGTTCCAACCATTCTACCATTCTATCTGACGTTCTAATCACTCTACCATTCTATCTGACGTTATAACCATTCTACCATTCTATCTGACGTTCCAACCTCACTACCATTCTATCTGACGTTCTAACCACTCTAGCATTCTATCAGACGTTCTAACCACTCTACCATTCTATCCGACGTTCTAACCACTCTAGCATTCTATTTGACGTTCTAACCACTCTATCATTCTATCCGACGTTCTAACAACTCTACCATTCTATCCGACGTTCTAACCATTCTTCCATTATATTTGACGTTCTAACAATTCTACCATTCTATCAGACGTTCCAACCACTCTACCATTCTATCAGACGTTCCAACCACTCTACCATTCTATCCGAAATTCTAACCACTACCATTCTATTTGACGTTCTAACCATTCTACCATTCTATCTGACGTTCTAACCCCTCTACCATTCTATCGGACGTTCTAACCACGCTACCATACTATCTGACGTTCTAACCACTCTACGATTCTATCTGACGTTGTAACCACTAGCATTCTATCAGACCTCGTAACCGCTCTATCATTCTATCTGACGTTATACCCTCTCTATCATTGTATCAGACGTTCTAACCACTCTACCATTCTATCTGACGTACTAACCACTTTACCATTATATGAGACGTTCTAACCTCTACCATTCTATCACACCTTCTAATGACTCTTCCATTCTATCCGACGTTCTAACCATTCTATCTGACATTCTAACTACTCCACCATTCTATCTGATATTCTAACAACTCTACCATTCTATCTGACGTCCTAACCACTCTAGCATTCTATCTGACATTCTAACCACTCTACGATTCTATCTGATGTTCTAACCAGTCTACCTTTCTATCCGACGTTCTAACCACTCTACCATTCTATCAGATGTTCTAACCACTCTACCATTCTATCTGACGTTCTAACCACTCTACCATTCTATCTGACATTCTAACCACTCTACCATTCTATCTGATATTCTAACAACTCTACCATTCTATTTGACGTTCAAACCACTCTATCTGATGTTCTAACCAGTCTACCTTTCTATCCGACGTTCTAACAATTCTACCATTCTATTTGACATTCTAACCACTCTAACATTGTATCTGACGTTCTAACCACTCTACCATTCTATCTGACACATCTAGCCACTCTACCATTCTATCGGACCTTCTAACCGCTACCATTCTATCCGACGTCCTAACCTTTCTACCATTATATCTAACGTTCTAACCACTCTACCATTCTATCAGACGTTCCAACCATTCTACCATTCTATCTGACGTTCTAACCACTCTACCATTCTATCTGACGTTCTACTCATTCTACATTCTGTCTGACGTTCTAACCACTCTACCATTCTATCTGACGTTCTAACCCCTCTACCATTCTATCCGTCGTTCTAACCACTCTACCATTCTATCCGACGTCCTAACCTTTCTACCATTATATCTAACGTTCTAACCACTCTACCATTCTATCAGACGTTCCAACCACTCTACCATTCTATCCGACGTACTAACCATTCTACCATTCTATTTGACGTTCTAACCAGTCTACAATTCTATCGGACGTTCTAACAACTCTATCTGATGTTCTAACCAGTCTACCTTTGTATCCGACGTTCTAACAATTCTACCATTCTATCAGACGTACCAACCACTCTACCATTTTATCAGACGTTCCAACCACTCTACCATTCTATCCGACGTTCTAACCGCCACCATTCTATCTGACGTTCTAACCGCTCTACCATTCTATCAGACGTTCTAACGACTCTACCATTCTATCTGACGTTCTAACCACTCTACCATTTTATCAGACGTTCCAACCACTCTACCATTCTATCAGACGTTCTAACCTCTCAACCATTCTATCTGACGTTCTAACCACTCTAGCATTCTATTTGACGTTCTAACCACTCTACCATTCTATCCGACGTCCTAACCACTACCATTCTGTCTGACGTGCTAACCATTCTACCATTCTATCTGACGTTCTAACCACTCTACCATTCTATCAAACGTTCCAACCATTCTACCATTCTATCTGACGTTCTAACTACTCCACCATTCTATCTGACGTTCTAACCACTCTATCTGATGTTCTAACCAGTCAACCTTTCTATCTGACGTTCTAACCAATCTACCATTCTATCTGACGTTCTAACCACTACCATATTATCCGACGTGCTAGCCATTTGACCATTCTATCTGACGTTCTAACCACTCTACCATTCTATCAGACGTTCCAACCTTTCTCCCATTCTATCTGACGTTCTAACCACTCTACCATTCTATCTGACGTTATAACCATTCTACCATTCTATCAGCCGTTCTAACGACTTTACCATTCTATCGGACGTTCTAACCACTGTACCAATCTATCTGACGTTCTAACCACTCTACCATTCTATCTGACGTTCTAACCACTACCATTCTATCAGACGTCGTAAACACTCTATCATTGTATCAGACGTTCTGACCACTCTACCATTCTATCTGACGTACTAACCACTTTACCAATCTATGAGACGTTCTAACCTCTACCGTTCTATCACACGTTCTAATGACTCTTCCATTCTATCCGACGTTCTAACACATTCTATCTGACGTTCCAACTACTCCACCATTCTATCTGATATTCTAACAACTCTACCATTCTATCTGACATTCTAACCACTCTACGATTCTATCTGATGTTCTAACCAGTCTACCTTTCTATCCGACTTTCTAACCACTCTACCATTCTATCTGACATTCTAAGCACTCTACGATTCTATCTGACGTTGTAACCATTCTTCCATTATATCTGACGTTCTAACGACTCTACCATTCTATGTGACGTTCTAACCACTCTACCATTCTATCCGACGTACTAACCACTCAACCATTCTATCGGACGTTCTAACCACTCTATCATTCTATCCGACGTCCTAACCATTCTGCCATTCTATCTGACGTTCTAACCACTCTACCATTCTATCCGTCGTTCTAACCACTCTACCATTCTATCTGACGTTGTAACCATTCTTCCATTATATCTGACGTTCTAACGACTCTACCATTCTATGTGACGTTCTAACCACTCTACCATTCTATCCGACGTACTAACCACTCTACCATTCTGTCGGACGTTCTAACCACTCTATCATTCTATCTGACGTTCTAACCACTCTACCATTCTATCTGACGTTGTAACCATTCTTCCATTATATCTGATGTTCTAACGACTCTACCATTCTATGTGACGTTCTAACCACTCTACCTTTCTATCCGACGTACTAACCACTCTACCATTCTATCGGACGTTCTGACAACTCTATCATTCTATCTGACGTTCTAACCATTCTTCCATTATATCTGACGTTCTAACAACTCTACCATTCTATTTGACATTCTAACCACTCTAACATTGTATCTGACGTTCTAACCACTCTACCAATCTATCTGATACATCTAACCACTCTACCATTCTATCTGACCTTCTAACCGCTACCATTCTATCAGACGTTCCAACCATTCTACCATTCTATCTGACGTTCCAACGACTCTACCATTCTATCAGACGTTCTAACCTCTCAACCATTCTATCTGACGTTCTAACCACTCTAGCATTCTATTTGACGTTCTAACCACTCTAGCATTCTATTTGACGTTCTAACCACTCTACCATTCTATCCGACGTTCTAACAACTCTACCATTCTATCCGACGTCCTAACCACTACCATTCTGTCTGACGTGCTAACCATTCTACCATTCTATCTGACGTTCTAACCACTCTACCATTCTATCAGACGTTCCAACCATTCTACCATTCTATCTGACGTTCTAACTACTCCACCATTCTATCTGACGTTCTAACCACTCTATCTGATGTTCTAACCAGTCAACCTTTCTATCCGACGTTCTAACCAATCTACCATTCTATCTGACGTTCTAACCACTACCATATTATCCGACGTGCTAGCCATTTGACCATTCTATCTGACGTTCTAACCACTCTACCATTCTATCAGACGTTCGAACCTTTCTACCATTCTATCTGACGTTCTAACCACTCTACAATTCTATCTGACGTTATAACCAATCTACCATTCTATCAGCCGTTCTAACCACTTTACCATTCTATCGGACGTTCTAACCACTGTACCAATCTATCTGACGTTCTAACCACTCTACCATTCTATCTGACGTTCTAACCAATACCATTCTATCAGACGTCGTAAACACTCTATCATTGTATCAGACGTTCTAACCACTCTACCATTCTATCTGACGTACTAACCACTTTACCATTCTATGAGACGTTCTAACCTCTACCGTTCTATCACACGTTCTAATGACTCTTCCATTCTATCCGACGTTCTAACCATTCTATCTGACGTTCTAACTACTCCACCATTCTATCTGATATTCTAACAACTCTACCTTTCTATCCGACTTTCTAACCACTCTACCATTCTATCTGACATTCTAAGCACTCTACGATTCTATCTGACGTTGTAACCATTCTTCCATTATATCTGACGTTCTAACGACTCTACCATTCTATGTGACGTTCTAACCACTCTACCATTCTATCCGACGTACTAACCACTCTACCATTCTATCGGACGTTCTAACCACTCTATCATTCTATCCGACGTCCTAACCATTCTACCATTCTATCTGACGTTCTAACCACTCTACCATTCTATCCGTCGTTCTAAGCACTCTACCATTCTATCTGACGTTGTAACCATTCTTCCATTATATCTGACGTTCTAACGACTCTAACATTCTATGTGACGTTCTAACCACTCTACCATTCTATCCGTCGTACTAACCACTCTACCATTCTATCGGACGTTCTAACCACTCTATCATTCTATCTGACGTTCTAACCACTCTACCATTCTATCTGACGTTGTAATCATTCTTCCATTATATCTGACGTTCTAACGACTCTACCATTCTATGTAACGTTCTAACCACTCTACCATTCTATCCGACGTACTAACCACTCTACCATTCTATCGGACGTTCTGACAACTCTATCATTCTATCTGACGTTCTAACCATTCTTCCATTATATCTGACGTTCTAACAACTCTACCAATCTATCTGACACATCTAACCACTCTACCATTCTATCTGACCTTCTAACCGCTACCATTCTATCAAACGTTCCAACCATTCTACCATTCTATCTGACGTTCTAACCACTCTACCATTCTATCTGACGTTCTACCCATTCTACCATTCTGCCTGACGTTCTAACCACTCTACCATTCTATCTGACGTTCTAACCACTCTACCATTCTATCTGACGTTCTAACCATTCTTCCATTATATCTGACGTTCTAACAACTCTACCATTCTATGTGACGTTCTAACCACTCTACCATTCTATCCGACGTACCAACAAACTCTACCATTCTATCAGACGTTCCAACCACTCTACCATTCTATCCGACATTCTAACCGCCACCATTCTATCTGACGTTCTAACCGCTCTACCATTCTATCAGACGTTCTAACCACTCTACCATTCAATCAGACGTTCTAACGACTCTACCATTCTATCAGATATTGTAACCACTCTACCATTCTATCTGACGTACTAACCACTCTACCATTCTATGAGACGTACTAACCACTACCATTCTATCAGATGTTCTAATGACTCTACCATTCTATCCGACTTTCTTGCCATTCTCTCTGACGTTCTAACTACTCCACCATTCTATCTGATATTTTAACAACTCTACCATTCTATCTGACGTTCTAACCAGTCAACCTTTCTATCCGACGTTCTAACCAATCTACCATTCTATTTGACATTCTAACCACTCTACCATTCTATCTGACGTTCTAACCACTACCATTCTATCCGACGTGCTAGCGATTTTACCATTTTATCTGACGTTCTAACCACTCTACCATTCTATCAGACGTTCCAACCTTTCTACCATTCTATCTGACGTTCTAACCACTCTACCATTCTATCTGACGTTATAACCATTCTACCATTCTATCTGACGTTCTAACCACTCTACCATTCTATCAGACGTTCCAACCACTCTACCATTCTATCCGACGTTCTAACCACTACCATTCTATTTGACGTTCTAACCATTCTACCATTCTATCTGAAGTTCTAACCCCTCTACCATTCTATCGGACGTTCTAACCACTCTACCAATCTATCTGACGTTCTAACTACTCTACCATTCTATCTGACGTTCTAACCACTAGCATTCTATCAGACGTCGTAAACACTCTATCATTCTATCTGACGTTATAACCACTCTATCATTGTATCAGACGTTCTAACCACTCTACCATTCTATCTGACGTAATAACAACTTTACCATTCTATGAGACGTTCTAACCTCTACCATTCTATCACACGTTCTAATGACTCTTCCATTCTATCTGACGTTCTAACTACTCCACCATTCTATCTGATATTCTAACAACTCTACCAATCTGTCTGAAGTCCTAACCACTCTACCATTCTATCTGACATTCTAACCACTCTACGATTCTATCTGATGTTCTAACCAGTCTACCTTTCTATCCGACGTTCTAACCACTCTGTCTGATGTTCTAACCAGTCTACCTTTCTATCCGACGTGCTAACCATTCTACCATTCTATCTGACGTTCTAACCACTCTACCATTCTATAAGACGTTCCAACCATTCTACCATTCTATCTGACGTTCTAACCACTCTACAATTCTATCTGACGTTATAACCATTCTACCATTCTATCTGACGTTCTAACCACTCTAGCATTCTATTTGACGTTCTAATCACTCTATCTGATGTTCTAACCAGTCTACCTTTCTATCCGACGTTCTAACAATTCTACCATTCTATCAGACGTTCCAACCACCCTACCATTCTATCCGACGTTCTAACCGCCACCATTCTATATGACGTTCTAACCACTCTACCATTCTATCAGACGTTCTAACCACTCTACCATTCAATCAGACGTTCTAACCACTTTACAATTCTATCAGATGTTCTAACAACTCTACCATTCTATCTGACGTTCTAACCATTCTTCCATTATATAAGTTGTTCTAACCATTCTACCATTCTATCAGACGTTCCAACCACTCTACCATTCTATCAGACGTTCCAACCACTCTACCATTCTATCCGACGTTCTAACCACTATCATTCTATTTGACGTTCTAAACATTCTACCATTCTATCTGGCGTTCTAACCACTCTACCAATCTATCTGACGTTCTAACCACTCTACCATTCTATCGGACGTTCTAACCACTCTACCAATCTATCTGACGTTCTAACCACTACCATTCTATTTGACGTTCTAAACATTCTACGATTCTATCTGACGTTCTAACCCCTCTACCATTCTATCGGACGTTCCAACCACTCCACCAATCTATCTGACGTTCTAACCACTCTACCATTCTATCTGACGTTCTAACCACTAGCATTCTATCAGACGTCGTAACCACACTATCATTCTATCTGACGTTATAACCACTCTATCATTGTATCAGACGTTCTAACCACTCTACCATTCTATCTGACGTACTAACCACTTTATCATTCTATGAGACGTTCTAACCTCTACCATTCTATCTGATATTCTAACAACTCTACCATTCAATCTGACGTCCTAACCACTCTACCATTCTATCTGACATTCTAACCACTCTCACATTCTATCTCACGTTCTAACCACTCTACCATTCTATCTGACATTCTAACCACTCTACGATTATATCTGAGGTTCTAACCACTCTATCATTCTATCCGACGTCCTAACCATTCTACCATTCTACCTGACGTTCTAACCACTCTACCATTCTATCAGACGTTCCAACCATTCTACCATTCTATCTGACATTCTAACCACTCTAACATTCTATCAGACGTTCTAAGCACTATACCATTCTATCTGACATTCTAACCATTCTTCCATTATATCTGAGGTTCCAACCACCCTAACATTCTATCCGACGTTCTAACCGCCACCATTCTATATGACGTTCTAACCACTCTACCATTCTATCAGACGTTCTAACCACTCTACCATTCAATCAGACGTTCTACCCACTTTACCATTCTATCAGATGTTCTAACCACTCTACCATTCTATCTGACGTTCTAACCATTGTACCATTATATAAGTTGTTCTATCCATTCTACCATTCTATCAGACGTTCTAACCACTCTACCCTTCTATCTGACGTTCTAACCACTCTACCATTCTATTTGACGTTCTAACCAGTCTACCATTCTATCCGACGTTCTAATAACTCTACCATTCTATCAGACGTTCTAGCAATTCTCTCTGACGTTCTAACTACTCCACCATTCTATCTGATATTCTAACAACTCTACCATTCTATCTGACGTTCTAACCACTCTATCTGATGTTCTAACCAGTCTACCTTTATATCCGACGTTCTAACCATTCTACCATTCTATTTGACATTCTAACCACTCTAACATTGTATCTGACGTTCTAACCACTCTACCATTCTATCTGACATTCTAACCACTCTACCATTCTATCTGACGTTCTAACCACTACCATTCTATCCGACGTGCTAACCATTCTACCATTCTAGCTGACGTTCTAACCACTCTACCATTCTATAAGACGTTCCAACCATTCTACCATTCTATCTGACGTTCTAACCACTCTACCATTCTATCTGATGTTATAACCATTCTACCATTCTATCTGACGTTCTAACCACTCTAGTATTCTATTTGACGTTCTAACCACTATATCTGATGTTCTAACCATTCTACCATTCTATCTGACATTCTAACCACTCTACCAATCTATCTGACGTTATAACCACTCTACCATTCTATTTGACGTTCTAACCAGTCTACCATTCTATCCGACGTTCTAATAACTCTACCATTCTATCAGATATTGTAACCACTCTACCATTCTATCTGACGTACTAACCACGCTACCATTCTATGAGACGTTCTAACCACTACCATTCTGTCAAATGTTCTAATGACTCTACCATTCTATCCGACTTTCTAGCCATTCTCTCTGACGTTCTAACTACTCCACCATTCTATCTGATATTCTAACAACTCTACCATTTTATCTGACGTTCTAACCACTCTATCTGATGTTCTAACCAGTCTACCTTTCTATCCGACGTTCTAACCAATCTACCATTCTATCTGACATTCTAACCACTCTACTATTCTATCTGACGTTCTAACCACTACCATTCTATCCGACGTGCTAGCGATTTTACCATTTTATCTGACTTCTAACCACTCTATCATTCTATCAGACGTTCCAACCATTCTACCATTCTATCTGACGTTCTAACCACTCTACCATTCTATCTGACGTTATAACCATTCTACCATTCTATCTGACGTTCTAACCATTCTACAATTATATAAGTTGTTCTAACCATTCTACCATTCTATCTGAATTTCTAACCCCTCTACCATTCTATCGGACGTTCTAACCACTCTACCAATCTATCTGACGTTCTAACCACTCTACCATTCTATCTGACGTTCTAACCACTAGCATTCTATTAGACGTCGTAAACACTCTATCATTCTATCTGACGTTATAACCACTCTATCATTGTATCAGACGTTCTAACCACTCTACCATTCTATCTGACGTAATAACAACTTTACCATTCTATGAGACGTTCTAACCTATACCATTCTATCACACGTTCTAATGACTCTTCCATTCTATCCGACGTTCTAACCATTCTATATGACGTTCTAACTACTCCACCATTCTATCTGATATTCTAACAACTCTACCATTCTGTCTGACGTCCTAACCACTCTACCATTCTATCTGACATTCTAACCACTCTCACATTCTATCTCACGTTCTAACCACTCTACCATTCTATCTGACGTTCTAACCTCTACAATTCTATCACACGTTCTTAACACTCTAACATTTTATTTCACGTTCTTACCATTCTAACATTTTATTTCACGTTCTAACCAGTCTACCTTTCTATCCGACGTTCTAACAATTCTACCATTCTATCAGACGTTCCAACCACTCTTCCATTCAACCGACGTTCTAACCGCCACCATTCTATCTGACGTTCTAACCACTCTACCATTCTATCAGACGTTCTAACCACTCTACCATTCAATCAGACGTTCTAGCCACTTTACCATTCTTTCAGATGTTCTAACCACTCTACCATTCTATCTGACGTTCTAACCATTCTACAATTATATAAGTTGTTCTAAACATTCTACCATTCTATCAGACGTTCTAACCACTCTACCATTCTATCTGACGTTCTAACCACTCTACCATTCTATTTGACGTTCTAACCAGTCTACCATTCTATCCGACGTTCTAATAACCCTACCATTCTATCAGACGTTCTAGCCATTCTCTCTGACGTTCTAACTACTCCACCATTCTATATGATATTCTAACAACTCTACCACTCTATCTGACGTTCTAACCTCTCTATCTGATGTTATAACCAGTCTACCTTTATATCCGACGTTCTAACCACTCTACCATTCTATCTGACATTCTAACCACTCTACCATTCTATCTGACGTTCTAACCACTACCATTCTATCCGACGTGCTAACCATTCTACCATTCTATCTGACGTTCTAACCACTCTACCATTCTATAACACGTTCCAACCATTCTATCATTCTATCTGACGTTCTAACCACTCTACCATTCTATCTGACGTACTAACCACTTTACCATTCTATGAGACGTTCTAACCTCTACCATTCTATCTGATATTCTAACTACTCCACCATTCTATCTGATATTCTAACAACTCTACCATTCTATCTAACGTTCTAACCACTCTATCTCATGTTATAACCAGTCTACCTTTATATCCGACGTTCTAACCATTCTACCATTCTATTTGACATTCTAACCACTCTAACATTCTATCTGACGTTCTAACCACTCTACCATTCTATCTAAAATTCTAACCACTCTACCATTCTATCTGACGTTCTAACCACTACCATTCTATCCGACGTCCTAACCACTCTACCATTCTATCTGACGTACTAACCACTTTACCATTCTATGAGACGTTCTAACCTCTACCATTCTATCTGATATTCTAACAACTCTACCATTCAATCTGACGTCCTAACCACTCTACCATTCTATCTGACATTCTAACCACTCTAACATTCTATCTGACGTTCTAACCACTCTACCATTCTATCTGACATTCTAACCACTCTACGATTATATCTGAGGTTCTAACCACTCTATCATTCTATACGACGTCCTAACCATTCTACCATTCCATCTGACGTTCTAACCACTCTACCATTCTATAAGACGTTCCAACCATTCTACCATTCTATCTGACATTCTAACCACTCTAACATTCTATCTGACGTTCTAACCACTCTACCATTCTATCTGACATTCTAACCATTCTTCCATTATATCTGAGGTTCTAACTACTCTATCATTCTATCCGACGTCCTAACCATTCTACCATTCTATCTGACGTTCTAACCACTCTACCATTCTATCGGACGTTCTAATAACTCTATCATTCTATCTGACGTTCTAACCACTCTATCTGATGTTCTAACCAGTCTACCTTTATATCCGACGTTCTAACAATTCTACCATTCTAACAGACGTTCCAACCACCCTACCATTCTATCCGACGTTCTAACCGCCACCATTCTATATGACGTTCTAACCACTCTACCATTCTATCAGACGTTCTAACCACTCTACCATTCAATCAGACGTTCTAACCACTTTACCATTCTATCAGATGTTCTTACCACTCTACCATTCTATCTGACATTCTAACCATTCTTCCATTATATAAGTTGTTCTAACCATTCTACCATTCTATCAGACGTTCTAACCACTCTACCATTCTATCTGACGTTCTAACCACTCTACCATTCTATTTTGCGTTCTAACCAGTCTACCATTCTATCCGACGTTCTAATAACTCTACCATTCTATCAGACGTTCTAGCCATTCTCTCTGACGTTCTAACTACTCCACCATTCTATCTGATATTCTAACAACTCTACCATTCTATCTGACGTTCTAACCACTCTATCTGATGTTCTAACCAGTCTACCTTTCTATCCGACGTTCTAAACATTCTACCATTCTATTTGACATTCTAACCACTCTAACATTGTATCTGACGTTCTAACCACTCTACCATTCTATCTGACATTCTAACCACTCTACCATTCTCTCTGACGTTCTAACCACTACCATTCTATTTGACGTTCTAAACATTCTACCATTCTATCTGACGTTCTAACCACTCTACCATTCTATCCGATGTTCTAACCATTCTTCCATTATATCTGACGTTCTAACAATTCTACCATTCTATCAGACGTTCCAACAACTCTACCATTCTATCAGACGTTCCAACCACTCTACCATTCTATCCGACGTTCTAAACATTCTACGATTCTATCTGACGTTCTAACCCCTCTACCATTCTATCGGACGTTCTAACCACTCTACCAATCTATCTGACGTTCTAACCACTCTACCATTCTATCTGACGTTCTAACCACTAGCATTCTATCAGACGTCGTAACCACTCTATCATTCTATCTGACGTTAAAACCACTCTATCATTGTACCAGACGTTCTAACCACTCTACCATTCTATCTGACGTACTAACCACTTTACCATTCTATGAGACGTTCTAACCTCTACCATTCTATCTGATATTCTAACAACTCTACCATTCAATCTGACGTCCTAACCACTCTACCATTCTATTTGACATTCTAATCACTCTAACATTCTATCTGACGTTCTAACCACTCTACCATTTTATCTGACATTCTAACCACTCTACGATTATAAATGAGGTTCTAACCACTCTATCATTCTATCCGACGGCCTAACCATTCTACCATTCTATCTGACGTTCTAACCACTCTACCATTCTATCAGACGTTCCAACCATTCTACCATTCTATCTGACATTCTAACCACTCTAACATTCTATCTGACGTTCTAACCACTCTACCATTCTATCTGACATTCTAACCATTCTTCCATTCTATCTGACGTTCTAACCACAACCATTCTATCCGACGTGCTAACCATTCTACCATTCTATCTGACGTTCTAACCACTCTACCATTCTATAAGACGTTCCAACCATTCTACCATTCTATCTTACGTTCTAACCACTCTACCATTCTATCTGACGTTATAACCATTCTACCATTCTATCTGACGTTCTAACCACTCTAGCATTCTATTTGACGTTCTAACCACTCTATCTGATGTTCTAACTAATCTACCATTCTATCTGACATTCTAACCACTCTAACATTCTATCTGACATTCTAACCACTCTACGATTATATCTGACGTTCTAACCACTCTATCATTCTATCCGACGTCCTAACCATTCTACCATTCTATCTGACGTTCTAACCACTCTACCATTCTATCGGAGGTTCTAACAACTCTATCATTCTATCTGACGTTCTAACCACTCTATGTGATGTTCTAACCAGTCTACCTTCCTATCCGACGTTCTAACAATTCTACCATTCTATCAGACGTTCCAACCACCCTACCATTCTATCCGACGTTCTAACCGCCACCATTCTATATGACGTTCTAACCACTCTATCATTCTATCCGACGTCCTAACCATTCTACCATTCTATCTGACGTTCTAACCACTTTACCATTCTATCAGATGTTCTAACCACTCTACCATTCTATCTGACGTTCTAACCATTCTACCATTATATAAGTTGTTCTAACCATTCTACCATTCTATCAGACGTTCTAACCACTCTACCATTCTATCTGACGTTCTAACTACTCCACCATTCTATCTGATATTCTAACAACTCTACCATTCTATCTGACGTTCTAACCACTCTATCTGATGTTATAACCAGTCTACCTTTCTATCCGACGTTCTAACCAATCTACCATTCTATCTGACATTCTAACCACTCTACCATTCTATCTGACGTTCTAACCACTACCATTCTATCCGACGTGCTAGCGATTTTACCATTTTATCTGACTTCTAACCACTCTATCATTCTATCAGACGTTCCAACCATTCTACCATTCTATCTGACGTTCTAACCACTCTACCATTCTATCTGACGTTATAACCATTCTACCATTCTATCTGACGTTCTAACCATTCTACAATTATATAAGTTGTTCTAACCATTCTACCATTCTATCTGAATTTCTAACCCCTCTACCATTCTATCGGACGTTCTAACCACTCTACCAATCTATCTGACGTTCTAACCACTCTACCATTCTATCTGACGTTCTAACCACTAGCATTCTATTAGACGTCGTAAACACTCTATCATTCTATCTGACGTTATAACCACTCTATCATTGTATCAGACGTTCTAACCACTCTACCATTCTATCTGACGTAATAACAACTTTACCATTCTATGAGACGTTCTAACCTATACCATTCTATCACACGTTCTAATGACTCTTCCATTCTATCCGACGTTCTAACCATTCTATATGACGTTCTAACTACTCCACCATTCTATCTGATATTCTAACAACTCTACCATTCTGTCTGACGTCCTAACCACTCTACCATTCTATCTGACATTCTAACCACTCTCACATTCTATCTCACGTTCTAACCACTCTACCATTCTATCTGACGTTCTAACCTCTACAATTCTATCACACGTTCTTAACACTCTAACATTTTATTTCACGTTCTTACCATTCTAACATTTTATTTCACGTTCTAACCAGTCTACCTTTCTATCCGACGTTCTAACAATTCTACCATTCTATCAGACGTTCCAACCACTCTTCCATTCAACCGACGTTCTAACCGCCACCATTCTATCTGACGTTCTAACCACTCTACCATTCTATCAGACGTTCTAACCACTCTACCATTCAATCAGACGTTCTAGCCACTTTACCATTCTTTCAGATGTTCTAACCACTCTACCATTCTATCTGACGTTCTAACCATTCTACAATTATATAAGTTGTTCTAAACATTCTACCATTCTATCAGACGTTCTAACCACTCTACCATTCTATCTGACGTTCTAACCACTCTACCATTCTATTTGACGTTCTAACCAGTCTACCATTCTATCCGACGTTCTAATAACCCTACCATTCTATCAGACGTTCTAGCCATTCTCTCTGACGTTCTAACTACTCCACCATTCTATATGATATTCTAACAACTCTACCACTCTATCTGACGTTCTAACCTCTCTATCTGATGTTATAACCAGTCTACCTTTATATCCGACGTTCTAACCACTCTACCATTCTATCTGACATTCTAACCACTCTACCATTCTATCTGACGTTCTAACCACTACCATTCTATCCGACGTGCTAACCATTCTACCATTCTATCTGACGTTCTAACCACTCTACCATTCTATAACACGTTCCAACCATTCTATCATTCTATCTGACGTTCTAACCACTCTACCATTCTATCTGACGTACTAACCACTTTACCATTCTATGAGACGTTCTAACCTCTACCATTCTATCTGATATTCTAACTACTCCACCATTCTATCTGATATTCTAACAACTCTACCATTCTATCTAACGTTCTAACCACTCTATCTCATGTTATAACCAGTCTACCTTTATATCCGACGTTCTAACCATTCTACCATTCTATTTGACATTCTAACCACTCTAACATTCTATCTGACGTTCTAACCACTCTACCATTCTATCTAAAATTCTAACCACTCTACCATTCTATCTGACGTTCTAACCACTACCATTCTATCCGACGTCCTAACCACTCTACCATTCTATCTGACGTACTAACCACTTTACCATTCTATGAGACGTTCTAACCTCTACCATTCTATCTGATATTCTAACAACTCTACCATTCAATCTGACGTCCTAACCACTCTACCATTCTATCTGACATTCTAACCACTCTAACATTCTATCTGACGTTCTAACCACTCTACCATTCTATCTGACATTCTAACCACTCTACGATTATATCTGAGGTTCTAACCACTCTATCATTCTATACGACGTCCTAACCATTCTACCATTCCATCTGACGTTCTAACCACTCTACCATTCTATAAGACGTTCCAACCATTCTACCATTCTATCTGACATTCTAACCACTCTAACATTCTATCTGACGTTCTAACCACTCTACCATTCTATCTGACATTCTAACCATTCTTCCATTATATCTGAGGTTCTAACTACTCTATCATTCTATCCGACGTCCTAACCATTCTACCATTCTATCTGACGTTCTAACCACTCTACCATTCTATCGGACGTTCTAATAACTCTATCATTCTATCTGACGTTCTAACCACTCTATCTGATGTTCTAACCAGTCTACCTTTATATCCGACGTTCTAACAATTCTACCATTCTAACAGACGTTCCAACCACCCTACCATTCTATCCGACGTTCTAACCGCCACCATTCTATATGACGTTCTAACCACTCTACCATTCTATCAGACGTTCTAACCACTCTACCATTCAATCAGACGTTCTAACCACTTTACCATTCTATCAGATGTTCTTACCACTCTACCATTCTATCTGACATTCTAACCATTCTTCCATTATATAAGTTGTTCTAACCATTCTACCATTCTATCAGACGTTCTAACCACTCTACCATTCTATCTGACGTTCTAACCACTCTACCATTCTATTTTGCGTTCTAACCAGTCTACCATTCTATCCGACGTTCTAATAACTCTACCATTCTATCAGACGTTCTAGCCATTCTCTCTGACGTTCTAACTACTCCACCATTCTATCTGATATTCTAACAACTCTACCATTCTATCTGACGTTCTAACCACTCTATCTGATGTTCTAACCAGTCTACCTTTCTATCCGACGTTCTAAACATTCTACCATTCTATTTGACATTCTAACCACTCTAACATTGTATCTGACGTTCTAACCACTCTACCATTCTATCTGACATTCTAACCACTCTACCATTCTCTCTGACGTTCTAACCACTACCATTCTATTTGACGTTCTAAACATTCTACCATTCTATCTGACGTTCTAACCACTCTACCATTCTATCCGATGTTCTAACCATTCTTCCATTATATCTGACGTTCTAACAATTCTACCATTCTATCAGACGTTCCAACAACTCTACCATTCTATCAGACGTTCCAACCACTCTACCATTCTATCCGACGTTCTAAACATTCTACGATTCTATCTGACGTTCTAACCCCTCTACCATTCTATCGGACGTTCTAACCACTCTACCAATCTATCTGACGTTCTAACCACTCTACCATTCTATCTGACGTTCTAACCACTAGCATTCTATCAGACGTCGTAACCACTCTATCATTCTATCTGACGTTAAAACCACTCTATCATTGTACCAGACGTTCTAACCACTCTACCATTCTATCTGACGTACTAACCACTTTACCATTCTATGAGACGTTCTAACCTCTACCATTCTATCTGATATTCTAACAACTCTACCATTCAATCTGACGTCCTAACCACTCTACCATTCTATTTGACATTCTAATCACTCTAACATTCTATCTGACGTTCTAACCACTCTACCATTTTATCTGACATTCTAACCACTCTACGATTATAAATGAGGTTCTAACCAATATATCATTCTATCCGACGGCCTAACCATTCTACCATTCTATCTGACGTTCTAACCACTCTACCATTCTATCAGACGTTCCAACCATTCTACCATTCTATCTGACATTCTAACCACTCTAACATTCTATCTGACGTTCTAACCACTCTACCATTCTATCTGACATTCTAACCATTCTTCCATTCTATCTGACGTTCTAACCACAACCATTCTATCCGACGTGCTAACCATTCTACCATTCTATCTGACGTTCTAACCACTCTACCATTCTATAAGACGTTCCAACCATTCTACCATTCTATCTTACGTTCTAACCACTCTACCATTCTATCTGACGTTATAACCATTCTACCATTCTATCTGACGTTCTAACCACTCTAGCATTCTATTTGACGTTCTAACCACTCTATCTGATGTTCTAACTAATCTACCATTCTATCTGACATTCTAACCACTCTAACATTCTATCTGACATTCTAACCACTCTACGATTATATCTGACGTTCTAACCACTCTATCATTCTATCCGACGTCCTAACCATTCTACCATTCTATCTGACGTTCTAACCACTCTACCATTCTATCGGAGGTTCTAACAACTCTATCATTCTATCTGACGTTCTAACCACTCTATGTGATGTTCTAACCAGTCTACCTTCCTATCCGACGTTCTAACAATTCTACCATTCTATCAGACGTTCCAACCACCCTACCATTCTATCCGACGTTCTAACCGCCACCATTCTATATGACGTTCTAACCACTCTATCATTCTATCCGACGTCCTAACCATTCTACCATTCTATCTGACGTTCTAACCACTTTACCATTCTATCAGATGTTCTAACCACTCTACCATTCTATCTGACGTTCTAACCATTCTACCATTATATAAGTTGTTCTAACCATTCTACCATTCTATCAGACGTTCTAACCACTCTACCATTCTATCTGACGTTCTAACTACTCCACCATTCTATCTGATATTCTAACAACTCTACCATTCTATCTGACGTTCTAACCACTCTATCTGATGTTATAACCAGTCTACCTTTATATCCGACGTTCTAACCACTCTACCATTCTATCTGACATTCTAACCACTCTACCATTCTATCTGACGTTCTAACCACTACCATTCTATCCGACGTGCTAACCATTCTACCATTCTATCTTACGTTCTAACCACTCTACCATTCTATCCGACGTCCTAACCATTCTACCATTCTATCTGACGTTCTAACCACTCTACCATTCTATCGGAGGTTCTAACAACTCTATCATTCTATCTGACGTTCTAACCACTCTATCTGATGTTCTAACCAGTCTACCTTTCTATCCGACGTTCTAACAATTCTACCATTCTATCCGACGTACTAACCGCCACCATTCTATATGAAGTTCTAACGACTCTACCATTCTATCAGACGTTCTAACCACTCTACCATTCAATCAGACGTTCTAACCACTTTACCATTCTATCAGATGTTCTAACCACTCTAACATTCTATCTGACGTTCTAACCATTCTTCCATTATATAAGTTGTTCTAACCATTCTACCATTCTATCAGACGTTCTAACCACTCTACCATTCTATCTGACGTTCTAACCACTCTAACATTCTATTTGACGTTCTAACCAGTGTACCATTCTATCCGACGTTCTAATAACTCTACCATTCTATCAGACATTCTAGCCATTCTCTCTGACGTTCTAACTACTCCACCATTCTATCTGATATTCTAACAACTCTACCATTCTATCTGACGTTCTAACCACTCTATCTGATGTTCTAACCAGTCTACCTTTCTATCCGACGTTCTAACCATTCTACCATTCTATTTGACATTCTAACCACTCTAACATTGTATTTGACGTTCTAACCACTCTACCATTCTATCTGACATTCTAACCACTCTACCATTCTATCTGACGTTCTAACCACTACCATTCTATCTGACGTTCTAACCACTCTACCATTCTATCCGACGTTCTATCCATTCTTCCATTATATCTGACGTTCTAACAATTCTACCATTCTATCAGACGTTCCAACCACTCTACCATTCTATCGGACATTCTAACCACTCTACCATTCTATCTGACGTTCTAACCACTACCATTCTATTTGACGTTCTAAACATTCTACGATTCTATCTGACGTTCTAACCCCTCTACCATTCTATCGGACGTTATAACCACCCTTTCATTGTATCAGACGTTCTAACCACTCTACCATTCTCTCTGACGTTCTAACCACTCTACCATTCTATCAGACGTTCCAACCACTCTTCCATTCTATCTGACGTTCTAACCACTCTACCATTCTATCTGACGTTCTAAGCACACTACCATTCTATCTGACGTACTAATCACTTTACCATTCTATGAGACGTTCTAACCTCTACCATTCTATCACACGTTCTAATGACTCTTCCATTCTATCCGACGTTCTAAATACTCCACCATTCTATATGACATTCTAACCTCTCTACCATTCTAGCTGACGTTCTAACCACTCTCCCATAATATCTGACGTTCTAACCACTCTACCATTCTATCGATCGTTCTAACCACTCTGCCATTCTCTCTGGCTTTATAACCACTGTACCATTCTATATGACGTTCTAACCTCTCTACCATTCTAGCTGACGTTGTAACCACCCTACCATTCTATCTGACGTTCTAACCACTCTACCATTCTATCAGACGTTCTAACCACTCTACCATTCTATCTGACGTTATAACCACTCTACCATTCTATCAGACGTTCTAACTACTCTACCATTCTATCTGACGTTCTAACCACTCTACCATTCTATCAGACGTTCCAACCACTCTACCATTCTATCTGACGTTCTAACCACTCTACCATTCTATCAGAAGTTCTAACCACTCTACCATTCTATCTGACGTTCTAACCACTCTACCATTCTATCAGACGTTCTAACCACTCTACCATTCTCTCTGACGTTCTAACCACTCTACCATTCTATCAGACGTTCCAACCACTCTTCCATTCTATCTGACGTTCTAACCACTCTATCTGATGTTCTAACCAGTCTACCTTTCTATCCGACGTTCTAACAATTCTACCATTCTATTTGACATTCTAACCACTCTAACAATGTATCTGACGTTCTAACCACTCTACCATTCTATCTGACATTCTAACCACTCTACCATTCTATCTGACATTCTAACCACTACCATTCTATCCGACGTTCTAACCATTCTACCATTCTATCTAACGTTCTAACCACTCTATCATTCTATCAGAGGTTCCAACCATTCTACCATTCTATCTGACGTTCTAACCACTCTACTATTCTATCTGACGTTCTAACCATTCTACCATTCTATCTGACGTTCTTACCACTCTACCATTCTATCTGACGTTCTAACGACTCTACCATTCTATCCTACATTCTAACAACTCTACCATTCTATCCGAAGTTCTAACCATTCTTCCATTATATCTGACGTTCAAAAGACTCTAGCATTCTATCTGACGTTCCAACCACTCTACCATTCTATCTGACGTTCTAACAACTACCATTCAATCTAACGTTCTAACACTTCTACCATTCTATCTGACGTTCTAACCACTCTAGCATTCTATCTGACGTTCTAACCACTCTACCATTCTATCTGACGTTCTAACCACTCTACCATTCTATCCGACGTACTGACCACTCTACCATTCTATCTGACGTTCTAACAACTCTATCATTCTATCTGACGTTCTAACCACCCTACGATTCTATCTGAGGTTCTAACCACTACCATTCTATCTGACCTTCTACAACTCTACCATTCTATCTGACGTTCTAACTACTCTACCATTCTATCTGTGGTTCTAACCACTACCATTTTATCAGACATTCTAACCACTCTCCAATTCTATCTGACGTTCTAACCACTCTCCCATAATATCTGACGTTCTAACCACTCTACCATTCTATCTGACGTTCTAACCACTCTACCATTCTCTCTGGCTTTCTAACCACTGTACCATTCTATATGACATTCTAACCTCTCTACCATTCTAGCTGACGTTGTAACCACCCTACCATTCTATCTGACGTTCTAACCACTCTACCATTCTATCAGACGTTCTAACCACTCCCATTCTATTTGACTTTCTAAGCATTCTACCATTCTATCAGACGTTCTAACCACTCTACCAATCTATCTGACGTTCTAACCACTCTACCATTCTATCTGACGTTCTAACCACTAGCATTCTATCAGACGTCGTAACCACTCTATCATTCTATCTGACGTTATAACCACCCTTTCATTGTATCAGACGTTCTAACCACTCTACCATTCTCTCTGACGTTCTAACCACTCTACCATTCTATCAGACGTTCCAACCACTCTTCCATTCTATCTGACGTTCTAACCACTCAACCATTCTATCTGACGTTCTAAGCACTCTACCATTCTATCTGACGTACTAATCACTTTACCATTCTATGAGACGTTCTAACCTCTACCATTCTATCACACGTTCTAATGACTCTTCCATTCTATCCGACGTTCTAAATACTCCACCATTCTATATGACATTCTAACCTCTCTACCATTCTAGCTGACGTTCTAACCACTCTCCCATAATATCTGACGTTCTAACCACTATACCATTCTATCGATCGTTCTAACCACTCTGCCATTCTCTCTGGCTTGATAACCACTGTACCATTCTATATGACGTTCTAACCTCTCTACCATTCTAGCTGACGTTGTAACCACCCTACCATTCTATCTGACGTTCTAACCACTCTACCATTCTATCAGACGTTCTAACCACTCTACCATTCTATCTGACGTTATAACCACTCTACCATTCTATCAGACGTTCTAACCACTCTACCATTCTATCTGACGTTCTAACCACTCTACCATTCTATCAGACGTTCCAACCACTCTACCATTCTATCTGACGTTCTAACCACTCTACCATTCTATCAGAAGTTCTAACCACTCTACCATTCTATCTGACGTTCTAACCACTCTACCATTCTATCAGACGTTCTAACCACTCTACCATTCTCTCTGACGTTCTAACCACTCTACCATTCTATCAGACGTTCCAACCACTCTTCCATTCTATCTGACGTTCTAACCACTCTACCATTCTATCTGACGTTCTAACCACTCTACCATTCTATTTGACGTTCTAACGAATCTACCATTCTATCCGACGTTCTAACAACTCTTCCATTCTATCCAACGTTATAACCACTCTACCATTCTCTCTGACGTAATAACCACTCTACCATTCTAACTACTACCATTCTATCACACGTTCTAATGACTCTTCCATTCTATCCGACGTTCTAAATACTCCACCATTCTATATGACATTCTAACCTCTCTACCATTCTAGCTGACGTTCTAACCACTCTCCCATAATATCTGACGTTCTAACCACTATACCATTCTATCGATCGTTCTAACCACTCTGCCATTCTCTCTGGCTTTATAACCACTGTACCATTCTATATGACGTTCTAACCTCTCTACCATTCTAGCTGACGTTGTAACCACCCTACCATTCTATCTGACGTTCTAACCACTCTACCATTCTATCAGACGTTCTAACCACTCTACCATTCTATCTGACGTTATAACCACTCTACCATTCTATCAGACGTTCTAACCACTCTACCATTCTATCTGACGTTCTAACCACTCTACCATTCTATCAGACGTTCCAACCACTCTACCATTCTATCTGACGTTCTAACCACTCTACCATTCTATCAGAAGTTCTAACCACTCTACCATTCTATCTGACGTTCTAACCACTCTACCATTCTATCAGACGTTCTAACCACTCTACCATTCTCTCTGACGTTCTAACCACTCTACCATTCTATCAGACGTTCCAACCACTCTTCCATTCTATCTGACGTTCTAACCACTCTACCATTCTATCTGACGTTCTAACCACTCTACCATTCTATTTGACGTTCTAACGAATCTACCATTCTATCCGACGTTCTAACAACTCTTCCATTCTATCCAACGTTATAACCACTCTACCATTCTCTCTGACGTAATAACCACTCTACCATTCTAACTACTACCATTCTATCACACGTTCTAATGACTCTACCATTCTATCCATCGTTCTAACCATTCTATCTGACGTTTTAACTCTTCCGCCATTCTATCTGATATTCTAACAACTCTACCATTCTATCTGACGTTCTAAGCACTCTATCTGATGTTCTAACCAGTCTACCTTTCTATCCGACGTTCTAACCTCTCTACCATTCTATCGGACGTTCTAACCACTCTACCAATCTATCTGACGTTCTAACCACTCTACCATTCTATCTGACGTTCTAACCACTACCATTCTATCAGACGTTCTAACCACTCTACCATTCTATCAGACGTTCTAACCACTTCACCATTCTATCAGATGTTCTAACCACTCTACCATTCTATCTGACGTTCAAACCATTCTACCATTCTATCAGATGTTGTAACCACTCTACCATTCTATCAGACGTTCTAACCACTCTACCATTCTATCTGACGTTCTAACCACTCTACCATTCTATTTGACGTTCTAACCAGTCTACCATTCTATCCGACTTTCTAATAACTCTACCATTCTATGAGACGTTCTAACCACTACCATTCTATCACATTTTCTAATGACTCTACCATTCTATTCGACGTTCTAAACATTCTCTCTGACGTTCTAACTACTCCACCGTTCTATCTGATATTCTAACAACTCTACCATTCTATCTGACGTTCTAACCGCTCTATCTGATGTTCTAACCAGTCTACCTTTCTATCCGACGTTCTAACAATGCTACCATTCTATTTGACATTCTAACCACTCTAACATTGTATCTGACGTTCTAACCACTCTACCATTCTATCTGACATTCTAACCACTCTACCATTCTATCTGACGTTCTAACCACTCTACCCTTCTATCCGACGTTCTAACAACTCTACCATTCTATCCGAAGTTCTAACCATTCTTCCATTATATCTGACGTTCAAAAGACTCTAGCATTCTATCTGACGTTCCAACCACTCTACCATTCTATCTGACGTTCTAAGCACTACCATTCTATCTGACGTTCTAACCCTTCTACCATTCTATCTGACGTTCTAACCACTATACCATTCTATCTGACGTTCTAACTACTCTACCATTCTATCCGACGTACTAACCACTCTACCATTCTATCTGACGTTCTAACAACTCTATCATTCTATCTGACGTTCTAACCACCCTACGATTCTATCTGAGGTTCTAACCACTACCATTCTATCTGACCTTCTACAACTCTATCATTCTATCTGACGTTCTAACCACTCTACCATTCTTTCTGTGGTTCTAACCACTACCATTTTATCAGACATTCTAACCACTCTACCATTCTATCTGACGTTCTAACCACTCTCCCATAATATCTGACGTTCTAACCACTCTACCATTCTATCTGACGTTCTAACCACTCTACCATTCTCTCTGGCTTTCTAACCACTGTACCATTCTATATGACGTTCTAACCTCTCTACCATTCTAGCTGACGTTGTAACCACCCTACCATTCTATCTGACGTTCTAACCACTCTACCATTCTATCAGACGTTCCAACCACTCTACCATTCTATCCGACGTTCTAACCACTACCATTCTATTTGACGTTCTAACCAATCTACCATTCTATCTGACGTTCTAAACCCTCTACCATTCTATAGGACGTTCTAACCACTCTACCAATCTATCTGACGTTCTAACCACTCTACCATTCTATTTGACGTTCTAACCACTAGCATGCTATCAGAAGTCGTAACCACTCTATCATTCTATCTGACGTTATAACCACTCTATCATTGTATCAGACGTTCTAACCACTCTACCATTCTATCTGACGTACTAACCACTTTACCATTCTATGAGACGTTCTAACCTCTACCATTCTATCACACGTTCTAATGACTCTTCCATTCTATCCGACGTTCTAACCATTCTATCTGACGTTCTAACTACTCCACCATTCTATCTGATATTCTAACAACTCTACCATTCTATCTGACGTCCTAACCACTCTACCATTCTATCTGACATTCTAACCACTCTACGATGCTATCTGATGTTCTAACCAGTCTACCATTCTATCCGACGTTATAACCACTCTACCATTCTATCAGACGTTGTAACCACTCTACCATTCTATCTGACGTTCTAACCAGACTACCATTCTCTCTGACGTTCTAACCACTGTACCATTCTATATGACGTTCTAACCACTACCATTCTATCCGACGTTCTAACCACTCTACCATTCTATCCGACGTTATAACCACTCTACCATTCTATCAGACGTTCTAACCACTCTACCATTCTATCTGACGTTCTAACCACTCTACCATTCTCTCTGACGTTCTAACCAGTGTACCATTCTATATGCCGTTCTAACCTCTCTACCATTCTATCTGACGTTCTAACAACTCTACCATTCTATCTGACGTTCTAACCACTCTACCATTCTATCAGACGTTCTAACCACTCTACCATTCTATTTGACGTTCTAACCACTCTATCATTCTATCTGACATTCTAACAACTATACCATTCTATCTGACGTTCTAACCTCTCTACCATTCTATCAGACGTTCTAACCACTCTACCATTCTCTCTGACGTTCTAACCACTATATCATTCTATATGACGTTCTAACCTCACTACCATTCTATCTGACGTTCTAACGACTCTGCCATTCTATCTGACGTTCTAACCACTCTACCATTCTATCTGACGTTCTAACCACTACCATTCTATCTACGTTCTAGCCATTCTACCATTCTATCTGACGTTCTAACCACTCCACCATTCTATCTGACATTCTAACAACTATACCATTCTATCTGACGTTCTAACCACTCTATCTGATGTTCTAACCACTACCATTCTATCCGACGTTCTAACCACTCTACCATTCTACCCGACGTTCTAACAACTCTACCATTCTATTCGACGTTATAACCACTCTACCATTCTATCAGACGTTCTAACCACTCTACCATTCTACCTGCTGTTCTAACGACCCTACAATTCTATCTGACGTTATAACCACTACCATTCTATCAGACGTTCTAACCACTCTACCATTCTATCTGACGTTCTAACCACTCTATCATTCTATCAGATGTTCTACCCACTCTACCATTCTATCTGACGTTCTAACCACTCTACCATTCTATCTGACGTTCTAACCACTACCATTCTATCTGACGTTTTAACCACTCTGCTATTCTATCAGACGTTCTAACCACCCTACCATTCTATCTGACGTTCTAACCACTCTACCCTTCTATCCGACGTTCTAACAACTCGACCATTCTATCCGACGTTATAACCTCTCTACCATTCTATCTGACGTACTAACCACTCTACCATTCTATGAGACGTTCTAACCACCACCATTCTATCAGACGTATTAATGACTCTACCGTTCTATCCCCCGTACTAAAGACTCTACCGTTCTATTCCTAGTACTAACGACTCTGACAATTCAGCGCCTTAAACTCGTCTATATAGTTGTGAATAAATATTTTGAGTAGAGAGGAGAAGGGACGGCACAATTTTGAAGGGTTTAGGGATCATCTTATTTACATCCCTTGTGTCCATTCACACTCCACCGTTCATTTGCCCTTATCTATAACAACACTCTTCATACTGTGAAAGAGTGATGCTAGAACTGTGAAATCTTGCATCCATTAATTTCAATTTATACACACGTCACCGAAATGTGCAGAAATAAATAATAAAGGAAATTAAACCTGTCTGTCCTCTGGTATTTTACTTTATAATATATATATATGGTGGGCTGAGAAGTTCATAGGCTGACTATGAAGGAGTGATGCTAGAACTGTAAAGTCTTGCATGCATTAATTTCAACTCTCTTTTCAGGGACTATGTAGAAAAATAAATCTCAGTTGGCCATTCCATGGGAGTATCTTGGTCAGCCTATGTTACTAACGCCATTGACGTCACAAGCAGTAAATAATACAGAAAACAATAAAAGATGGCATCGTCACGTTGGCACGAAGGAAACAATGTCCCATTCATTACTTCATTGCTGATACTAATTGTTAGAGATACTAGTTGTTAGGGATACTAGTTGTTAGAGATACTAGTTGTTACAGATACTAGTTGTTAGAGATGCTAGTTGTTAGAGACACTAGTTGTTAGAGATGCTAGTTGTTAGAGATACTAGTTGTTAGAGATACTAGTTGTTACAGATACTAGTTGTTAGAGATGCTAGTTGTTAGAGACACTAGTTGTTAGAGATGCTAGTTGTTAGAGACACTAGTTGTTAGAGATACTAGTTGTTAGAGATACTAGTTGTTAGAGATACTAGTTGTTAGAGATACTAGTTGTTAGAGATACTAGTTGTTAGAGATACTAGTTGTTAGAGATACTAGTTGTTAGAGATACTAGTTGTTACAGATACTAGTTGTTAGAGATGCTAGTTGTTAGAGATACTAGTTGTTAGAGATACTAGTTGTTAGAGATACTAGTTGTTAGAGATACTAGTTGTTAGAGATACTAGTTGTTAGAGATACTAGTTGTTAGAGATACTAGTTGTTAGAGATACTAGTTGTTAGAGATACTAGTTGTTAGAGATACTAGTTGTTAGAGATACTAGTTGTTAGAGATACTAGTTGTTAGAGATACTAGTTGTTAGAGATACTAGTTGTTAGAGATACTAGTTGTTAGAGATACTAGTTGTTAGAGATACTAGTTGTTAGAGATACTAGTTGTTAGAGATACTAGTTGTTACAGATACTAGTTGTTAGAGATGCTAGTTGTTAGAGACACTAGTTGTTAGAGATGCTAGTTGTTAGAGATACTAGTTGTTAGGGATACTAGTTGTCAGGGATACTAGTTGTTACAGATACTAGTTGTTAGAGATACTAGTTAAGGATACTAGTTGTTAGAGATACTAGTTGTTAGCGATACTAGTTGTTAGAGATACTAGTTGTTAGGGATACTAGTTGTCAGGGATACAAGTTGTTACAGATACTAGTTGTTAGAGATACTAGTTGCTACAGATACTAGTTGTTAGAGATGCTAGTTGTTAGAGATACTAGTTGTTAGGGATACTAGTTGTCAGGGATACTAGTTGTTACAGATACTAGTTGTTAGAGATACTAGTTAAGGATACTAGTTGTTAGAGATACTAGTTGTTAGCGATACTAGTTGTTAGAGATACTAGTTGTTAGGGATACTAGTTGTCAGGGATACAAGTTGTTACAGATACTAGTTGTTAGAGATACTAGTTGTTAGAGATACTAGTTGTCAGGGCTACTAGTTGTTAGAGATACTAGTTAAGGATACTAGTTGTTACAAATACTAGTTGTTAGGGATACTAATTGTTAGATATACTAGTTGTTACATATACTAGTTGTTGGGGAGACTAGTTGTCAGGGATCCTAGTTGTTACAGATACTAGTTGTTAGAGATACTAGTTGTTAAGTATACCAGTTGTTACAGATGCTAGTTGTTAGAGATACTAGTTGTTACAGATACTAGTTGTTAGAGATACTAGTTGTTAGAGATACTAGTTGTTAGAGATACTAGTTAAGGATACTAGTTGTTACAGATACTAGTTGTTAGGTATACTAGTTGTTAGAGATACTAGTGGTTACATATACTAGTTGTTAGAGATACTAGATGTTAGAGATACTAGTAGTTAGAGATAATAGTTGTTAGAGATACTAGTTGTTAGAGATACTAGTTGTTAGAGATACTAGTTGTTAGAGATACTAGTTGTTAGAGATGCTAGTTGTTAGAGATACTAGTTGCTACAGATACTAGTTGTTAGAGATATTAGTTGTTAGAGATACTAGTTGTTAGAGATATTAGTTGTTACAGATACTAGTTGTTAGGGATACTAGTTGTTAGAGATACTAGTTGTTAGAGATACTAGTTGTTAGAGATACTAGTTGTTAGAGATATTAGTTGTTACAGATACTAGTTGTTAGGTATACTAGTTGTTAGAGATACTAGTGGTTACAGATACTAGTTGTTAGAGATACTAGTTGTTAGAGATACTAGTTGTTAGAGACACTAGTTGTTAGAGATACTAGTTGTTAGAAATACTAGTTGTTAGAGATACTAGTTGTTAGAGATACTAGTTGTTAGAGATACTAGTTGTTAGAGATACTAGTTGTTAGAGATACTAGTTGTTACAGATACTAGTTGTTAGAGATACTAGTTGTTAGAGATACTAGTTGTTAGAGATACTAGTTGTTAGAGATACTAGTTGCTACAGATACTAGTTGTTAGAGATACTAGTTGTTAGAGATGCTAGTTGTTAGAGATGCTAGTTGTTAGAGATACTAGTTGTTAGAGATACTAGTTGTTAGAGATACTAGTTGTTAGAGATGCTAGTTGTTAGAGATGCTAGTTGTTAGAGATACTAGTTGTTAGAGATGCTAGTTGTTAGAGATGCTAGTTGTTAGAGATACTTGTTGTTAGAGATGCTAGTTGTTAGAGATACTAGTTGCTACAGATACTAGTTGTTAGAGATATTAGTTGTTAGAGATACTAGTTGTTAGAGATGCTAGTTGTTAGAGATACTAGTTGTTACAGATACTAGTTGTTAGAGATACTAGTTGCTACAGATACTAGTTGTTAGAGATGCTAGTTGTTAGAGATACTAGTTGTTACAGACACTAGTTGTTAGAGATACTAGTTGTTAGAGATACTAGTTGCTACAGACACTAGTTGTTAGAGATATTAGTTGTTAGAGATACTAGTTGCTACAGACACTATTTGTTAGAGATACTAGTTGTTACAGACACTAGTTGTTAGAGATACTAGTTGTTAGAGATACTAGTTGCTACAGACACTAGTTGTTAGAGATATTAGTTGTTAGAGATACTAGTTGCTACAGACACTAGTTGTTAGAGATACTAGTTGTTAGAGATACTAGTTGTTAGAGATGCTAGTTGTTAGAGATACTAGTTGTTACAGATACTAGTTGTTAGAGATACTAGTTGCTACAGATACTAGTTGTTAGAGATACTAGTTGTTAGAGATGATAGTTGTTAGAGATACTAGTTGTTAGAGATACTAGTTGTTAGAGATGCTAGTTCTTAGAGATGCTAGTTGTTAGAGATGCTAGTTGTTACAGATACTAGTTGTTAGAGATACTAGTTGTTAGAGATGCTAGTTGTTAGAGATACTAGTTGTTAGAGATGCTAGTTGTTAGATATACTAGTTAGAGACACTAGTTGTTAGAGATACTAGTTGTTAGAGATACTAGTTGTTAGAGATGCTAGTTGTTAGATATACTAGTTAGAGACACTAGTTGTTAGAGACACTAGTTGTTAGAGATACTTGTTGTTAGAGATACTAGTTGTTAGAGATGCTAGTTGTTAGAGATACTAGTTGTTAGAGATACTAGTTCTTAGAAATACTAGTTGTTACAGATACTAGTTGTTAGAGATACTAGTTGTTAGAGATACTAGTTGTTAGAGATACTAGTTGCTACAGATACTAGTTGTTAGAGACACTAGTTGTTAGAGATACTAGTTGTTAGAGATACTAGTTGCTACAGATACTAGTTGTTAGAGATGCTAGTTGTTAGAGATACTAGTTGCTAGAGATACTAGTTGTTAGAGATGCTAGTTGTTAGAGATACTAGTTGTTAGAGATACTAGTTGTTAGAGATACTAGTTGTTAGAGATACTAGTTGCTACAGATACTAGTTGTTAGAGATGCTAGTTGTTAGAGATACTAGTTGCTACAGATACTAGTTGTTAGAGATGCTAGTTGTTAGAGATACTAGTTGCTACAGATACTAGTTGTTAGAGATGCTAGTTGTTAGAGATACTAGTTGCTACAGATACTAGTTGTTAGAGATACTAGTTGTTAGAAATACTAGTTGTTACAGATACTAGTTGTTAGAGATACTAGTTGTTAGAAATACTAGTTGTTACAGATACTAGTTGTTAGAGATGCTAGTTGTTAGAGACACTAGTTGTTAGAGATACTAGTTGTTAGAGATACTAGTTGTTAGAAATACTAGTTGTTACAGATACTAGTTGTTAGAGATACTAGTTGTTACAGATACTAGTTGTTAGAGATACTAGTTGTCAGGGCTACTAGTTGTTAGAGATGCTAGTTGTTAGAGATACTAGTTGCTACAGATACTAGTTGTTAGAGATGCTAGTTGTTAGAGATACTAGTTGTTAGAGATGCTAGTTGTTAGAGATACTAGTTGTTAGAGATACTAGTTGTTAGAGATGCTAGTTGTTAGAGATATTAGTTGTTACAGATACTAGTTGTTAGAGATGCTAGTTGTTAGAGATACTAGTTGTTAGAGATACTAGTTGTTAGAGATACTAGTTGCTACAGATACTAGTTGTTAGAGATGCTAGTTGTTAGAGACACTAGTTGTTAGAGATGCTAGTTGCTACAAATACTAGTTGTTAGAGATGCTAGTTGTTAGAGATACTAGTTGTTAGAGATACTAGTTGCTACAGATACTAGTTGTTAGAGATGCTAGTTGTTAGAGATATTAGTTGTTACAGATACTAGTTGTTAGAGATGCTAGTTGTTAGAGACACTAGTTGTTAGAGATACTAGTTGTTAGAGATACTAGTTGTTAGAGATGCTAGTTGTTAGAGACACTAGTTGTTAGAGATACTAGTTGTTAGAGATACTAGTTGTTAGAAATACTAGTTGTTAGAGACACTAGTTGTTAGAGATATTAGTTGTTAGAGATACTAGTTGTTAGAGATACTAGTTGTTAGAGACACTAGTTGTTAGAGATACTAGTTGTTAGAGATACTAGTTGTTAGAGATACTAGTTGCTACAGATACTAGTTGTTAGAGATACTAGTCGTTAGAGATACTAGTTGTTAGAGATACTAGTTGTTAGAGATGCTAGTTGTTAGAGACACTAGTTGTTAGAGATGCTAGTTGTTAGAGATACTAGTTGCTACAGATACTAGTTGTTAGAGATGCTAGTTGTTAGAGATACTAGTTGTTAGAGATACTAGTTGTTAGAGATACTAGTTGCTACAGATACTAAGTTGTTAGAGATACTAGTTGTTAGAGATACTAGTTGTTAGAGATACTAGTTGTTAGAGATACTAGTTGTTAGAGATACTAGTTGTTAGAGATACTAGTTGTTAGAGACACTAGTTGTTAGAGATGCTAGTTGTTAGAGATACTAGTTGTTAGAGATGCTAGTTGTTAGAGACACTATTTGTTAGAGATGCTAGTTGTTAGAGATACTAGTTGCTACAGATACTAGTTGTTAGAGATGCTAGTTGTTAGAGATACTAGTTGTTAGAGATACTAGTTGTTAGAGATACTAGTTGCTACAGATACTAGTTGTTAGAGATGCTAGTTGTTAGAGATACTAGTTGTTAGAGATACTAGTTGTTAGAGATACTAATTGCTACAGATACTAGTTGTTATAGATACTAGTTGTTAGAGATACTAGTTGTTAGAGATACTAGTTGTTAGAGATGCTAGTTGTTAGAGATACTAGTTGTTAGAGATACTAGTTGTTAGAGATACTAGTTGCTACAGATACTAGTTGTTAGAGATACTAGTTGTTAGAGATACTAGTTGTTAGAGATACTAGTTGTTACAGATACTAGTTGTTAGAGATGCTAGTTGTTAGAGATACTAGTTGCTACAGATACTAGTTGTTAGAGATGCTAGTTGTTAGAGATACTAGTTGCTACAGATACTAGTTGTTAGAGATGCTAGTTGTTAGAGATATTAGTTGTTACAGATACTAGTTGTTAGAGATGCTAGTTGTTAGAGATACTAGTTGTTAGAGATGCTAGTTGTTAGAGATACTAGTTGTTAGAGATGCTAGTTGTTAGAGACACTATTTGTTAGAGATGCTAGTTGTTAGAGATACTAGTTGCTACAGATACTAGTTGTTAGAGATGCTAGTTGTTAGAGATACTAGTTGTTAGAGATACTAGTTGTTAGAGATGCTAGTTGTTAGAGACACTAATTGTTAGAGATGCTAGTTGCTACAGATACTAGTTGTTAGAGATCCTAGTTGTTAGAGATATTAGTTGTTAGAGATACTAGTTGTTACAGATGCTAGTTGTTAGAGACACTAGTTGTTAGAGATACTAGTTGTTAGAGATACTAGTTGTTAGAGATACTAGTTGTTAGAGACACTAGTTGTTAGAGATACTAGTTGTTAGAGATACTAGTTGTTAGAGATACTAGTTGTTAGAGACACTAGTTGTTAGAGATGCTAGTTGTTAGATATACTAGTTAGAGATACTAGATGTTAGATATACTAGTTAGAGATACTAGTTGTTAGAGATACTAGTTGCTACAGATACTAGTTGTTAGAGATACTAATTGTTAGAGATATTAGTTGTTAGATATACTAGTTGTTAGAGGCACTAGTTGTTAGAGATACTAGTTCTCAGGGATACTAGTTGGTACAGATACTATAGTTAGATCTCTAACTATAGTATCTGTAACAACTAGTATCCCTGACAACTAGTATCTCTAACTACTAGTATCCCTGACAACTAGTATCTCTAACTACTAGTATCCCTGACAACTAGTATCTCTAGCAACTAGTATCTCTAACAACTAGTATCTCTAACAACTAGTATTTCTAACAACTAGTATCTCTAGAGATACTAGTTGTTATGGCAGTTTCTATTGTATTTCACGTTATACTACCAATAAAACAGGTTTTGTAGACGCTGAATTGGCCGTTGTATCTCTAACAACTTTTATCCCTAACAACTGGTATCCCTAACAACTAGTACAACACCTTGTTCCCAATAAACTCCTCGTCATTGTTGACCCCTTTCGGAGTTTCGTGACGATTTGAAATTACTATGAAATGAATACAGCACCAAGTAAAACATTTGTTAAACAAGATATTTGCTTACATTAGATTCCGATTAATAATTTTTTGTTTTTGTTCTGTTTCTATATTTTATTAGTATTATAGATAATGGAAATAGCCATTACGGGAAGAGACATTATAATATCTAGACTAGACACCATTATAGAATGCTGAGTCTCTTTCTTAAGCTATTTAATAATGTATTTACTGATTTACTGGGTATGTGTAGGTAGCTGTGTGCTGCTGTATGTGTGTGTTGCTGTGTGCTGCTGTATATTTGTGTGTTGCTGTGTACTGCTGTATGTTTGTGTGTTGCTGTGTGTCTGTGTGAGTGCTGCTCCTGTGTATGTGTGTTACTGTGTATGTGTGTTGCTGTGGGTGTGTGTTGCTGTGTGCTGCTGTATGTGTGTGACGCTGTGTGTGTGCTGCTGTGTGTGTGTTGCTGTGTGTGTGTTGCTGTGTGTATGTGTTGCTGTGTGTGTGTGTTGCTGTGTGTGTGTGTTGCTGTGTGTGTGTTGCTGTGTGTGTGTTGCTGTGTGTGTGTGTGTTGCTGTGTGTGTGTTGCTGTGTGTGTGTGCTGCTGTGAGTGTGTACTGCTGTGTGTGTGTGTGTGTTGCTGTGTGTGTGTGTGTGTGTGTTGCTGTGTACTGTTGCTGTGTGTGTGTTGCTGTGTGTGCGTGTGTTTGTGTGTGTTTATGTATGTTTGCATTAAGTGTTTGTATGTGCTCGTGTGTTTGTGTGTGTATGTATGTATTTGCGTGTATGTATGTGTGTGTATGTATGTGTGTGTATGCATGTGTTTTTGAGTGAATATGAGTGTGTAGGTGTGCATGTGTGTGAGTACTTCTGAATGTGTGTATTTGTGTGTGTCTATATGTGAGTGTGAATGTGTGTATGTGTGTATTTGTATGTATGTGAGTGTGTATGTGTTCGTGAGTGTGTTTGCGTGTGTGTAGGGTGTCGGTCTGTATTCGTGAATATCTGTGTGTCTATTTGTGTATATATGAGTGTATGTGTGTAAGTATGTGTGTGTGTGTGTATGTATGTGTGTGTATGTGTGTATGTATGTATTTGTGTGTATGTATGTGTGTGTGTGGGGGTGAGTGTGTAAGTATTTGTGTATGTATGTGTGTATGTGTGTGTGAGTATGTATGTATGCATGTGTAAGTGTGTGTATGTATGTGTGTGTGTGTGTGTGTGAGTGCGTATGTATGTGTGTGTGTGTGAGTGTGTATATATATATATGTGTGTGTGTGTGTGTTTGCTTCTAAGGAATTGTTATATTGCCTATTCTATTATTGATGATTCAAAACACAAATATTTCACAACTGTCAGAGCGTCTACGTCAATCTTGGAATCGTATTCAATAATGTTCTTTATTAAGTCAGGACTGAAAGGTCTTGCCAACCCGCTCCCTATGAAATTGTAAACAGTTCTAGTCCTGTAAAAGCTATATATATATATATATATATGTGTGTATATATATATATATATATATATATATATATATATATATATATATATATATATATATATACTAGCATTAAAGCCCGGCGTTGCTCGGGGTCAGTAAGTTACCAAAGTTAGGTTGCACCACCCATTTTATGGCAGCACTCTTTTGTCTGCCAGGCACTGGGTGAATGAATTGCAGACCTGGACTGCCGAAGCAGGAGCTGCGCCAGCAGTGACAATTGTAGTTTCACCTATGGATATTATCTCTGTGCAAAGAAGTGTTGAAATTTATTGTTTCACAGTACTTGCACAACACGCGCGTAGACGATGCCAGCCGAACAACAGAGCTGC
>OZ024753.1:21809361-22111861 GCA_964016885.1 Eledone cirrhosa | reverse complement strand
AAGGGGTAATTCCATATATGGTCAAAGAGATAATCACCAGGATTGGTCACATCACAAGTCAGTAGTAAATCTGTGATGGCAAATTGGTGGGGGAAGGGGTAGCTAAACCTGCCGGTAGGAGAAACAGGGAGAGGGGGTGGAGTAGACCCATTCATGCGTTGGTAGTGCCAGCTACAGCTGGGTGTGAGGTCAAAGAGGATACAGGGGAGGGGGAGGGGGAGGAGGTCGAAACGCATGAATGGGTCTACTCCACCCCCTCTCCCTTTTTCTCCTACCGGCAGGTTTAGCTACCTCTTCCCCCACCAATTTGCCATCACAGATTTACTACTAATTTGTGATGTGACCAATCCTGGTGATTATCTCTTTGACCATATATGGAATTACCCCTTGATAAGCTCGGCTATTTAAATACCAGAATAAATTTTCATCCAGTACAGAATTAGCCGTCGAAACGGCTTGAGCTCAGCCGTCGGGGTCTTACTTGTTCCATATATATATATATATATATATATTTTTTTTTCTGTCTCTTATGGCAGGGATATATATATATATATATATATATATATATATATATATATATATATATATATATATATATATATATATATATATATATATATATATATATCCCTGCCATAAGAGACAGAAAAATGTGGAAAGAACCTCTTGCGAAGAACACAGAACTCCAGGGTCATTGGCCATTGAGATGGACCTTAGCAGCTTTGACCCCATAAACGGTACTGCTGGTCCACCCGGGGTCACAATGACACAACCCAAACGCTGTCCAGTAGAGAGACGAGAGACAAAACATTAATTTATTGACATTAAGCGACAACCAATACACATAAAATTTGTGACGTCAGGGGAAAGGTGTGGTGGCTCTGATAGTACGAGAGTCTCATGAATAAAACAAAGAAAAAAGGGAAGAAAAAAGAAAGGAAGAAAACAAGATATCGTGTTTAAAAAATCGATATCGTTCAACTCGGGTTTGAAAAGGCGATCGGATCTAAACTCTTCATCGACATCTCCTCAGATATGCGAGTTTACATGGTCGATCGCACCGAAACTATTGACATATGTCCCATGTTCGTTTTATATACATGTTATTGGGATCAGGAAGGGTGGGGGTAACGGGAGTGGGTAGATGGTGAACGGAAATTAGGAATTGCAAAGAATTGTAAAGGTGATCGATGGGATTGGTATAGAAGATATTTGACGAAAGTATAAATAGCAGAATTGCAGAGGCTGAAAGTGTGGGGGGGGGGGGATAAAGGAGAAAAGGAGAGAAAAAGGGGAGAAGCAAAACGTGGTAGGAGAAGGCGGAAGTCTAGAAATCGAAATAAAATTAAAGATTGTATAGAAGTCGTTAGACCTTATTGTTCTAGATGGTTTAGCTGTCAGCAGGAATTCGTTGGGGTGCCTGGTTGTATTAACTACTTGTCTCTAGGTATGTTGAGTCATTTCTATGTTTAGATATTTTACAGACAAAGACATGATGGTAATATAGGCAAAATAGAAATTAAAATAATATCTAAACATAGAAATGACACGACAAGCAGACAAATTAGAGAAGCAGCTGAGATAGAACTAAGAAAACTAAGTTGAACAGAAAAAACGAATGGAATAACCACAACAACAACCATAACCAAACACAGAATACTGACCGAAGATGAATATAAATAAATAGATATACACAGGTACGATAACAACGACCACATATAAACACACTCTAGTGAACACCGATGGGCGATTTCAACTGTTGGATGGCCGATGAGCAACTAAATAGAACACGGTCGGCAATTAGGAATTTTGGCGGATGATATAGGAATTTGAATATTAAAAAGGTATTTCAACATATGTTACCTGCAGAAAAATATATGAAGGAGATATGCAAAGAATAGGTATTTAAAAAGAACAGGAGGTTAATGGGAATAACGCACCGGTAACAGGTATTCTTTTGAATATTTACTATACAAGTGAGTGGTGGAAAATGTGTCTATGTCAAAGTCGGCAATGACACAAAAAAGCCCGGAAACCATGGACTGGTCAGACATAACACCACAGTTAAAATGGTGCAGTATATACTACCACATTACTAATGGTGTATATACCACATCACTAATGGTGTATATACCACATCACTAATGGTGTATATACCACATCACTAATGGTGTATATACCACATCACTAATGGTGTATATACCACATCACTGGATGGTGTATATACCACATCACTAATGGTGTATATACCACATCACTGATGGTGTATATACCACCACATCACTGATAGTGTATATACCACACAACTAATGGCGTATATACCACATCACTAATGGTGCATATACCACATCACTAATGGTGTATATACTACATCAGTAATGGTGTATATACCACATCACTGATGGTGTATATACGACACCACTAATGGTGTATATACCACATCACTAATGGTGTATATACCACCACATCACTAATGGTGTATATACCACATCACAGATGGTGTATATACACCATCACTAATGGTGTATATAACACATCAGTAATGGTGTATATACCACATCACTAATGGTGTATATACCATATCACTAATGGTGTATATACCACATCAATAATGGTGTATATAACACATGACTAATGGTGTATAAAATACATTACTAATGGTGTATATACCACATCACTAATGGTGTATATACCACATCACTAACTGTGTATATACTACATCACTAATGGTGTATATACCACATAACTAGTGGTGTATACACCACATCAGTAGATGGTGTATATACCTCATCACTAATGGTGTATATACTACATCACTAATAGTGTATATAACACATCACTGGATGGTGTATATACCACATCACTAAGAGTGTATATACCACATCACTGATGGTGTATATACCACCACATCACTGATGGTGTATATACTACATCACTAATGATGTATATACCACATCACTGATAGTGTATATACCACATGGCTAATGGTGTATATACCACACCACTAATGGTGTGTATACCACATCACTAATGGTGTATATGTCACATCACTAATGGTGTATATACCACATCACTAATGGTGTATATACCACATCACTAATGGTGTATATACCACATCACTGGATGGTGTATATACCACATCACTGATGGTGTATATACGACATCACTAATGGTGTATATAACACATCACTGATGGTGTATATACCAGGCACATCACTGATGGTTTATATACCACATCACTAATGGTGTATATACCACATCACTAATGGTATATATAACACATCACTGATGGTGTATATACCACCACATCACTGATGGTGTATATACCAAATCACACCACTAATGGTGTATATACCACTTAACTAATGGTGTATATACCACATCACTAATGGTGTATATACCATATCACCGGATGGTGTGTATACCACATCACTAATGGTATATATACCACATCACTTATGGTGTATATAGCACATCACTAATGGTGTATATACCACATCACTGATGGTGAATATACCACATCACTGGATGGAGTATATACCACATCACTAATGGTGTATGTACCACATCACTAATGGTGTATATACCACATCAGTGGATAGTTTATATACTAACACACTAATGGTGTATATACCACATCATTGGATGGTGTACATACCACATCACTAATGGTGTATATACCACATCACTGGGTGGTGTAGATACCACATCACTAATGGTGTATATACCACATTACTATTGGTGTAAATACTACATGACTAATGGTGTATATACCACATCACTAATGGTGTATATACTACATCACTAATGGTGTATATACCACATCACTAATTGTGTATATACTACATCACTAATGGTGTATATACTACATCACTAATGGTGTATATACCACATCACTGATGGTGTATATACCGAATCACTAATGGTGTATATACCACATCGCTAATGGTGTATATACCACATCACTAATGGTGTATATACCACCACATCACTAATAGTGGATATACCACATCAATGGATGGTGTATATACTCCATCATTAATGGTGTACATATCACAGCACTACTGGTGTATATACCACATCAGTAATGGTGTATATACACATCATTGGATGGTGTACATACCACATCACTAATGGTGTATATACCACATCACTGGATGGTGTAGATACCACATCACTAATGGTGTATATACCACATTACTATTGGTGTATATACTACATGACTAATGGTGTATATACCACATCACTAATGGTGTATATTCCACATCACTAATGGTGTATACACTACATCACTAATGGTGTATATACCACATCACTAATGGTGTATATACTACATCACTAATGGTGTATATACCACAAAACTGATGGTGTATATACCACCATATCGCTGATGGTTTATATACCACATCACTAATGGTGAATATACTACATCACTAATGGGGTATATACCACATCACTGATGGTGTATATACCACATCAGTAATGGTGTATATACCGCATCGCTAATGGTGTATATACCTCATTGGGAATGGTGTATATACCACATCACTAATGGTGTATATACCACCACATCACTAATGGTGTATAAACCACGTCACTAATGGTGTATATACCACACCACTAATCGTGTATATACCAACACGTCACTAATGGTGTATATATCACATCACTAATGGTGTATATACCACCACATTACTAATGGTGTATATACCACATCACTGGATGGTGTATATACCGCATCAATAATGGTGTATATACCACATTACTAATGGCGTATATACTACATCACAAATGGTGTATATGCCACATCACTTAGGTGTATATACCACATCACTAGTGGTGTATATACTACATCACTAATGGTGTATATACCACGTCACATATGGTGTATATACCACGTCACTAATGGTGTATATACTACCACATCACTAGTGGTGTATATGCCACATCACTAATGGTGTATATACCACATCACTAATGCTGTATATACGACCACATCACTGATGGTGTATATACAACATCACTAATGGTTTATATACCACACCACTAATGGTGTATATACCACATCACTAATGGTGTATATACCACATCACTAATGGTGTATATACCACACCATTAATGGTGTATATACTACATCACTAATGGTGTATATACTACATCACTAATGGTGTATATACCACATCAATGGTTGGTGTATATACTCCATCACTAATGGTGTATATACCACATCACTAATGGTGTATATGCCACATCACTAATGGTGTATATGCCACACCATTAATGGTGTATATACCACATCACTAATAGTGTATATACTCCATCACTAATGGTATATATACCACATCACTAATGGTGTATATACCACATCACTAATGGTGTATATACTACATCACTAATGGTGTGTATACCACATCACTAATGGTGTATATACAACATCACTGATGGTGTATATACCACATCAGTAATGGTGTATATGCCGCATCGCTAATGGTGTATATACCACATCGCGAATGGTGTATATACCACATCACTAATGGTGTATATACCACCACATCACTAATGGTGTATATACTAAAACACTAATGGTGTATGTACCACATCAATGGATGGTGTATATACTCCATCACTAATGGTGTACATACCACAGCACTACTGCTGTATATACCACATCACTAATGGTGTATATACACATCATTGGATGGTGTACATACCACATCACTAATGGTGTATATACCACATCACTGGATGGTGTAGATGCCACATCACTAATGGTGTATATACCACATTACTATTGGTGTACATACTACATGACTAATGGTGTATATACCACATCACTAATGGTGTATATACAACATCACTAATGGTGTATATACCACATCACTAATTGTGTATATACCACATCACTAATGGTGTATATTCCACATCACTAATGGTGTATACACTACATCACTAATGGTGTATATACTACATAACTAATGGTGTATATACCACAAAACTGATGGTGTATATACCACCATATCACTGATGGTTTATATACCACATCACTAATGGTGACTATACTACATCACTAATGGTGTATATACCACATCACTGATGGGGTGTATACCTCATCAGTAATGGTGTATATACCGCATCGCTAATGGTGTATATACCTCATCGGGAATGGTGTATATACCACATCACTAATGGTGTATATACCACCACATCACTAATGGTGTATAAACGACGTCACTAATGGTGTATATACCACACCACTAATCTTGTATATACCAACACGTCACTAATGGTGTATATATCACATCACTAATGGTGTATATACCACCACATTACTAATGGTGTATATACCACATCACTGGATGGTGTATATACCGCATCAATAATGGTGTATATACCACATTACTAATGGCATATATACTACATCACAAATGGTGTATATACCACATCACTTAGGTGTATATACCACATCACTAATGGTGTATATACTACATTACTAATTGTGTATATACCACATCACTAATTCTGTATATACGATCACATCACTGATGGTGTGTATACAACATCACTAATGGTTTATATACCATACCACTAATGGTGTATATACCACATCACTAATGGTGTATATACCACGTCACATATGGTGTATATACCACGTCACTAATGGTGTATATACTACCACATCACAAATGGTGTATATACCACACCATAATGGTGTATATACCACATCACTGATGGTATATATACCACATCACTAATGGTGTATATGCCACATCACTAATGGTGTATATACCACATCACTAATGGTGTATATACCACATCAATGGTTGGTGTATATACTCCATCACTAATGGTGTATATACCACATCACTAATGGTGTATATACGACATCACTAATGGTGTGTATACCGCATCACTAATGGTATATATACCATATCACTAATGGTGGATATACCACTTCCTTGGATGGTTTATATACCACATCACTAATGGTGTATATACCACACCATTAATGGTGTATATACTACATTACTAATAGTGTATATACCACATCACTAATGGTGTATATACCACATCACTAATGGTGTATACACTACATCACTAATGGTGTATATACCACATCACTAATGGTGTATATACCACATCACTAATGGTGTATATACCACATCACTAATGGTGAATATACTACATCACTAATGGTGTATATACCACATCAATAATGGTGTATATACTACATCACTAATGGTGTGTATACCACATCACTAATGGTGTATATACAACATCACTGATGGTGTATATACCACATCAGTAATGGTGTATATGCCGCATCGCTAATGGTGTATATACCACATCGCGAATGGTGTATATACCACATCACTAATGGTGTATATACCACCACATCACTAATGGTGTATAAACCATATCACTAATGGTGTATATACCACACCACTAATGGTGTATATACCATCACGTCACTAATGGTGTATATATCACATCACTAATGATGTATATAACACCACATTACTAATTGCGTATACCACATCACTAGATGGTGTATATACCACATCAATATTGGTGTATATACCACATCACTAATGGCATATATACTACATCACTAATGGTGTATATACCACATCACTAATGGTGTATATACCACGTCACCTATGGTGTATATACCATGTCACTAATGGTGTATATACTACCACATCACTAATGGTGTATATACCACACCATAATGGTGTATATACCACATCACTGATGGTATATATACCTCATCACTAATTGTGTATATACCACATCACTAATGGTGCATATGCCACATCACTAATGGTGTATATACCACATCACTGGATGGTGTATATACTCCATCACTAATGGTGTGTATATACCACATCACTAATGGTGTATATGCCACATCACTAATGGTGTATATACCACATCACTAATGGTGTATATACGACATCACTAATTGTGTATATACCGCATCACTATTGGTGTATATAACACATCCCTAATTGTGTATATACCACATCACTGATGGTGTATATACCACATCACTAATGGTGTATATACCACATAACTAATGGTGTATATACCACATCACTAATGGTGTATATACCACACCACTAATGGTGTATATACCACATCGCTAATGGTGTATATACCACATCACTAATGGTGTATATACCACCACATCACTAATGGTTTATATACCACATCACTGATGGTGTATATACCACATCACTAATGGTGTATATACTACATCACTAATGGTGTATATACCACATCACTAATTGTGTATATACCACATCACTAATTGTGTATATACTACATGACTAATGGTGTATATACCACATCACTAATTGTGTATATACCACATCACTAATGGTGTATATACGACATCACTAATGGTGTATATACCACATCACTAATGTTGTATATACCACCACATCACTGATGGTGTATATACTACATCACTAATGTTGTATATACCACCACATCGCTGATAGTGTATATACCACATGGCTAATGGTGAATATACCACACCACTAATGGTATGTATACCACATCACTAATGGTGTATATGCCACATCACTAATGGTGTATATACCACATCACTAATGGTGTATATACCACATCACTAATGGTGTATATACTACATCACTGGATGGTGTATATACCACATCACTGATGGTGTATATACCATATCACTAATGGTGTATATAACACATCACTGATGGTGTATATACCAGCACATCACTGATGGTTTATATACCACATCACTAATGGTGTATATACCACATCACTAATGGTCTATATAACACATCACTGATGGTGTATATACCACCACATCACTGATGGTGTATATACCAAATCACACCACTAATGGTGTATATACCACTTAACTAATGGTGTATATACCACATCACTAATGGTGTATATACCACATCACTAATGGTGTATATACCACATCACTAATGGTGTATATACCATATCACTGGATGGTGTATATACCACATCACTAATGGTAGATATACCACATCACTTATGGTGTATATACCACATCACTAATGGTGTATGTACCACATCACTAATGGTGTATATACCACATCACTAATGGTGTATATACCACATCACTAATGGTGTAAATACTACATCACTAATGGTGTATATACCACATCAGTGGATGGTTTATATACCACACCACTAATGGTGTATATACTACATCACTAATGGTGTATATACTACATCACTAGTGTTGTAAATACCACATCACTGATGGTGTATATAGCGAATCACTAATGGTGTATATACTACATCACTAATGGTGTACATACCACATCACTAATGGTGTATATACCACATCACTGGATGGTGTACATACCACATCATTAATGGTGTATATACCACATTACTATTGGTGTATATACTACATGACTAATGGTGTATATACCACATCACTAATGGTGTATATACTACATCACTAATGGTGTATATACCACATCAGTAATTGTGTATATACCACATCACTAATGGTGTATATTCCACATCACTAATGGTGTATACACTACATCACTAATGGTGTATATACCACATCCCTAATGGTGTATATACCACATTAATAATGGTGTATATACTACATCACTAATGGTGTATATACCACATCAATAATGTGTATATTCTACATCACTAATGCTGTGTATACAACATCACTAATGGTGTATATACCACATCACTGATGGTGTATATACCACATCAGTAATGGTGTATATACCGCATCGCTAATGGTGTATATACCTCATCGGGAATGGTGTATATACCACATCACTAATGGTGTTTAAACCACATCATTAATGGTGTGTATACCTCACCACTAATCGTGTATATACCATCACGTCACTAATGGTGTATATATCACATCACTAATGGTGTATATACCACCACATTACTAATGGTGTATATACAACGTCACTGGATGGTGTATATACCACATCAATAATGGTGTATATACCACATTACTAATGGCGTATATACTACATCACAAATGGTGTATATACCACATCACTAACGGTGTATATACCACATCACTAATGGTGTATATACTACATCACTAATGGTGTATATACCACATCACTAATGCTGTATATACCACCACATCACTGATGGTGTATATACAACATCATTAATGGTTTATATACCATACCACTAATGGTGTATATACCACATCACTAATGGTGTATATACCACGTCACATATGGTGTATATACCACGTCACTAATGGTGTATGTACTACCACATCACAAATGGTGTATATACCACACCATAATGGTGTATATACCACATCACTGATGGTATATATACCACATCACTAATGGTGTATATACCACATCACTAATGGTGTAAATGCCATATCACTAATGGTGTATATACCACATCACTAATGGTGTATATACCACATCACTGGATGGTGTATATACCACACCATTAATGGTGTATATACTACATCACTAATGGTGTATATACTACATCACTAATTGTGTATATACCACATCAATGGTTGGTGTATATACTCAAACACTAATGGTGTATATACCACATCACCAATGATGTATATACGACATCACTAATGGTGTATATACCGCATCACTAATGGTATATATACCACATCACAAATGGTGTATATACCACTTCATTGGATGGTTTATATAGCACATCACTAATGGTGTATATACCACATCACTAATGGTGTATATACCACATCACTAATGGTGTATATACCACATCACTAATGGTGTATATACTACATCACTAATGGTGTATATACCACAACACAGGTGGTGTATATACCACCATATCACTGATGGTTTATATACCACATCACTAATGGTGAATATACTACATCACTAATGGTGTATATACCACATCAATAATGGTGTATATACTACATCAATAATGGTGTGAATACCACATAACTAATGGTGTATATACCACATCAGTAATGGTGTATATGCCGCATCGCTAATGGTGTATATACCACATCGCTAATGCTGTATATACCACCATATCACTGACGGTGTATATACAACATCACTAATGGTGTGTATACCACGTCACTTATGGTGTATAGACCACTAATGGTGTATATACCACATCACTAATGGTGTATATACCACCACATCACTAATGGTGTATAAACCATATCACTCATGGTGTATATACCACCACATTACTAATTGCGTATACCACATCACTGGATGGTGTATATACCACATCAATATTGGTGTACATACCACATCACTAATGGCATATATACTACATCACTAATGGTGTATATACCACATCACTAATGGTGTATACACCACATCACTAACAGTGTATATACCACATCACTAATGGTGTATATACTACATCACTAATGGTGTATATACCACATCGCTAATGGTGTATATACTACATCACTAATGGTGTATATACCACATCGCTAATGCTGTATATACCACCATATCACTGACGGTGTATATACAACATCACTAATGGTGTGTATACCACGTCACTTATGGTGTATAAACCACTAATGGTGTATATACCACATCACTAATTGTGTATATATCGCATCACTATTGGTGTATATAACACATCACTAATGGTGTATAATCCACAACATTGGATGGTTTATATACCACATCACTAATGGTGTATATAACACATCACTGGATGGTGTATATACCACATCCCTAATGGTGTATATACCACACCATTAATGGTGTATATACTACATCACTAATGGTGTATATACAACATCACTAATGGTGTATATACCACATCACTGGTTGGTGTATATACTCCATCAGTAATGGTGTGTATATACCACATCACTAATGGTGTATATGCCACATCACTAATGGTGTATATACCACATCACTAATGGTGTATATACGACATCACTAATTGTGTATATACCGCATCACTATTGGTGTATATAAGACATCACTAATGGTGTATAATCCACATCATTGGATGGTTTATATACCACATCACTAATGGTGTATATAACACATCACTGGATGGTGTATATACCAGATTCTTAATGGTGTATATAGTACATCACTACTGGTGTATATAACACATCAATAATGGTGTATATTCCACATCACTAATGGTGTATATACCACATCACTAATGGTGTATATACCACAACACTAATGGTGTATATACTACATCACTAATGGCATATATACTACATTCACTAATGGTGTATATACCACACAACTAATGACGTATATACCACATCACTAATGGTGTATATACCACATCACTAATGGTGTATGTATCACATCACTAATGGTTTATATACCACCACACCAATAATGGTGTATATACCATCACTAATAGTGTATATACAATCACACTACTAATTGTGTATATACCACACTACTAATGGTGTATATACCACATCACTAATGGTGTATATACCATATCACTAATGCTGTATATACATACCATCACATCACTAATTGTGTATATACCACATCACTGATGGTGTATATACCACATCAGTAATGGTGTATATACCACATAACTAATGGCGTATATACCACATCACTAATGGTGTATATACAACACCACTAATGGTGTATATACCACATCGCTAATGGTGTATATACCACATCACTAATGATGTATATACCACCACATCACTAATGGTGTATTTACCACATAACTAAGGTGTATATACCACATCACTAATGGTGTATATAACACACACTAATGGTGTATATACTCCATCACTAATGGTGTATATACCACATCACTAATGGTGTATATACCACATCACAAATGGTGTATATATCACATCACTAATTGTGTATATACTACATCACTAATGGTGTATATACCATATCAGTATTGGTCTATATACCACATCACTAATGGAGTATATACCACATCACTAATGGTGTATATACCACCATATAACTGACGGTTTATATACCACATCACTAATGGTGAATATACTACATCACTAATGGTATATATACCACACAAATAACGGTGTATATACTACATCACTAATGATGTGTATACCACTTCCCTAATGGTGTATATACCACATCACTAATTGTGTATATACTACATCACTAATGGTGTATATACCACATCACTAATGGTGTATATACTTCATCTCTGATGGTGTATATACTACATTACTAATTGTGTATATACCACATCACTAATGGTGTATATACCACATCACTAATGGTGTATATACCACATCACTGGATGGTGTATATACCACATCGCTATGGTGTATATACCACATTACTAATGGTGTATATACCACATGACTAATGGTGTATATAGTACATCACTAATGGTGTATATACCACATGACTAATGGTGTATATACCACTTCACTGATGGTGTACATACCACCACATCACCGACGGTTTATATACCACATCACTAATGGTGTATATACCACATCACTAATCGTGTATATACCACATCACTAATGGTGTATATACCATATAACTGGATGGTTTTTATACCACATCACTGGATGGTATATATACCACATCGCTAATGGTGTATATAGTACATCACTAATGGTATATATACCACATCACCTATGGTGTATATTGCACATCACTAATGGTGTATATACCACATCACTAATGGTATATATACCACATCACTTATGGTGTATATAGCACATCACTTATGGTGTATATAGCACACCACTAATGGTGTATATACCACATCACTAATGGTGAATATACCACATCACTAATGGTGTATATACCACAACAGTGGATGGTGTATATACCACACCACTAATGGTGTATATACTGCATCACTAATGATGTATATACTACATCACTAATGGTGTATATACCACATCACTGATGGTGTATATACCACCACATCACCGATGGTTTATATACCACATCACTAATGGTGTATATACCACATCACTAATGGTGTATATACCACATCACTAATGCTGTATATATCATATAACTGGATGGTGCATATACCACATCACTAATGGTATATATATACCACATCATTTATGGTGTATATAGCACATCACTAATGGTGTATATACCACATCATTAATGGTGAATATTCCACATCACTAATGGTGTATATACCACATCACTAATGGTAGATATACCACATCACTTATGGTGTATATACCACATCACTAATGGTGTATATACCACATCACTAATGGTTAATATACCACATCACTAATGGTTATATACCACATCACTGGATGGTGTATATACCACATCACTAATGGTGTATATACCACAACACTGATCGTGTATATACCACCATATCACTGATGGTTTATATACCACATCACTAATGGTGTATATACCACACCACTAATGGTGTATATACCACGCAACTAATGGTGTATATACCACATAAATAATGGTGTATATGCTACATCACTAATGGTGTGTATACCACATCACTAATGGTGTATATACCAGATCACTGATGGTGTATATACCACATCAGTAATTGTGTATATACTACATCACTAATGGAGTATATACCACATCACTTATGGTGTATATACCACCATATCACTGATGGTTTATATACCACATCACTAATGGTGAATATACTACATCACTAATGGTGTGTATACCACATCCCTAATGGTGTATAAACCACATTACTGATGGTGTATATACCACATCACTAATTGTGTATATACCACATCACTGATGGTGTATATACCACATCAGTAATGGTGTATATACCACATAACTAATGGCGTATATACCACATCACTAATGGTGTATATACAACACCACTAATGGTGTATATACCACATCGCTAATGGTGTATATACCACATCACTAATGGTGTATATACCACCACATCACTAATGGTGTATATACCACATAACTAAGGTGTATATACCACATCACTAATGGTGTATATAACACACACTAATGGTGTATATACTCCATCACTAATGGTGTATATACCACATCACTAATGGTGTATATACCACATCACTAATGGTATATATACCACATCACTAATTGTGTATATACTACATCACTAATGGTGTATATACCATATCAGTATTGGTCTATATACCACATCACTAATGGAGTATATACCACATCACTAATGGTGTATATACCACCATATAACTGACGGTTTATATACCACATCACTAATGGTGAATATACTACATCACTAATGGTATATATACCACACAAATAACGGTGTATATACTACATCACTAATGATGTGTATACCACTTCCCTAATGTTGTATATACCACATCACTGATGGTGTATATACCACATCACTAATTGTGTATTTACTACATCACTAATGGTGTATATACCACATCACTAATGGTGTATATACTTCATCTCTGATGGTGTATATACTACATTACTAATTGTGTATATACCACATCACTAATGGTGTATATACCACATCACTAATGGTGTATATACCACATCACTGGATGGTGTATATACTACATCGCTAATGGTGTATATACCACATCACTAATGGTGTATATACCACATGACTAATGGTGTATATAGTACATCACTAATGGTGTATATACCACATGACTAATGGTGTATATACCACTTCACTGATGGTGTACATACCACCACATCACCGACGGTTTATATACCACATCACTAATGGTGTATATACCACATCACTAATCGTGTATATACCACATCACTAATGGTGTATATACCATATAACTGGATGGTTTTTATACCACATCACTGGATGGTGTATATACCACATCGCTAAAGGTGTATATAGTACATCACTAATGGTATATATACCACATCACCTATGGTGTATATTGCACATCACTAATGGTGTATATACCACATCACTAATGGTATATATACCACATCACTTATGGTGTATATAGCACATCACTTATGGTGTATATAGCACGCCACTAATGGTGTATATACCACATCACTAATGGTGAATATACCACATCACTAATGGCGTATATACCACATCAGTGGATGGTGTATATACCACACCACTAATGGTGTATATACTGCATCACTAATGATGTATATACAACATCACTATTGGTGTATATACCACATCACTGATGGTGTATATACCGAATCTCTAATGGTGTATATACTACATCACTAATGTTGTATATACCACATCACTGATGGTGTATATACCACCACATCACCGATGGTTTATATACCACATCACTAATGGTGTATATACCACATCACTAATGGTGTATATACCACATCACTAATGCTGTATATATCATATAACTGGATGGTGCATATACCACATCACTAATGGTATATATATACCACATCATTTATGGTGTATATAGCACATCACTAATGGTGTATATACCACATCATTAATGGTGAATATTCCACATCACTAATGGTGTATATACCACATCACTAATGGTAGATATACCACATCACTTATGGTGTATATACCACATCACTAATGGTTAATATACCACATCACTAATGGTTATATACCACATCACTGGGTGGTGTATATACCACATCACTAATGGTGTATATACCACAACACTGATCGTGTATATACCACCATATCACTGATGGTTTATATACCACATCACTAATGGTGTATATACCACACCACTAATGGTGTATATACCACGCAACTAATGGTGTATATACCACATAAATAATGGTGTATATACTACATCACTAAGGTGTGTATACCACATCACTAATGGTGTATATACCACATCACTGATGGTGTATATACCACATCAGTAATTGTGTATATACTACATCACTAATGGAGTATATACCATATCACTTATGGTGTATATACCACCATATCACTGATGGTTTATATACCACATCACTAATGGTGAATATACTACATCACTAATGGTGTGTATACCACATCTCTAATGGTGTATAAACCACATTACTGATGGTGTATATACCACATCACTAATTCTGTATATACCACATCACTGATGGTGTATATACCACATCAGTAATGGTGTATATACCACATAACTAATGGCATATATACCACATCACTAATGGTGTATATACAACACCACTAATGGTGTATATACCAGATCGCTAATGGTGTATATACCACATCACTAATGGTGTATATACCACCACATCACTAATGGTGTATATACCACATAACTAAGGTGTATATACCACATCACTAATGGTGTATATAACACACACTAATGGTGTATATACTCCATCACTAATGGTGTATATACCACATCACTAATGGTGTATATACCACATCACTAATGGTGTATATACCACATCACTAATTGTGTATATGCTACATCACTAATGGTATATATACCATATCAGTATTGGTCTATATACCACATCACTAATGGTGTATATACCACCATATAACTGACGGTTTATATACCACATCACTAATGCTGAATATACTACATCACTAATGGTATATATACCACACAAATAACGGTGTATATACTACATCACTAATGATGTGTATACCACTTCCCTAATGGTGTATATACCACATCACTGAGGGTGTATATACCACATCACTAATTGTGTATATACTACATCACTAATGGTGTATATACCACATCACTAATGGTGTATATACTTCATCTCTGATGGTGTATATACTACATTACTAATTGTGTATATACCACATCACTAATGGTGTATATACCACATCACTAATGGTGTATATACCACATCACTGGATGGTGTATATACCACATCGCTAATGGTGTATATACCACATCACTAATGGTGTATATACCACATGACTAATGGTGTATATAGTACATCACTAATGGTGTATATACCACATGACTAATGGTGTATATACCACTTCACTGATGGTGTACATACCACCACATCACCGACGGTTTATATACCACATCACTAATGGTGTATATACCACATCACTAATCGTGTATATACCACATCACTAATGGTGTATATACCATATAACTGGATGGTTTTTATACCACATCACTGGATGGTGTATATACCACATCGCTAAAGGTGTATATAGTACATCACTAATGGTATATATACCACATCACCTATGGTGTATATTGCACATCACTAATGGTGTATATACCACATCACTAATGGTATATATACCACATCAATTATGGTGTATATAGCACATCACTTATGGTGTATATAGCACGCCACTAATGGTGTATATACCACATCACTAATGGTGAATATACCACATCACTAATGGTGTATATACCACATCAGTGGATGGTGTATATACCACACCACTAATGGTGTATATACTGCATCACTAATGATGTATATACTACATCACTAATGGTGTATATACCACATCACTGATGGTGTATATACCGAATCTCTAATGGTGTATATACTACATCACTAATGTTGTATATACCACATCACTGATGGTGTATATACCACCACATCACCGATGGTTTATATACCACATCACTAATGGTGTATATACCACATCACTAATGGTGTATATACCACATCACTAATGCTGTATATATCATATAACTGGATGGTGCATATACCACATCACTAATGGTATATATATATACCACATCATTTAAGGTGTATATAGCACATCACTAATGGTGTATATACCACATCATTAATGGTGAATATTCCACATCACTAATGGTGTATATACCACATCACTAATGGTAGATATACCACATCACTTATGGTGTATATACCACATCACTAATGGTGTATATACCACATCACTAATGGTTAATATACCACATCACTAATGGTTATATACCACATCACTGGATGGTGTATATACCACACCACTAATGGTGTATATACCACGCAACTAATGGTGTATATACCACATAAATAATGGTGTATATACTACATCACTAATGGTGTGTATACCACATCACTAATGGTGTATATACCACATCACTGATGGTGTATATACCACATCAGTAATTGTGTATATACTACATCACTAATGGAGTATATACCATATCACTTATGGTGTATATACCACCATATCACTGATGGTTTATATACCACATCACTAATGGTGAATATACTACATCACTAATGGTGTGTATACCACATCCCTAATGGTGTATAAACCACATTACTGATGGTGTATATACCACATCACTAATTGTGTATATACCACATCACTGATGGTGTATATACCACATCAGTAATGGTGTATATACCACATAACTAATGGCATATATACCACATCACTAATGGTGTATATACAACACCACTAATGGTGTATATACCACATCGCTAATGGTGTATATACCACATCACTAATGGTGTATATACCACATAACTGAGGTGTATATACCACATCACTAATGGTGTATATAACACACACTAATGGTGTATATACTCCATCACTAATGGTGTATATACCACATCACTAATGGTGTATATACCACATCACTAATGGTGTATATACCACATCACTAATTGTGTATATGCTACATCACTAATGGTGTATATACCATATCAGTATTGGTCTATATACCACATCACTAATGGAGTATATACCACATCACTAATGGTGTATATACCACCATATAACTGACGGTTTATATACCACATCACTAATGGTGAATATACTACATCACTAATGGTATATATACCACACAAATAACGGTGTATATACTACATCACTAATGATGTGTATACCACCTCCCTAATGGTGTATATACCACATCACTGATGGTGTATATACCACATCACTAATTGTGTATATACTACATCACTAATGGTGTATATACCACATCACTAATGGTGTATATACTTCATCTCTGATGGTGTATATACTACATTACTAATTGTGTATATACCACATCACTAATGGTGTATATACCACATCACTAATGGTGTATATACCACATCACTGGATGGTGTATATACCACATCGTTAATGGTGTATATACCACATCACTAATGGTGTATATACCACATGACTAATGGTGTATATAGTACATCACTAATGGTGTATATACCACATGACTAATGGTGTATATACCACTTCACTGATGGTGTACATACCACCACATCACCGACGGTTTATATACCACATCACTAATGGTGTATATACCACATCACTAATCGGGTATATACCACATCACTAATGGTGTATGTACCATATAACTGGATGGTTTTTATACCACATCACTGGATGGTGTATATACCACATCGCTAATGGTGTATATAGTACATCACTAATGGTATATATACCACATCACCTATGGTGTATATTGCACATCACTAATGGTGTATATACCACATCACTAATGGTATATATACCACATCACTTATGGTGTATATAGCACATCACTTATGGTGTATATAGCACGCCACTAAAGGTGTATATACCACATCACTAATGGTGAATATACCACATCACTAATGGTGTATATACCACATCAGTGGATGGTGTATATACCACACCACTAATGGTGTATATACTGCATCACTAATGATGTATATACTACATCACTAATGGTGTATATACCACATCACTGATGGTGTATATACCGAATCTCTAATGGTGTATATACCACATCACTAATGTTGTATATACCACATCACTGATGGTGTATATACCACCACATCACCGATGGTTTATATACCACATCACTAATGGTGTATATACCACATCACTAATGGTGTATATACCACATCACTAATGCTGTATATATCATATAACTGGATGGTGCATATACCACATCACTAATGGTATATATATACCACATCATTTATGGTGTATATAGCACATCACTAATGGTATATATACCACATCATTAATGGTGAATATTCCACATCACTAATGGTGTATATACCACATCACTAATGGTAGATATACCACATCACTTATGGTGTATATACCACAACACTAATGGTGTATATACCACATCACTAATGGTTAATATACCACATCACTAACGGTTATATACCACATCACTGGATGGTGTATATACCACATCACTAATGGTGTATATACCACAACACTGATCGTGTATATACCACCATATCACTGATGGCTTATATACCACATCACTAATGGTGTATATACCACACCATTAATGGTGTATATACCACGCAACTAATGGTGTATATACCACATAAATAATGGTGTATATACTACATCACTAATGGTGTGTATACCACATCACTAATGGTGTATATACCACATCACTGATGGTGTGTATACCACATCAGTAATTGTGTATATACTACATCACTAATGGAGTATATACCACATCACTTATGGTGTATATACCACCATATCACTGATGGTTTATATACCACATCACTAATGGTGAATATACTACATCACTAATGGTGTGTATACCACATCCCTAATGGTGTATAAACCACATTACAGATGGTGTATATACCACATCACTAATTGTGTATATACCACATCACTGATGGTGTATATACCACATCACTAATGGTGTATATACCACATAACTAATGGTGTATATACCACATCACTAATGGTGAATATACCACATCACTAATGGTGTATATACCACATCACTGGATGGTGTATATACCACATCACTATTGGTTTATTTACCACAACACTGATGGTGTATATACCACCATATCACTGATGGTTTATATACCACATCACTAATGGTGTATATACCACACCACTAATGGTGTATATACCACGCAACTAATGGTGTATATACCACATAAATAATGGTGTATATACTACATCACTAATGGTGTGTATACCACATCACTAATGGTGTATATACCACATCACAGATGGTGTATATAACACATCAGTAATTGTGTATATACCACATCACTAATGGAGTATATACCACATCATTATGGTGTATATACCACCATATCACTGATGGTTTATATACCACATCACTAATGGTGAATATACTACATCACTAATGGTGTGTATACCACATCCCTAATGGTGTATAAACCACATTACTGATGGTGTATATATAACATCACTAATTGTGTATATACCACATCACTGATGGTGTATATACCACATCACTAATGGTGTATATACCACATAACTAATGGTGTATATACCACATCACTAAAGGTGTATATACCACATCACTAATGGTGTTTATACCACATCACTAATGGTGTATATAAAACATCACTAATTATGTATATACTACATCACTAATGGTGTATATACGACATCACTAATGGTATATATACCACATCCCTAATGGTGTATATACTACATCGCTAATGGCATATATACCACCACATAACTGATGGTGTATACCACATTCACTAATGGTGTATATACCACATCAGTAATGGTGTATATACCACATCATTAATGGTGTATATACCAGACCATTAATGATGGTGTATATACCATCACTAATGGTGTATATACCATCGCACCACTAATTGTGTATATACCAGACAACTAATGGTGTATATACCACATCACTAATGGTGTATATACCATATCACTAATGGTGTATATACCAAACCATTAATGATGTATATACCATATCACTTACGGTGTCTATTGCACCGCACTACTAATGGTGTATATACCATCACACCACTAATGGTGTATATACCACATCATTAATGGGGTATATACTACATCACTGATGGTGTATATACCACATCACTAATGGTGTATATACCACATCACTAATGGTGTATATACCACATCACTAAGTGTGTATATACCACATCACTAATGGTGTATATACCACATCACTAATGGTGCATATACCACAACACTGATGGTGGATATACCACATCACTAATGGTATATGTACCACATCACTAATGGTGTATATACCACATCACTGGATGGTTTATATACCCCCACAACACTAATATTGTATATACCACATCACTGGATGATGGATATACCACATCAATAATGGTGTATATACCACATCACTAATGGTGTATATACCACATCACTAACGGTGTACATACCACATCATTGGATGGTCTTAATACCACATCACTAATGATGTATATACCACATCACTGGATGGTGTATATACCACATCACTAATGGTGTATATACCACATAACTAATGGTGTATATACCACATCATTAATGGTGTATATACCACATCACTAATGGTGCATATACCACAACACTGATGGTGGATATACCACATCACTAATGGTGTATATACCACATCACTAATGGTGTATATACCACATCACTAATGGTGTATATACCACATCACTATTGGTGTAAATACCACATCACTGGATGGCTTATATACCACCACATCACTAATATTGTATATACCACATCACTGGATGGTGTCTATACCACATCAATAATGGTGTATATACCACATCACTAATGGTGTATATACCACATCATTGATGGCGTATATACCACATCATTGGATGGGGTTTATACCACATCACTAATGGTGTATATACCACATCACTGGATGGTGTATATACCACATCACTAATGGTGTATATACCACATCACTAATGGTGTATATACTACATCACTAATGGTGTATATACCACATCACTAATGGTGTATATACCACATCACTAATGGTGTATATACTACATCACTAATGGTGTATATACCACATCACTAATGGTGTATATACCACATCACTAATGGTGTATATACCACATCACTAATTGTGTATATTCTTCATCACTAATGGCATATATACCACATTCACTAATGGTGTATATACCACACCACTAATGGCCTATATACCACATTACTAATGGTGTATATACCACATCACTAATGGTGTATATACCACATCACTAATGCTGTATATACCACCACTCCAATAATGGTGTATATACCATCACATCACTAATTGTGTATATACCCCACCACTAATGGTGTATATACCATCACACCACTAACTGTGTATATACCAAACCACTAATGGTGTATATACCACATCACTAATGGTGTATATACCACGTCACTAATGGTGTATATACCACATCACTAATGGTGTATATACCACGGGAGTTCTAATGGTGTATATACCATCACACCACTAACTGTGTATATACCACACCACTAATTGTGTATATACCACACCACTAATGGTGTATATACCACATCACTAATGGTGTGTATACCACGTCAATAATGGTGTATATACCACACCTCTAATGGTGTATATACTACATCACTAATGGTGTATATACCACATCACTGATGGTGTATATACCACATCACTAATGGTGTATATACCACATCACTAATGGTGTATATACTACATCACTAATGGTGTATATGCCACATCACTAATGGTGTATATACCACACCACTGATTGTGTATATACCACATCACTAATGGTTTATATACTACATCACTAATGGTGTATATACCACCACATCACTAATGGTGTATATACTACATCACTAATGGTGTATATAGCACATCACTAATGGTGTATATACCACATCACTAATTGTGTATATACTACATCCCTAATGGTGTATATACCACACTATTAATGGTGTATATACCACATCACAATTGGTGTATATACCACATCACTAATGGTATATATACTACATCACTACTGGTGTATTTACCACATCACTAATGGTGTATATACTACATCACTAATGGTGTATATATCACATCACTAATGGTGTTTATACCACATCACTAATGGTGTATATACCACATCACTAATGGTGTATATACCACATCCCTACTGGTTTATATACCACATCCCTAATGGTGTATATACTACATCACTAATGGTGTATATACCACATCACTAATGGTGTATATACCACATCACTAATGGTGTATATACCACATCACTAATGATATATATACCACATCACTTATGGTGTATATACCACACCATTAATGGTGTATATACCACATCACTTATGGTGTATATACCACTCCACTAATGGTGTATAAACCATCACACCACTAACTGTGTATATACCACTCCACTAATGGTGTATATACCACATCACTAATGGCGTATATACCACATCACTAATGGTGTATATACCAGACCATTAATCGTGTATATACTACATCTCTAATGGTGTATATACCACATCACTACTGGTTTATATACCACATCACTAATGGTGTATATACCACACCACTAATGGTGTATATACCACTGCACTAGTAATAGTGTATATACCATCACACCACTAATGGTGTATATACCACATCATTAATGGTGTTTATACTATATCACTGATGGTGTATATACCACCACATCACTGATGGTGTATATACCACATCACTAATGGTGTATATACCACATCACTAATAGTTTATATACCACATCACTAATGTTGTATATACTACATCACTAATGGTGTATATACCACATCACTAATGGTGTATTTACCACACCACTAATGGCGTATATACCACATCACTAATGGTGTATATACCACATCACTAATGGTTTATATACCACATCACTTATGGTGTATATACCACACCATTAATGGTGTATATACCACATCGCTAATGGTGTATATACCACCACATCACTGATGGTGTATATACCACATCATTAATGGTGTATATACTAAATCACTAATGGTGTATATACCACATCACTAATGGTGTATATACCACACCACTGATGGTGTATAAACCACATCACTAATGGTGTATATACTACATCACTAATGGTGTATAAACCACATCACTAATGGTGTATATACTGCATTACTAATGGTGTATATACCACATCACTAATGGTGTTTATACCACACCATTGATGGTGTATATTCCACATCACTAATGGTGTATATACCACATCACTAATGGTATACTATACCACAAAACTAATAGTGTATACACCACACCAGTGGATGGTTTATATACCACTACATCACTAATGATGTATATAACACATCACTGGATGGTGTATATACCACATCAATAATTGTGTATATACCACATCACTAATGGTGTATATACCACATCACTAATGGTGTATAAACCACATCACTAATGGTGTATATACCACCACACTAATAATTGTGTATATACCATCACATCACTAATTGTGTATATACCACACCACTAATTGTGTATATACCATCACACCACTAATTGTGTATATACAACACCACTAATGGTGTATATTCAACATCACTAATGGTGTATATACCACATCACTAATGGTGTATATACCACACCATTAATTGTGTATATACCACATCACTAATGGTGTATATACCACGACACTACTAATGTTGTATATACCATCACACCACTTATGGTGTATATACCACATCACTAATGGTTTATATACTACCTCACTAATGGTGTATATACCACATCACTGATGGTGTATATACCACCAAATCTCTGATAGTGTATATACCACATCACTAATGGTGTATATACGACATCACTAATGGTGTATATACCATATCACTAATGGTGTATATACTACATCACAAATGGTGTATATACCACATCAATAATGGTGTATATACTACATCACAAATGGTGTATATACCACATCATTGATGGTGTATATACCACATCATTGGATGGTGTATATACCACATCACTAATGGTTTGTATACCACATCACTGGATGGTGTATATACCACATCGCTAATGGTGTATATACCACATCACTAATGGTGTATATACTACATCACTAATTGTGTATATACCACATCACTAATGGTGTATATACCACATCACTAATGGTGTATATACTACATCACTAATGGTGTATATACCACATCACTAATGGTGTATATACCACATCACTAATGGTGTATATACCACATCACTAATTGTGTATATACTTCATCACTAATGGCATATATACCACATTCACTAATGGTGTATATACCACACCACTAATGGCCTATATACCACATTACCAATTGTGTATATACCACATCACTAATGGTTTATATACCACATCACTAATGCTGTATATACCACCACTCCATTAATGGTGTATATACCATCACATCACTAATTGTGTATATACCACACCACTAATGGTGTATAAACCATCACACCACTAACTGTGTATATACCACACCACTAATGGTGTATATACCACATCACTAATGGTGTATATACCACATCACTAATGGTGTATATACCACACCATTAATGGTGTATATACTACATCACTAATGGTGTATATAACACATCACTGATGGTGTATATACCACCACATCGCTGATAGTGTATATACCACATCACTAACGGTGTATATACCACACCACTAATGGTGTATATACCACATCACTAATGCTGTATATACAACATCACTAATGGTGTATATACCACACCTCTAATGGTGTATATACTACATCACTAATGGTGTATATACCACATCACTGATGGTGTATATACCACATCACTAATGGTGTATATACCACATCACTAATGGTGTATATACTACATCACTAATGGTGTATATACCACATCACTAATGGTGTATATGCCACACCACTGATTGTGTATATACCACATCACTAATGGTTTATATACTACATCACTAATGGTGTATATACCACCACATCACTAATGGTGTATATACTACATCACTAAAGGTGTATATAGCACATTACTAATGGTGTATATACCACATCACTAATTGTGTATATACTACATCACTATTGGTGTATATACCACACTACTAATGGTGTATATACCACATCACAAATGGTGTATATACCACATCACTAATGGTATATATACTACATCTCTAATGATGTATATACCACACCACTGATTGTGTATATACCACATCACTAATGGTTTATATACTACATCACTAATGGTGTATATACCACCACATCACTAATGGTGTATATACTACATCACTAATGGTGTATATAGCACATCACTAATGGTGTATATACCACATCACTAATTGTGTATATACTACATCCCTAATGGTGTATATACCACACTATTAATGGTGTATATAGCACATCACAATTGGTTTATATACCACATCACTAATGGTATATATACTACATCACTAATGGTGTATTTACCACATCACTAATGGTGTATATACTACATCACTAATGGTGTATATATCACATCACTAATGGTGTTTATACCACATCACTAATGGTGTATATACCACATCACTAATGGTGTATATACCACATCCCTACTGGTTTTTATACCACATCACTAATGGTGTATATACTACATCACTAATGGTGTATATACCACATCACTAATGGTGTATATACCACATCACTAATGGTGTATATACCACATCACTAATGATATATATACTACATCTCTAATGGTGTATATACCACACCACTAATGGCCTATATACCACATTACTAATGGTGTATATACCACATCACTAATTGTGTATATACCACATCACTAATGGTGTATAAACCATCACACCACTAACTGTGTATATACAACTCCACTAATGGTGTATATACCATCACATCACTAATTGTGTATATACCACACCACTAATGGTGTATAAACCATCACACCACTAACTGTGTATATACCACTCCACTAATGGTGTATATACCACATCACTAATGGTGTATATACCACATCACTAATGGTGTATATACCAGACCATTAATGGCGTATATACTACATCTCTAATGGTGTATATACCACATCACTAATGGTGTATATACGACACCACTAATGGTGTATATACCACTGCACTAGTAATAGTGTATATACCATCACACCACTAATGGTGTATATACCACATCATTAATGGTGTTTATACTATATCACTGATGGTGTATATACCACCACATCACTGATGGTGTATATACCACATCACTAATGGTGTATATACCACATCACTAATAGTTTATATACCACATCACTAATGTTGTATATACTACATCACTAATGGTGTATATACCACATCACTAATGGTGTATTTACCACACCACTAATGGCGTATATACCACATCACTAATGGTGTATATACCACATCACTAATGGTGTATATATCACATCACTTATGGTGTATATACTACACCATTAATGGTGTATATACCACATCACTAATGGTGTATATACCACCACATCACTGATGGTGTATATACCATATCATTAATGGTGTATATACTACATCACTGATGGTGTATGTACCACATCACTAATGGTGTATATACTAAATCACTAATGGTGTATATACCACATCACTAATGGTGTATATACCACACCACTGATGGTGTATAAACCACATCACTAATGGTGTATATACTACATCACTAATGGTGTATAAACCACATCACTAATGGTGTATATACTGCATTACTAATGGTGTATATACCACATCACTAATGGTGTTTATGCCACACCACTGATGGTGTATATACCACATCACTAATGGTGTATATACCACATCACTAATGGTATACTATACCACAAAACTAATAGTGTATACACCACACCAGTGGATGGTTTATATACCACCACATCACTAATGATGTATATAACACATCACTGGATGGTGTGTATACCACATCAATAATTGTGTATATACCACATCACTAATGGTGTATATACCACATCACTAATGGTGTATAAACCACATCACTAATGGTGTATATACCACCACACTAATAATTGTGTATATACCATCACATCACTAATTGTGTATATACCACACCACTAATTGTGTATATACCATCACACCACTAATTGTGTATATACAACACCACTAATGGTGTATATTCAACATCACTAATGGTGTATATACCACATCACTAATGGTGTATATACCACACCATTAATTGTGTATATACCACATCACTAATAGTGTATATACCACGGCACTACTAATGGTGTATATACCATCACACCACATATGGTGTATATACCACATCACTAATGGTTTATATACTACCTCAATAATGGTGTATATACCACATCACTGATGGTGTATATACCACCAAATCGTTGATAGTGTATATACCACATCACTAATGGTGTATATACGACATCACTAATGGTGTATATACCATATCACTAATGGTGTATATACCACATCACTAATGGTTTATATACCACATCACTAATGGTGTGTATACCACATCACTAATGGTATATATACCACATCACTAATGGTGTATATACCACATCACTGGATGGTGTATATACCACATCAATAATGGTGTATATACCACATCACAAATGGTTTTATATACCACATCATTGATGGTGTATATACCACATCATTGAATGGTGTATATACCACATCACTAATGGTGTGTATACCACATCACTGGATGGTGTATATACCACATCACTAATGGTGTATATACCACATCACTAATGGTGTATATACCACATCACTAATTGTGTATATACTTCATCACTAATGGCATATATACCACATTCACTAATGGTGTATATACCACACCACTAATGGCCTATATACCACATTACCAATTGTGTATATACCACATCACTAATGGTTTATATACCACATCACTAATGCTGTATATACCACCACTCCATTAATGGTGTATATACCATCACATCAATAATTGTGTATATACCACACCACTAATGGTGTATAAACCATCACACCACTAACTGTGTATATACCACACCACTAATGGTGTATATACCACTTCACTAATGGTGTATATGCCACATCACTAATGGTTTATATACCACATCACTAATGGTGTGTATACCACATCACTAATGGTATATATACCACATCACTAATGGTGTGTATACCACATCACTGGATGGTGTATATACCACATCAATAATGGTGTATATACCACATCACAAATGGTGTATATACCACATCATTGGATGGTGTATATACCACATCACTAATGGTGTGTATACCACATAACTGGATGGTGTATATACCACATCGCTAATGGTGTATATACCACATCACTAATGGTGTATATACTACATCACTAATGGTGTATATACCACATCACTAATGGTGTATATACCACATAACTAATGGTGTATATACTACATCACTAATGGTGTATATACCACATCACTAATGGTGTATATACCACATCACTAATTGTGTATATACTTCATCACTAATGGCATATATACCACATTCACTAATGGTGTATATACCACACCACTAATGGCCTATATACCACATTACCAATTGTGTATATACCACATCACTAATGGTTTATATACCACATCACTAATGCTGTATATACCACCACTCCATTAATGGTGTATATACCATCACATCACTAATTGTGTATATACCACACCACTAATGGTGTATAAACCATCACACCACTAACTGTGTATATACCACACCACTAATGGTGTATATACCACATCACTAATGGTGTATATACCACATCACTAATGGTGTATATACCACACCATTAATGGTGTATATACTACATCACTAATGGTGTATATAACACATCACTGATGGTGTATATACCACCACATCGCTGATAGTGTATATACCACATCACTAACGGTATATATACCACACCACTAATGGTGTATATACCACATCACTAATGGTGTATATACCACATCACTAATGGTGTATATACCACACCTCTAATGGTGTATATACTACATCACTAATGGTGTATATACCACATCACTGATGGTGTATATACCACAACACTAATGGTGTATATACCACATCACTAATGGTGTATATGCCACACCACTGATTGTGTATATACCACATCATTAATGGTTTATATACTACATCACTAATGGTGTATATACCACCACATCACTAATGGTGTATATACTACATCACTAAAGGTGTATATAGCACGTTACTAATGGTGTATATACCACATCACTAATTGTGTATATACTACATCACTATTGGTGTATATACCACACTACTAATGGTGTATATACCACATCACTAATGGTGTATATACTACATCTCTAATGGTGTATATGCCACATCACTAATTGTGTATATACCACATCACTAATGGTGTAATATACTACATCACTAATGGTATATATACTACATCTCTAATGGTGTATATACCACATCACTAATTGTGTATATACATACATCACTAATGGTGTAATATACTACATCACTAATGGTGTATATACCACATCACTAATGGTGTATATACTACTTCACTAATGGTGTATATACCACATCACTAATGGTGTATATACCACATCACTAATGGTGTATATACCACATCACTAGTGGTTTATATACCACATCACTAATGGTGTATGTACTATATCACTAATGGCATATATACCACATTCACTAATGGTGTATATACCACACCACTAATGGTGTATATACCACATTACTAATGGTGTATATACCACACCTCTAATGGTGTATATACTACATCACTAATGGTCTATATATCACATCACTGATGGTGTATATACCACATCACTAATGGTGTATATACCACATCACTAATGGTGTATATACCACATCACTAATGGTGTATATACCACATCACTAATGGTTTATATACTACATCACTAAAGGTGTATATACCACCACATCACTAATGGTGTATATACTACATCACTAAAGGTGTATATAGCACATTACCAATGGCGTATATACCACATCACTAATTGTGTATATACTACATCACTAATGGTGTATATACCACACTACTAATGGTGTATATACCACATCACAAATGGTGTATATACCACATCACTAATGGTATATATACTACATCTCTAATGGTGTATATACCACATCACTAATTGTGTATATACCACATCACTAATGGTGTAATATACTACATCACTAATGGTGTATGTACTACATCACTAATGGCATATATACCACATTCACTAATGGTGTATATACCACACCACTAATGGTGTATATACCACATCACTAATGGTGTATATACCACACCACTAATGGTGTATATACTACACCACTAATGGTGTATATACCACATCACTGATTGTGTATATACCACATCACTAATGGTGTATATACCACATCACTAATGGTGTATATACCACATCACTGGATGGTGTATATACCATTTCACTTATGGTGTATATACCACATCACTAATGGTGTACATACCACATCACAAATGGTGTATATACCACATCACTAATGGTGTATATACCACATCACTGGATGTTGTATATACCACCACGTCACTAATGGTGTATATACCACATCACTAATGGTGTATATACCAAATCACTAATGGTGTATATACTACATCTCTAATGTTGTATATACCACATCACTAATTGTGTATATACCACATCACTAATGGTGTAATATACTACATCACTAATGGTGTATATACCACATCACTAAAGGTGTATATACTACATCACTAATTGTGTATATACCACATCACTAATGGTGTATATACCACACCACTGATGGTGTATATACCACATCACTAATGGTGTATATACTACATCACTAATGGTGTATATACCACCACATCACTAATGGAGTATATGCTACATCACTAATGGTGTATATACCACATCACTAATGGTGTATAAACCACATCACTAATGGTGTATATCCCACATCACTAATGCTGTATATACCACATCACTAATGGTGTATATACTACATCACTAATGTTGTATGTAGCACATCACTAATGGTGTATATACCACATCACTGATGGTATATATACCACATCACTAATGGTGTATATACCACATCACTGGATGGTGTATATACCACCACATCACTAATGGTGTATATACCACATCGCTGGATGGTGTATATACCACATCAATATTGGTGTGTATACCACATCACTAATGGTGTATATACCGCATCATTGGATGGTGTATATACCCCATCATTAACGGTGTATATACCACATCACTGGATGGTGTATATACCACATCACTAATGGTGTATATACCACATCACTAATGGTGTATATACTACATCTATAATGGTATATATACCACATCACTAATGGTGTATATACTACATCACTAATGATGTATATACCACATCACTAATGGCGTATATACCACGGCACTACTACTGGTGTATATAACATCACACCACTAATGGTGTATATACCACATAACTAATGGTGTATATACCACATCATTAATGGTGTATATACCACACCATTAATGGTACCACATCACTGATAGTGTATATACCACCACATCACTAATGGTTTATATACCACATCACTAATGGTGCATATACTACATCACTAATGGTGTATTTACCACATCACTAATGGTGTATATACCATACCACTAATGGTGTATATACCACATCACTGGATGGTGTATATACCACCACATCACTAATGGCGTATATACCACATCACTAATTGTGTATATACTACATCACTAATTGTGTATATACTACATCACTAATGGTGTATATACCACACTACTAATTGTGTATATACCACATCACTAATGGTGTATATACCACATAAGTAATGGTGTATATACCACATCACTAATTGTGTATATACCACACTACTAATGGTGTATAAACCATCACACCACTAACTGTGTATATACCACACCACTAATGGTGTATATACCACATCACTAATGGTGTATATACCACATCACTAATGGTGTATATAACACATCACTGATGGTGTATATACCATCACATCGCTGATAGTGTATATACCTCATCACTAAAGGTGTATATACCAAACCACTAATGGTGTATATACCACATCACTAATGGTGTATATACCACATTACTAATGGTGTATATACCACACCTCTAATGGTGTATATACTACATCACTAATGGTCTATATATCACATCACTGATGGTGTATATACCACATCACTAATGGTGTATATACCACATCACTAATGGTGTATATACCACATCACTAATGGTGTATATACTACATCACTAATGGTTTATATACTACATCACTAAAGGTGTATATACCACCACATCACTAATGGTGTATATACTACATCACTAAAGGTGTATATAGCACATTACTAATGGCGTATATACCACATCACTAATTGTGTATATACTACATCACTAATGGTGTATATACCACACTACTAATGGTGTATATACCACATCACAAATGGTGTATATACCACATCACTAATGGTATATATACTACATCTCTAATGGTGTATATACCACATCACTAATGGCGTATATACCACATCACTAATTGTGTATATACTACATCACTAATTGTGTATATACTACATCACTAATAGTGTATATACCACACTACTAATTGTGTATATACCACATCACTAATGGTGTGTATACTACATCACTAATCGTCTATATACCACATCACTAATGGTGTATATACTACACCACTGATGGTATATATACCACATCACTAATGGTGTATATACCACATCACTAATTGTGTATATACCACATCACTAATGGTGTAATGTACTACATCACTAAGTGTGTATATACCACATCACTAATGGTGTATATACTACATCACTAATGGTTTATATACCACATCACTAATGGTGTATATACCACACCACTGATGATGTATATACCACATCACTAATGGTGTATGTACTACATCACTAATGGTATATACACCACCACATCACTAATGGAGTATATGCTACATCACTAATGGTGTATATACCACATCACTAATGGTGTATATACCACATCACTAATTGTGTATATACAATATCACTAATGGTGTATATCCCACATCAGTGATGGTATATATACCACATCACTAATGGTGTATATACCACATCACTGGATGGTTTATATACCACCACATCACTAATGGTGTATATACCACATCACTGGATGGTGTATATACCACATCAATAATGGTGTGTATACCACATCACTAATGGTGTATATACCACATCACTAATGGTGTATATACCACATCATTGGATGGTGGATATAATCCATCATTAACGGTATATATACTACATCACTGGATGGTGTATATACCACATCACTAATGGTGTATATACCACATCACTAATGGTGTATATACTACATCTCTAATTGTATATATACCACATCACTAATGGTGTATATACTACATCACTAATGATGTATATACCACATCACTAATGGTGTATATACCACGGCACTACTACTGGTGTATATACCATCACACCACTAATGGTGTATATACCACATAACTAATGGTGTATATACCACATCATTAATGGTGTATATACCACACCATTAATGGTGTATATACCACATCACTAATAGTGTATATACCACCGCACTACTAATGGTGTATATACCATCACACCATTAATGGTCTATATACCACATCATTAATGGTGTATATACTACATCACTGATAGTGTATATACCACCACATCACTAATGGTTTATATACCACATCACTAATGGTGTATATACCACATCACTAATGGTGTATATACTACATCACTAATGGTGTATATACCACATCACTAATGGTGTATATACCACACCACTAATGGTGTATATACCACATCACTAATTGTGTATATACTACATCACTAATGGTGTATATACCACATCACTAATAGTGTATATACTACATCACTAATGGTGTATATACCACATCACTAATGGTGTATATACCACACCACTAATGGCCTATATACCACATTACCAATGGTGTATATACCACATCACTAATGGTGTATATACCACATCACTAATGCTGTATATACCACCACTCCATTAATGGTGTATATACCATCACATCACTAATTGTGTATATACCACATCACTAATGGTGTATATACCACATCACTAACAGTGTATATACCACATTACTGGATGGTGTATATACCATTTCACTTATGGTGTATATACCATCACACCACTAATTGTGTATATACCACAACACTAATGGTGTATATACCACACCACTAATTGTGTATATACCACACCACTAATGGTGTATATACCACATCACTGATAATGTATATACCACCACATCACTGATGGTTTATATACCACATCACTAATGGTGTATATACCACATCACTAATGGTGTATATACTACATCACTAATGGTGTATATACCACATCACTAATGGTGTATATACCACACCACTAATGGTGTATATACCACATCACTAATGGTGTATTTACCACATCACTGGATGGTGTACATACCACCACATCACTATTGGCTTATATACCACATCACTAATTGTGTATATACTACATCACTAATTGTGTATATACTACATCACTAATGGTGTATATACCACACTACTAATTGTGTATATACCACATCAATAATGGTGTATATACTACATCACTAATGGTGTATATACCACATCACTAATGGTGTATATACTACATCTCTAATGGTGTATATACCACATCACTAACAGTGTATATACCACATCAATCATGGTGTAATATACTACATCACTAATTGTGTAAATACCACATCACTAATGGTGTATATACTACACCACTAATGGTGTATATACCACATCACTGAAGGTGTATATACCACATCACTAATGGTGTATATACCACATCACTAATGGTGTATATACCACATTACTGAATGGTGTATATACCATTTCACTTATGGTGTATATACCACATCACTAATGGTGTACATACCACATTACTAATGGTGTATATACCACCTCACTAATGGTGTATATACCACACCACTAATGGTGTATATACCACATAACTAATGGTGTATATACCACATCACTGGATGGTGTATATACCACCACATTACTAATGGCGTATATACCACATCACTAATTGTGTATATAGTACATCACTAATTGTGTATATACTACATCACTAATGGTGTATATACCACACTACTAATTGTGTATATAACACATCACTAATGGTGTATATACTACATCACTAATGGTCTATATACCACATCACTAATGGTGTATATACTACACTACTGATGGTGTATATACCACATCACTAATGGTGTATATACCACACCACTGATGGTGTATATACCACATCACTAATGGTGTATGTACTACATCACTAATGGTGTATACACCACCACATCACTAATGGAGTATATGCTACATCACTAATGGTGTATATACCACATCACTAATGGTGTATATACCACATCACTAATTGTGTATATACAACATCACTAATGGTTTATATCCCACATCACTGATGGTATATATACCACATCACTAATGGTGTATATACCACATCACTGGATGGTGTATATACCACCACGTCACTAATGGTGTATATACCACATCACTGGATGGTGTATATACCACATCAATAATTATGTGTATACCACATCACTAATGGTGTATATACCACATCACTAATGGTGTATATACTACATCACTGGATGGTGAATATACCACATCACTAATGCTCTATATACCACATCACTAATGGTGTATATACTACATCTCTAATGGTATATATACCACATCACTAATGGTGTATATACTACATCACTAATGATGTATATACCACATCACTAATGGTGTATATACCACGGCACTACTACTGGTGTATATACTATCACACCACTAATGGTGTATATACCACATAACTAATGGTGTATATACCACATCATTAATGGTGTATATACCACACTATTAATGGTGTATATACCACATCACTAATAGTGTATATACCACTGCACTACTAATGGTGTATATACTATCACACCACTAATGGTGTATATACCACATCATTAATGGTGTATATACTACATCACTGATAGTGTATATACCACCACATCACTAATGGTTTATATACCACATCACAAATGGTGTATATACTACATCACTAATGGTGTATATACCACATCACTAATGGTGTATATACCACACCACTAATGGTGTATATACCACATCACTAATTGTGTATATACTACATCACTAATGGTGTGTATACTACATCACTAATGGTGTATATACCACATCACTGGATGGTGTATATAACACATCAATAATGGTGTATATACCACATCACTAATGTTATATATACTACATCACCAATGGTGTATATACCACATCACTAATGGTGTATATACCACACCACTAATGCTGTATATACCATCACATCATTAATGGTATATATACCACATATATAATGGTGTATATACTACATCTCTGATGGTGTATATATCACATCACTGGATGGTGTATATACCACACCACTAATGATGTATATATACCACACCACTAATGGTGTTTATACCACATCACTAATGGTGTATATACAACATCACTAATTGTGTATATATTACATCACTAAGTGTGTATATACGACATCACTAATGGTGTATATACCACATCACTAATGGTGTATATACTACATCACTAATGGCGTACATACCTCATTAACTAATGGTGTATATACCACACCATTAATGGCGTATATACCACATCACTAATGGTGTATATACCATATCACTAATTTTGTATATACCACAACACTAATGGTGTATATACCATCACACCACTAATGGTGTATATACCACATCACTAATGGTGTATATACCACATCACTAATGGTGTATATACCACATCACTAATGGTGTATATACCACATCACTAATGGTGTATATACCACATTACTGATGGTATATATACCACACCACTAATGGTGTATATACCACATCACTAATGGTGTATATACTACATCACTAATGGTGTATATACTACATCACTAATTTTGTATATATATACATCACTGGATGGTGTATATACCACATCAATAATGGTGTATATACCACATCACTAATGGTGTATATACTACATCACTAATGGTGTATATACCACAACACTAATGGTGTATATACCACATCACTAATGGTGTATATACCACATCACTAATGCTGTATATACCACCACATCATTAATGGTGTATATACCACATCAATAATGGTGTATATACTACATCTCTGATAGTGTATATACCACATCACTGGATGGTGTATATACCGCACCACTAATGGTGTATATATACCACACCACTAATGGTGTTTATACTACATCACTAATGGTGTATATACAACATCACTAATTGTGTATATACTACATCACTAATGGTGTATATACGACATCACTAATGGTGTATATACCACATCACTAATGGTGTATATACCACATCACTAATGGTGTATATACTACATCACTAATGGCGTACATACCTCATTCACTAATGGTGTATATACCACACCATTAATGGCGTATATACCACATCACAAACTGTGTATATACCACATCAGTAATGGTGTATATACCACATCACTAATGGTGTATATACCACATCACTAATGGTGTATATACTACATCACTAATGGCGTACATACCTCATTCACTAATGGTGTATATACCACACCATTAATGGCGTATATACCACATCACTAATGGTGTATATACCACATCAGTAATGGTGTATATACCACATCACTAATGGTGTATATACCACCACACCAATAATGGTGTATATACCATCACTAATGGTGTATATACCATCACACCACTAATTGTGGATATACCACACCACTAATGGTGTATATACCATATCACTAATGGTGTATATACAACACCATTGATGGTGTATATGCCACATAACTAATGGTGTATATACCACCACACTAGTAATGGAGTATATACCATCACACCACTAATAGTGTATATACCACATCACTAATGGTGTATATGCCACATCACTGTATGGTGTATATACCACATCACTAATGGTGTATATACCACATCACTAATGGTGTATATACCACATCACTTATGGTGTATATACCACATCACTAATGGTGTATATACCACATCACTAATGGTGTATATACCACATCACTAATGTTGTATATACTACATCACTAATGGTGTATATACCACATTACTAATGGTGTATATACCACATCACTAATGGCGTATATACCACATCACTAATGGTGTATATACCACTTCACTAATGGTGTATATAACACACCATTAATGGTGTATATACCACATCACTAATGGTGTATATAAACCACATCACTAATGGTGTATATACCACATCACTAATGGTGTATATACCACATCAATAATGGTGTATATACCACATCACTAATGGTGTATATACCACATCACTAATGGTGTATATACCACATCATTGAATGGTGTATATACCACATCACTAATGGTGTATATACCACATCACTGGATGGTGTATATACCACATCACTAATGGTGTATATACCACATCACTAATGGTGTATATACCACCACATCACTAATTGTCCATATACCACACCACTAATGGTGTATATACCACATCACTAATGGTGTATATACCATCACATCACTAATTGTCCATATACCACACCACTAATGGTGTATATACCATCACACCACTTATGGTGTATATACCACATCACTAATGGTGTATATACCACATCACTAATGGTGTATATACCTCATCACTAATGCTGTATATAGCACCACATCATTAATGGTGTATATACCACATCAATAATGGTATATATACTACATCTCTGATGGTGTATATACCACATCACTGGATGGTGTATATACCACACTACTAATGGTGTATATATACCACACCACTAATGGTGTTTATACCACATCACTAATGGTGTATATACAGCATCACTAATTGTGTATATACTACATCACTAATGGTGTATATACGACATCACTAATGGTGTATATACCACATCACTAATGGTGTATATACTACAACACTAATGGCATATATACCACATTCACTAATGGTGTATATACCACACCACTAATGGCGTATATACCACATCACTAATGGTGTATATACCACATCACTAATGGTGTATATACCACACCACTAATCGTGTATATACCATCACATCACTAATGGTGTATATACCACATCACTAATGGTGTATATACCACCACACTAGTAATGGTGTATATACCATCACACCACTAATGGTGTATATACTACATCACTAATGGTGTATATACCACACCACTAATGGTGTATATACCACATCACTAATGGTGTATATACCACATCACTAATGGTGTATATACCATATCACTAATGTTGTAAATACCACATCTCTAATGGTGTATATACCACATAACTAATGGTATATATACCACATCACTAATGGTGTATATACCATCACACCATTAATGGTATATATACCACCACATCACTAATGGTATATATACCACATCACTAATGGTGTATATACCATCACACCATTAATGGTATATATACCACCACATCACTAATGGTATATATACCATCACACCACTAATGGTATATATACCACCACACCACTAATGGTATATATACCACCACACCACTTATGGTATATATACCACATCAGTTGAAATCAATAGAAGATACGAAGAGAAACGAAGTGAGGTAATGTGATGTAGACAAATATTTTATAGAGATGCCATGGAAAGAATCTTAAGAAATATTAATAACTTTCCATTTGTCAAGTTTAGTATACTTACAACATCTTTAAAAATAATCTTTACACTTCATTATCTCGGATATTAAGGTTCATACACTACTAAAAAGAAAGTAGAGAGGCCGCTCTCACACTGAAAATCATCTCGACATATTAAAGTTGTCAGGAAACAACAAGACCAGTTACTATTGGTTAAAGTCAAATATACTCCAGCGGAGTGTGAACTAAGAATACAGAGCAAACACAATCTCATAACGCTTCTCAACTGAGCTCTAGTGTTCCACAACACTTGCTAGGGTTTCCACGAGAAACAGTGATAAATATGATATTTATGCACGAGTTCCATAAGGGTAAAAATGTTGAGGAACGCTGGTATAGAGTAATAGATTTAATATAGTGCTCTTACTGTTATACTGCTTTAGTAATCTCCTATTCTTGTACACTTCTTTTTTTTTGGAAGAGATTTTATGAATGATGTTCATAGCTTTCTTAAAGTCGTTACCAACCGAGAAATTAATTTACTTTAGTTATGATCTGATATCTATTTATGAAATCTGCCCGACAGAGACTTATATCCTGAGCTTGGAATAGTACATCGTTTCGTGGTTTTCACTTTGACGATAAAGAATTGACAGAGGTGGGGATAAATGAAAAACTGGAATATTCCTTCAATTCTCAATAGTTTGAACGGCGTCGTTAAGTTATAATGTCTTCGATCAGGGATTTAAATAACGTTACACCATTGACCTACCGAACCATGAAGCCTATAGCATGTTCTCTCTCTCTCTCTCTGAAGCTCACTATTCGATATTCAAAACCTATCTAGTAAACAACATATACTAGTCGTACCTTTCTAATCTCTCTGGAATCTGGTTTCTATATGCACAGAAACAGAGATAACTTTAGCTAAATCAAGACTAAATCTATAGAAACGTTTTGCTGAACCTAACAGCTGAAACCACGTGTCACCGCTGTCAGGATTTTACCTGTATAGAAAAAATATATTACCTCCATGTTACCAGAAATCAGTGTAAATGAAAATATTGCCAAACAACTAATAATAGATTGTAGACTTTATAAAAAGATTATAACGAAATTTATTCAAATTCACATCATGATTAATTGGAATTATTCAAATTCACATCAAAATTAATTGGAGACAAAATTGCTCTCTAAATAATTTCAACTCAGATTGCAAAGAGCCGGACCAAAGCGTTCCATCCTCCACTCTAGCAACTCACGTTCTTGTTAAAGAAATACGCAGGAAACTGGTCATTATATCGGACCAAGTATACAACGTTTCCGCTGGTCTTCCCGTTGGTGATATGCTCTGCCGTTGGCAATGCCAGGCAGGAGAAACATCAAATAAAATATTTTGCTTAAGAACACAAGTAGCCGTTCAGTCTAGGAATCGCACCTAGAATTTGCGATCGTGAGTTAAGCCCCCTAACTACTTCTGCCAGAAATTACGACCAGCCAGCAGATCAACAATGAAAAGACCAATGGAAACATTGTTTTCTGTGTTCAATTGTGATCTCATGATAGATTACTAAATTAATTCATAGAAAGTTTTTGAATAGTAATTCTGCGAGTGCAGCCGAATCGAAATCACTTATTATCGACAAACATACATCACATTAAGAGACGCGCTCCATCTGGTGGTAGTTTAGGGCAAATAAATCTTGTCCATTTCAAGAGACGTTCTAAAATTGATTCGTTTAATGCTGTGATAATTCAAATTAATTCGCAGATGGTTTGACTGTTCAATGATTAAATACCAGAGAATTATATTTAATGCATATATTAATCGAAGCAGATTGTACAAACAATGCAACGTTATTGATCACAATTTCATAAACTAGAAATAATTGGAAGCGAAAATGATAGTTTTAAAGATATTTTGAAATTTCACGGATTGTGGAAGTGTTTTATTTTTCTAATATATTAAAATTACACACGTAAATATATGCCGGCTTGAATGTTTGTGTCTGTGTTCGTGTTTCAAATTAAGTATACACACATATATATATATATATACACATGTGTGTGTGTGTGTGTGTGCGAGTGCATATATATATATATATATATATATATATACATACATATTATAAACACATAAATATATGTATATATATGTGTCTTTGTGTGCGAGTGCATATATGTATGTGTATATATATATATATATATATATATATATATATATATACATATATACATAAATATAGGGTGATATATATATGTGCATATATGCGTGGCTGCATATGTATATATATATGTGTGCGTGCGTGTGTATACGCGGAAATCTTATGTAGATTCAACATTTAATTAAGGACCTTAATTAACTATCTTAAAATTAACGATTATTTCGTTGGTGGCATCTGGTTCATAAAACGGTGATCTACCCACACATCTTCACCACACGTCGCTATGACATCATTTTAGCGATGTGTCTACATTACATTCCCAAGACGCAATACGATATGTCAACAGCAGCTATCTACTCTCCTACCATATTACACTTATATAGAAATATGTATTTTTGTCTTTTCAAAAGTTAAACATTTCGCTTCCAAATACACAGACAGCAATATAATATTTCACGATATTTTCCTTCAATAGATTAATTCGCTTGATTTCAGAAATAAAATATACCTATATTTCGAACACACACACACACACACACACACACACACACACACACATATATATATATATATATATATAAGTAGTTCCAAAACAGTTAGTTCACCATACCGAGAACAAATGTTTCATCTTATTCGGATCCTCAGCTCGGTCTGAATGAAGTTGTACGGGAAAGGAAAAACATCGTACGAATACGCATGCGCAGAAACAGCCACTTATCCTGGGGGAGGTAAACCCACGATAGATCGGCGTGAGGGAGATAACTGTGGATTATAGATTGCTGATGTTAGTCATATTCACTGAACCAGAACAATTCTCCCATCCAATTTTCTTGACCATTATCTTTTGTTTGGCACAAAATTCTCTAAATGGCTACAAAAAAGAAATTCACAAATACGGGCGCGAAATTTAATGTACTTGTTCACGTGACAGAATTAATTTCATTTATAACCAATCAAATTACATTTATTTAAAAAAAACCTTCTTGAGCCACTTTTTTAAGTAAAAAGAAATTCAACCTTAAACTGGCGCGAAAGTTGATGTATTTATTCACGTGACTGCATCAACCAACCAAATTTCACTCATATATGAAAAAACAATCTGAGCACCTTTACATAGGAGCCACATCAACGAGCTTCAAAGACAGATGGTATAACCATCGCCATTCCTTTAATAGGAGGACAAAAGGAAAAGTACGGCTCTTTCCGAACTGATCTGGAAGCTGAAGCTGGACAGGAACCCGTACTCTCTGGCCAAAATCAGGAAAGTTCCACCTCATAGAGGGGGATCTGGCATCTGCAAACTATGTTTGAGCGAGACTCTCGAGATACTCAGCGGTGGAAGCAGCCTAATAAACCCCAGGACCGACTTCTTCGGTACATGTAGACACATCAGGGCCGGGACCTTCCTCAAGCTATAGGGACAGTAGCCCCGTCACATTGAGCCCAAGGTAAAGCACGCCTTACACACTCACTACCCCTACTCCGCCTCGATCGACTCCTATAGCAACACATACTTATACATATGTCCATAATAGATACTGTTGTTTAAAATTATACATACATAGATACTTGCCTGTATGGTGGGAGGGGCCGTCCTGACGAAGGCCAGTTAAGCCTGAAATGCATAGACGCTTGTCCCCTTTGCTTCTGCTGGACATCACCAGAGGGCGTTAGCCCCCCGGTGTTTGCATAGATACGACTTCCTAAAACCGTATTTCCTTGAAGATACGAAATATTTATACATAATATATATATATATATGGAATACAACTGAGCCTGTGTTTGTGCGTGTGTGCTTGCAACGATGTGCGTTGACTTACACACATATGTACTTTATGCGGAAATAGGAACTGTCGTCCTCTGCTTTTCAGGATTTTGACACTCAGGTTCTGGTGTTTTACACTGCACTTTATCTTATTTGCTCTTAAAACGCACCACTCGATGATAAAATAAGAATTGTAATTCTTTACACATCTCGATTCTGAAACAGGTTTTCTACTTCAGTTAATATTTTTCAAATCTCTCAAATTTTGATATTGGTTGTAACACAAACGCATTTTTTATTTTTTTTATTTGTTTGGCACCCCACCCCCTCTCTCACCACGTGAAATAGTGACAGGATAGATGCCAACCTACACACACAAATTCTTCGAAACATAGCAGCAGCCGAACTAAAGCTGACCTGCCAGCTGATCCCTTAACACCACTACCATTACCAACACAATGGAGCAGGTCAGCTGTACTTAAAGAAAAACAACTATAACAGATTGTCCTGCCTCAGAAAAATTTCTATAGACTTTTGACTGAGAAATGTTCCCACAACTGACCAATGGGATGCGAGCGTGTCCTATGACACCGAAATTCGTTTGTTCTAATTCATATGATTCCAGTTCCTCAGAAGAATAACAATACAACCAGGAGCTGGACATATCGATGTATTGACGGAGTAAAACACACTTCAACAACCAATTCGGACTGCCTGACGAGGTCACAGCCAATGATGGCTGTCACCGAAATGCATATAGCAGTATATTTATAATTTATAATAAACGAAGCCAAATTTTACATATTTGACTTACTTATTTTACATTACACCGGAGTAAACAAACCAACCTGCGTACTTCGTCGAGTGCTCCAATCTGCGTATTGAGGTGTCGGTGAACAACCAACATATACTCAAAATGTGTATATATATATATATATACAAAATGTATATATATATATGATGGCTGCCCCCTCGTTATCGAGTATGGCCATTGCACAATAACAAAAAAAATAAAAAAAAAAATATATATATAATAATAATAATAATAATAATAATAATAATAAATAAATAGAAAAAAAAAAAAAAAAAAAAAAGGGAAAAGATATATATATATATATATATATACACACATATACATACATATATATATACATACACATATATATACACACACACATACATACACATACATACATATATACACACACACATACATACACATACACTCACACATATATACACACATACACACACAAACACACGATAGCAACTAACAGTGCTGCGATCGAATGTGGCTTTTTAGCCCAGCCAATGATCTAAAATGTCTTGCACAGAGTCGGCAACCAAAACATTTACTGGGAATAGTCGGCTGTGGTTGGAGTTCGTGTACTTTTGCATGTCGCTTGAGTCCTCCTGCTGATTTACATTCTCTACCACATGTTTGGCAAGCATGATGAGTAGCATCTCCAACAGCAGCCTGGTAGTCAACCACTGGTCTTACTTTATGACTGCGAAGATGACTTTCGAGTCCAGCTTTGCTTAGGCAGAGTCTCGCACAGACGCTGCATGTCAGAAACATAGGAGGACCCTCGCCGTCTGGAAGTGCAACAGCAATACCCTTCCTCACGTCCCGCTTTACTTTCTCGTGTGCGATTCGAGATGCCTCAAAGGCAACTTTTCCCTCATATACAGTCTTTCTCCATTTATTACGATCAGCAGCAATATTTTCCCATGTATCAGCAGAGATGTTAGCGTCTTTCAGAGAGGCCTTCAAGGAATCCCTATACCTCTTTTTTGGTTTATGTGGCGGTCGTTTTCCTTTAACCAACTCTCCATAGAAGAGTTGTTTTGGTATTCTAGAATCCTTCATCCTGGCAAGGTGACCACTCCAACGGAGTCGCTGCCTAAGCACAAGAGCTTCTATACTGTCACACATAGAGCTTTCCAAAATCTCGACATCACTGATGTGGTCCCTCCAGCGAACGCCATGTATCCGTCTGAGACACATCTGATGGAAACGCTCCAATTGCCTAAGGTGGCGTCGATATGTGACCCAGGTCTCGCAGGCATAAAGAAGACAAGAGAGTACACATGCCCTGTACACCCTTACCTTTGTCCTCCTGCATATGTCTCGCCGACCCCAGAGTCGCCTTTCTAGCTTTCCGAAAGCATCACTTGCTTTCCTAATCCTAAGTGAGATTTCACTGTCAAGGTTGCCGTATCGATTGACAGTGCTTCCCAGGTAGACAAACTGATCAACCACTCCAAGTCGTTTGCCATACACATAGATGTTTGGTTCAGTGTACTGCCCACCAGGTGCAGGTTGGTACATGACGACGGTTTTCTTGAGACTGACAGTCAAACCCAGGGCAGTGCAAGCGTCAGAAAATACATTCAAAATGTGCTGCATATCACTCTCTGTGTGCGCTACAAGATCGCAATCATCTGCATACAAGAGGTCTCTTATGACCGATGTAAATACCTTTGTCTTCGCAGCAAAGCGCCTGATGTTAAATATGCTGCCTGAGGTTCGATATCGGATGTAAACACCATGCTCGCAATTCCTGAATGCAACACAGAAAACCATTGCAAAGTATATGGCAAACAGGGTCGGTGCTGGAATATCCCCCTGTTTCACTCCATTTTTTACTGAGATAGGCTCCGACATGTTACCTCCGACATTAACCCAAGCCTTCATGTCGTCATGGAAAGACCTAACTAAAGCAAGGAACTTATCAGGGCAACCAAGTTTCTGGAGAATCTTCCATAATGCATCTCTGTTGACAGTATCGAAAGCCTTTGTCAGATCGACAAAAACCTGATACAGATCCAAGCCCTGTTCAATGCACTTCTCCTGGAGCTGTCTAGCTGAGAAGATCATATCAGTAGTGCCGCGTCCAACACGAAAACCAGATTGACTTTCAGGAAGGACACAATCTGCAATGTGTGTCAGCAGACGGTCCAGAAGCACCCTACATAAAACTTTCCCCACGACAGAAAGCAATGATATACCTCTGTAGTTCCCACAATCATTCCTGTTACCCTTTCCCTTGTACAAGACCACCATTACTGCATCTCTCCAGTCCTCAGGCACGGATTCATTAGCCCATATCCTTCCAAACAGAGAGTGAAGATGTTGCAGGAGTCTCTCACCACCATATTGTAGGAGCTCAGCATGTATGCCATCCATACCTGGAGATCTTCCACTGTTCAGCTTCGAAATAGCCACTGCAACCTCCACAAGTGTCGGAGGTTCTGCGAGAGCTACTTTCACAGGACTTTCCGGAATGAGATTGAGGAAATCTTCACTGACGACAGACGGCTGATTCAAAAGATCATCAAAGTGCTCTCGCCACCTTCGTAGAATTCCCTGTGAGTCACGAAGAAGTTCTTTGCCATCCCTGCTGCGAATCGGTGTCACCAGAGAAGAAGACGGTCCATAAACCTCACGCAAGAGACTGTACAACAGCTTTGTGTTATTGCAATCAGACGCAGTTTGTATCTCACCAGCCTTCTCACTCCACCACTGATCCTTCATCTGAGAAAGACTCCGCCTAACACGTGATTTTACATCCCTGAGCTCCTCATGCAACGTATTCCTCTCCTGTGGTTTTGCCGTCAAGTAGCGTGACAGAGCACGCCTCTTATCAGCCAACAAGTCTTCTATATGTACATCATTCTCATTAAACCAGTCCTGATGTTTTCTCTGCACCAATCCCAGAACACGCCTGCCTACATCATAAACCGACTTTTTAAGGGTCGGCCAATCCTCACCAAGATCTGCAGCCTGCATCTCTTCTTCCAATGTCCTCTTCACATTTTTATCCTTAAGACGAGCAGCATTCAATCTTTTGGGCAGGGTAACACCAGGAGCCCGGATTTTACGTTTGGTGATTAGATTCACTTTTGCGCGCACCAGGCGGTGGTCCGTCCAGCACTCAGCTCCACGAAGAACACGAACACACTGCACATCCTGTCTGTCACGCATCCTGACTAGGACGTAGTCCAAAAGATGCCATTCCTTAGATGCAGGATGCATCCATGTGGTCTTGAATTTGTTCTTTTGTTGGAACATGGTGTTGGTAACACACAGATCCAGCTCCTCACACATCTGCAGCAAGAGCATACCATTGCTGTTACACTTTCCCACCCCATGCCTTCCGATTACATTCCATGTGTTAAAATCCCTACCCACTCTAGCATTAAAGTCACCAAGCACGATGACTTTGTCTGCCTGAGGGATATTTCTTAAAACACCTTTCAAGGCATGGTAAAAGGACAGTTTTTCTTCATCGACAGAATTCATAGTTGGAGCATACACACTCACCAGGGTAGCATATCTTCCCTTGTCCAGCGGAACTCTCATGGACATAAGACGCTCACTAATCCCCACTGGGAATTCTTCTAATTTATTCACCAGTACAGTCTTAACAGCAAATCCCACCCCAGCCTCTCTTCTGGTTCCTTCATCTCTTCCTTTCCAGAAGAATGTATATTCTCCACAAAATTCCGCAAGATGACCATCTCCAGCTAACCTCGTCTCAGACAAAGCCACGATGTCAAGATCGTAACGTCGAAGCTCCTTCGCATCAGAGCTATAACCATCGTTAAATTACCAACACATAGAGATTGTGCCTAAAAATCACCCGTACAGCCGAAAAAGAACGACTAGGAAGATTCGAGTCACTCAAATAAAATATCAATAAATCAATAATTTAAATGAATGTAAAAAACTTACATATATATACATATACATATGGTGGCTGCCAACTCGTTTTCGAGTACGGCCACTACCTCATATCCATGTAGGAGAACGCCTACCGATGCGCTGAACGAGTGTGACCTCTCAGTCCAGCCAGCGTATTGAAAACTCTGGTACAAACACTACACTTGTGACAATTATTGACACATAGTGCTGGGCCCATGGTACCATGTGAGGACAAGTGCAGAGAGATCTCCAGATATAAAGCAATGCCTGTGCCGTGAAGCTTTTATAGTGAGCAAAGGTACTGCACAAAGCCAGTCCCACTCTCTTAACCAAGATGATATTTATCAAAAAGAAGAACAAGTCAACATCATTGGATACCATCAGGGTTGCAGGTGTTATATCAGAGTTTTCCTTCTCCTAGAATTCTGCCTTGACAAAGGCTAAGGGGTCATCTCTCCCGGTGATTTTGGATGGCCATTGACTCTTAAGAGCTCCTTTGCCCTTTGACAGGTTTTGTTTTTAGTCCTGCAGGATGTCCAAAGTCACCCTCCTCACCAAGAAACCTTGGTGGGGTTGCCAGTTTAGTCGCCAACGACCCGACCATGGGACAGGTTGTACTGGGATACATGTTACCAGTAGCACCAGCTGGTGACCTATACATATACATATATATATATATACGTATATATAAATATATATATACATATACATACATATACTTATATATATATATATATATATATATATATATATATATATATATATATATATATATATATATATATATATACATATATATATATACATACATATACTTATATATATATATATATATATATACATATATATATATACATACATATACTTATATATATATATATATATATATATATATATATATATATATATATATATATATATATATATATATATATACATTTACATACATACATATACTTATATATATATATATATATATATATATATATCCAGGAGGTGTAACTTGGAATTACTGCAGGTTCACCCGGGAGAGCACTCGATGTTTTGGTTCACTTCTGTGATGAGGTGTAGAGCTATACAGAGTGTAATATATTGAAATGATAACAAGGACGATTGGTTACTCCTTCATTACATTTATTGGTAGGTGACGCGCGTTTCGCCACTGATCAGCTCAAGGTTCGTTCTGTATCGATCCTACCCGACTCAATGATCCGCAGCTCGACGGACCCTTTGAAATGCTTTAAGAAAATGAAATACATGCTATGTGGTAAAGGCAGAGTTTCAAGAGTTTGACAATATGAGTTGTTTTGATTGGTGGGAAGGATCAAAGGGATGTACTGGCCTGTAGTGTATGTGGGGGTGGATGTGATGATAAGATGTTGGTGACGGTCGCTGGCTGTGATGGTCTGTGGTGTGGTGGTGGCGGATTGGCTATGGACTGCCGTGTGGTGGTGGCGGATTGGCTTTGGCCTGTAATGTATGTGGGGGAGGATGTGATGATAAGATGGCGGTGACGGTCGCTGACTGGGATGGGCTATGGTGTGGGGGTAGTGGGTTGTCGGTAGACGGGTTGGCGTGTGTGGGGTGTGGTTGTGGTGTTGTTGTTTATGGTAGTGGCGTTTGTGGTGGTGTGGTGGATGTGTCGGTGGTGTCGAGTCCATGGGGAGATACATACCTAGACACTCTTAGTCTGACAAATACGCTGTATATATACATACATATACATGCGCACATATACTGATATATATACATACGTACACACTTATATACACGCACATACACGCGCCCACATAGATCCACACATACATATATCTATATTCATATATACGCACATGTATGTGCATGCGCGCGTGTGGATATATAGAGAGAGAGTGGAGGAGTATCGGTGGGGTGGCGTAGAACAAAGATAGAGGGAAGATTTGAGCCAATGGCGATGGTGTTGTACTCACATACTCACACATACGGATATGCACACATACACGTACACACACGTATACATAAACATACACATACACACACATACATATATACTCACACATATATATACATATATATATATATATATATATATATATATATATATATATATATATATACATACATATACATACATGTATACGCACATATATATAAAAAATACTTACACACAGACACACACACTTGCGTTGGTTCGAGAGGGAAGGTATGTGTTGGCGGTGTTGCTGAAGTTAATGGATTTTGAGGTGTGGAGTTGTGTCTTGTTGGTGCTGTGGGGAAAGAGAATTTTACAGTGTGTCTATTGAAGAGCTTGTGGTATATATGTGTGCGTGGAAAAGGTTGTTCGATAGCCCTGAAGAAGGTTCCCGGTGTATATTCTATACACGTCGCCACCAATATACCGGGAACCTTCTTCAGGGCTCTCGAACAATCTTTTCCACGCACACATAAATACCACAAGCTCTTCAATAGACACACTGTAAAATTCTCTTTCTCCACAGCCCAAATCTAGGCCACACAATAGCACACACTAATAGGACAAAAATACGAAAACACATGGTTGCCCCACAACAAACCACCACCACAACCCAGAACGAAACCACACACACAACACATCACAACAACCCACATACCAGATCCACACCGCATGCCACCAACGTGCCACCACACCGGTTACACCCAACTACAACTGCAAAAAACGGGCCGAATGCCCACTAAACGGGGTGTGCCTCGTTAAAAACATTGTTTACCGGTGCGATGTCACAGCCGGCAATAAAGAGTACTCATATATAGGTGCGACATCCACTATGTTTAAGGAGCGCTGGTATAACCAAGAAGCTCCTTTAAACATAGCCTGAAACAATCACAAACCAGACTGGCCGATTTGATCTGGGACCTCAAGGACAGGAACATCGAACCCCAGATCTCGTGGTCAGTGAAAAGACGCGTGGCACAACTCACCAGTGACAGAAACCACTGCAGGTTATGCCTGGCTGAGGCGGTAGAAATAATTAAATTAAAATCTGCCATAAACTATAGGTCGGACATAATTATCAATTGCAGACACACCGGGCTGAACACATTTTCCGCACAAACATTCGGGGGAGGGCCACACACTAACCATGACTCAGCATAATAATAACCACCTCTGCCCCGTCTCACCATCGCCCATCTCAGTGAATTTATTTTATTGTATTGCATGTAACCATTTTGTATATCATGCCGCATACATCACCCCCACCAAAAATCACTTCGCCATACACCCCTCATCCTTGCAACATTGTGTTCTATCTGTTCTCTCTGTCAGGTTTTACCTTGCAAACCATAATAACATCTGATCCAGAAAATACAATGTCGATCATATCACACCATCGCCACCACCACCACAGCACACATCGTCATATGTCTACCATCCACACCCGCAACCATATTCCCCCATATTCCCTCTGTCTACCCTAACCTACAACCCCACACTAAATTCGACCCTGTAAATGTACTGTCGCACACAACACCACCGCCACCACTAGATACATCCACATACTTCAACAATCATTAACATCATCAACACATATCATCGCTCACTCCCAGATCGACTGTGTTATATCCGCCCTCCGTCTGCCTTACCCTGTAACCCACCGTAACATCTGATCATGTAATCATTTTGTTGAACATATCACCCCAGCACCACCACCATGACCACAACACACATCGCTATACGTCCATAAACTTGTTTTCCCCTGCGTTCCCTATGTCACCTTTTAACCTGTAACCCATCGTATTATTCGATCCTGTATATTTTTGTCACTCACAACTCCACCACCACCACCACAAGACACAACTCCATACCTCAACTTCCATTAACTTCATCAACACCGCCAACACATACCTTCCCTCTCGAACCAACGCAAGTGCGTGTGTCTGTGTGTAAGTACTTTTTATATATATGTGCGTATACATGTATGTATATGTATGTATGTCAGGTCACCAGTTGGTGCTACTGGTAACATGTATCCCAGTACAACCTGTCTCATGGTCGGGTCGTTGGCGACTAAACTGGCAACCCCACCAAGGTTTCTTGGTGAGGAGGGTGACTTTGGACATCCTGCAGGACTAAAAACAAAACCTGTCAAAGGGAAAAGGAGGTCTTAAGAGTCAATGGCCATCCAAAGTCACCGGGAGAGATGACCCCTTAGCCTTGTCAAGGCAGAATTCTAGGAGAAGGAAAACTCTTATATAACACCTGCAACTCTGATGGTATGAAATGATGTTGACTTGTTCTTCTTTTTGGTAAATATCATCTTGGTTAAGAGAGTGGGACTGGCTTTGTGCAGTGCCTTTGCTCACTCTAAAAGCTTCACGGCACAGGCATTGCTTTATATCTGGAGATCTCTCTGCACTTGTCGTCACATGGTACACTGGGCCCAGCACTATGTGTCAATAATTGTCACAAGTGTAGTGTTTGGACCAGAGTTTTCAAGTCGGTGGCTGGACTAAAAAGTCACATTCGTTCAGCGCATCGGTAGGGGTTCTCCTACATGGATAAAAAGTAGCGGCCGTACTCGAAAACGAGTTGGCAGCCACCATATGTATGTATGTATATATATAAATATATATATATATAAATATATATATATATGTATATATATATATGTGTGTATGTATGTATGTGTGTATGTTTATGTATACGTGTGTGTACGTGTATGTGTGCATATCCATATATGTGAGTATGTGTGTGTGTATGTGTGTATGTGTGTATGTATGTATGTGTATGTCTAGATGTACAACACCAACTCCATTGGCTCAAATCTTCCCTCTATCTTTGTTCTACGCCACCCCACCGATACTCCTCCACTCTCTCTGTATATATCCACACGCGCGCATGCACATACATGTGCGTATATATGAATATAGATATATGTATGTGTGGATCTATGTGGGCGCGTGTATGTGCGTGTATATAAGTGTGTACGTATGTATATATATCAGTATATGTGCGCATGTATATGTATGTATATATACAGCGTATTTGTCAGACTAAGAGTGTCTAGGTATGTATCTCCCCATGGACTCAACACCACCGACACATCCACCACACCACCACAAACGCCACTACCATAAACAACAACACCACAACCACACCCCACACACGCCAACCCGTCTACCGACAACCCACTACCCCCACACCACAGCCCATCCCAGTCAGCGACCGTCACCGCCATCTTATCATCACATCCTCCCCCACATACATTACAGGCCAAAGCCAATCCGCCACCACCACACCACAGCCCATCCCAGTCAGCGACCGTCACCAACATCTTATCATCACATCCACCCCCACATACACAGCAGGACAAAGCCAATCCGCCACCACCACACCACAGCCCATCGCAGCCAGCGACCGTCACCAACATCTTATCATCACATCCACCCCCACATACACAGCAGGACAAAGCCAATCCGCCACCACCACACCACAGCCCATCGCAGCCAGCGACCGTCACCAACATCTTATCATCACATCCACCCCCACATACACAGCAGGACAAAGCCAATCCGCCACCACCACACCACAGCCCATCGCAGCCAGCGACCGTCACCAACATCTTATCATCACATCCTCCCCCACATACATTACAGGCCAAAGCCAATCCGCCACCACCACACCACAGCCCATCGCAGCCAGCGACCGTCACCAACATCTTATCATCACATCCACCCCCACATACACAGCAGGACAAAGCCAATCCGCCACCACCACACCACAGCCCATCGCAGCCAGCGACCGTCACCAACATCTTATCATCACATCCACCACCATATACACTACAAGACAGCCAATCCGCCACCACCACACCACAGACCATCACAGCCAGCGACCGTCACCAACATCTTATCATCACATCCACCCTCACATACACTACAGGCCAGTACATCCCTTTGATCTTTCCCACCAATCAAAACAACTCATATTGAAAACTCTTGAAACTCTGTCTTTACCACATAGCATGTATTTCATTTTCTTATAGCATTTCAAAGGGTCCCTCGAGCTGCCGATCATTGAGTTTCAGGTAGGATCGATACAGATCGAACCTTGAGCTGATCAGTGGCGAAACGCGCGTCACCTACCAATAAATGTAATGAAGGAGTAACCAATCGTACTTGTTATCCTTTCAATATATATATATATATATATATATATATATATATATCGTTTCTGAATTTGTTTAGCAAGATTCTTTATCTGAAAACGTGTGTTGAAACCATTATTGTTATACTTTGGGAGGGTCATGTTGCCAATAAGAAACACACGCACCAGTTGTTTCACTCCAATTTATTATAAATTAAATTTATAAATTTAGGAATTTATAAATTTCCGGTTGGTTGGTTGGTTCCACAACCAGATGATTGTTCATATATTGTCAAAGTTCTTTCGTCACACATTCTGTGACCTCTTCAGTGACTGGGGATTCTTTTCTTTGTTTTTGAACCTCTCCTTTGTTCTGTCCTACGCCATCTTGTTTTTGTGTGTTGTGTGCATATAAATATACATACATATACTTATATATATATATATATATATATATATATATATATATATATATATATATATACATATATATATACATATATATACATAGATATATACATATACATACATACATATACTTACATATATATACTTACATATATATACTTACATATATATATATATATGTATATATATATACATATATATATACATATACATACATACATATACTGATATATATATATATATATATATATATATATATATATATATATATATATATATATATATATATATATATATACATACATATACATACATATACATATATATAATAATACTACTTATAGTTATGTATATAGTATAAACAACTATAAACAGGAAGGTCAGTAATTTCTTAATTACCTTATTACCAGTAAGAGAAATAGCTCAATGTATGAACATCAGTTGTTTTACAGAGCAGTTAAATAAATAAATTATACAATTATCAAAGTTGTCTTCAAATCATTTAATAGCTGACAATCGTTTCTTCCCAACTCTCGTTTGGAGTCATCGGAGCATTATCAATATATGCATAATAGCTTTGCTTGTCTCCTTCTCATGTATATGACTTACGCAGTCGCACTATCCACACGCCTGCTTATGATTTGTTATCGCACTCTTCCTTTCTCAAAACTGCTTCCCCAACGCCTCTTTAATATTTGGACTATTCCCTTATTTTAACTGTTGCATGTATTCCACTCCGTGCTTTTTATTTTTATTTTTATTTTTATTTTTATTTTTATTTTTATTTTTATTTTTATTTTTATTTTTATTTTGATTTGAATTTTAACTTGAATGTTTGTACAATTATTGTACAATTCTCGTAAAATATATGTCACATCAATTCCACCCTGTAAATACGAAACTGTTGGTCACAACATCAATTTATATGTAGCTATATTATTGTTCAGTTGAATAGGAGGGTAATTATATGTGCAAACATTGATAATGCTCCAATGACTACAAACGAGAGTTTGGAAGAAACGATTGTCAGCTATTAAATGATTTGAACAGAACTTTGATAATTGTATTATATATATATATATATATATATATATATATATATATATATATATATATATATCTAAGGCGGATAAAATCCCCGAGATCCATGGACGAGTTCTCTCCAGCGGTCTCTGTCCCTCATTATCGCTGCCATGTCCTGCATCTACAACATACCAGTTTCTGTCCTTAGGACATCAACATACGTTAACCTTGGTCTTCCCCTTCTAGTGTGTCCATGTAGGGGCTCCCACAGGAGCACTGAGTGCAATGTCAACTCTGGATGTCGGTGAGCATGTCCAGCCAACCTCAGTCTCCTCTGTGTCACTTTTGAGCTGACTTTTGGGATGCTCCCATACAGCTCTGAGTTTTTCATCCTCAGTGTATACTGATTAATGTTCAGAGCCATCCTCAGCATTCTCGTGTAGCACCCATCCACCATCTGAGTGAGTTTCTTGGTCAGTGTCCAAGTCTCAGACCCATACAGCAGCACAGACTCCACTACAGCAATGAAGAGGCGGATCTTCAGGTCTCTACGAAGGTCCGACTTCCACACCGATCTCAAGCTGTGGCACGCCGCCCAGGCCTTGCTCTTCCTCTCAACCACATCATCTTCCGTATTCCCAATCTTTGCTCCCAAATACAGGAAGTCCTCAACCAATTCCAGCGGCCTCCCGCCTACATTAGTGATCCCCTCTGGCTTCTCAACATTCTCTACCAGATATTTTGTTTTAGTCTCATTCATTCTCAGCCCCACACTCATCGACACAGTCTCAACCTCCCGCATCAAATCCTCTGCCTCCTTCACTGTATTTGTCACCAAAACTATGTCGTCGGCAAATTCAGCATCCGATACCTTTTTCGCCCTAACTCTCCTGCTCTGAGCCGGTGCTACAGTAAAGCCAGAGTCCTGGTGTTTCTCCAGTGCAAGGCGCATACAATAGTCCACTACGATGATAAAAAGGTAGGGAGCCACTGTATCTCCCTGCAGCACTCCAGCCAGTATCTCAAAGAACTCTGTCATCCCATCAGGTGTAATGACTTGGGCTTTGGTGTTGCTGTAGAGCAGTGATATCAGATCCACTATCTTCTTGGGGATTCCATAAGCCTGTAAGATCTTCATCAGGCAGTAACGGTCCACAGAATCAAAGGCCTTCCTAAAGTCAATGAACACCATGACCGCAGGAAGACACTTTGCTCTAGCTCCCTCTAATATCCTCCTCAGCATCAGGATGTGACTGGTGGTTGATCTACCCTCTCTGAAGCCGTTCTGGTTGTCCGTGAGCTTCTTCTCCATCTCAGGCTGGATCCTGTTAAGAATCATCCTGTTGAGGGTCTTTGCCACAAGTGACGTCAGTGAGATCCCCCGGTAGCTGTTGGTGTTAGAGAGATCTCCCTTCTTTGGCACTGGGACGATGTTACTGATCCTCCACTGATTCGGGGCAACTCCTTTCTCCAGTGCCCCGTTACAGAACCCCAGGATGATATCATCAAAATCACACCTCTTCATCACCTCTGATGCCACTCCATCTTCTCCATGAGCCTTGCCCTCCTTGATCCTCTTCTTGGCTCTCTGAAGCTCCTCTCTGGTGAAGGGCTCTGTCTCAACATCCAGTTCCTCAAACAGCCGCCTGATCTCCCCGGTGCTCTGGGCTGTGGAGGGTGGCTCTCCTAGTAGGGTCCTCAGATATGCACCTGTCCAAGTCCCAGATTGATTTCATTCTGGTGAGGAAAAAGTGGCGGAATAGTGTTCTGAACACGGAACCATACAGCTATTTCAGTACACTGGGTAGTGACCACCGGCTTGTTATGAGTGAGGTCCGCGTGAGCTTAAGAAAGAGAAGGCTCAGCCCCGGAAAACAATCTATGACTGGGGAGCTTTCAAGGAAGATGATAAGCTACAGGAGAGGTTCACAGTGGAAGTGAGAAACAGGTTTAGTGCTCTGTGTGGAGAGTCAGAGGAGAGAGAGATTGGATGGACTGAGGAGAGTGTGACGAGGAGGTACGGGCACTTCACCAATGCAGTGGCGGAAGCAAGTGAAACCCTGGTGCCGAGGAAAAAGGACAAAGGGAGGCACGCCAGCTCTGCAAACCCAAAAGTGTGTGCAGACAGAGAACACCTGAAAGCTGCCAGGGACCAATTCTATGCTGATCCTACGGAGGAGAGGATGGAGACTGTGGAGGTGATGAGGGAAGAGCTCTGTACCGCTTACACTGTGGTCAGAGAGGAGGCACTGATAGAGAAGATCAGAAGTGTGGAGAGAGCGGTTGACAGATCTGGATGTAAGGAGAGCTGGATGATCAACAACGAGATCACAGGGAGGAAGAGAAGGTGTTCGAGTCATATCCAGGGAACGGGGCCCGAGGATAGGAAAAGGAAATGGCTAGACCATATATATATATATATATATATATATATATATATATATATATATATATATATATATATATATATATATATATATATATATATATATAGGAATCTACAGGAATACTCGTCCATGCCGACAAAACCAACAACCTTTACAGCATGGACGTTCAACTTTACCATGAGCTAATCCTCATGGAATTGAGAAAAAGCTACAAAAAGACGCCCGAAGCCACCCTGGAGGATATCAACATCAAGGCTTATGAGATCGTTTCTGGTCTTGGTATAGATGATAGGACGGCCCCATACCAACCAAGGGAGCGGAGGATTACCATTAAGGACCACAAACCAAACTGCCGGTCAGACTGATAGACCCCTCCCGGTCAGACATGGAGGTTATTAGCAAAAGCATTTTAGATAGAATCCTGCCCACACTTAAGAGTAAAATAAGGTTACAACTCTGGTCCTGCACCAGCATGGTGAAAAACATAGGACTAGCTTCATACAACTAGACATCAATAATTACTACTCCTCTATCTCGCCCATGGTCCTTAACAAAGCACTCATATTCGCGATGAATAGGACAGACCTAACACGCAACGAGGTCCGAATCATACACACCGCCAGAAAGACCCTGATCCGATTCGGTGGGGACATATGGACCCGGAGTGACTGGTCAAATAATTTTGACATTACAATGGGCTCCAGTGACTCCACGCAGCTAACGGACTTGGTTGGGATATACATACTCTACGAGATCAGGAGAGAAATACCCAGCCTGTGCGGCGGGCTGTACCGAGACGACGCACTCTTCACCGTGGTGGACCACAGCACCACAATGGTCGAAAATATGAAGAGGAGAATTAGGCACTTCTTTAGCAAGGTAGGACTTAAGGTAGAGATGGAACCCAATAGAAAAGTAGTGAATTTCCTGGACACCACCCTCAACCTCAACACCAATCTACACCACCCATATCATAAACCCAATGAGAAGCTGGTGTATATCAACGCTGAGTCTAATCACCCTAGATCTATAGTTAAGGCCGTAATTAAGAGTGTCTCTGACAGGATCTCTAACTTGTCGGCCAATAAAGAAATATTCAATAGTAACGCTGATTACTATAACCCAGCTCTAGCTAAGGAGCTAAGGCGTCCCACAGCGATAGGATCAGCTATAACCCTAAGGGACATGATCGAGATGACCCAAGGGTACCCCGGACCAATACCCTCAGGGGCATGAGTCGCCCACCTAATACCTCGGTGACCAGTAGTAACACTCCCAGACCCCTATCTGTCACTACACCACGACCCTGTGCTGATTGCGGAGGCTACCCAGCCAACCCCGAGTGATGCTAACCACGCGGTACATGTGGTGGGGATTAAGAAGTCATGTAATTGCAGAGACCCATCGCTATGCCCCCTGAGTAATGAATGCATGACCAAAAACGTGGTCTACAGGTGCGAAGGTCACAACCCCTAACTCGGAGCACCACTACATAGGATCCACAGCGACGAGCTTCAAAGTTCGGTGGCATAACCATTGCCATTACTTTAACAGAATAGATAAGAGGAAGTGTACGGCCCTTTCTGAATTGATCTGGAAGCTCAAACTCGAAAAGACCCCGCATTTTCTGGTCTGGTCCGTGGTTAGAAAGGTTCCCCCAGACAGAGGCGGGTCTGGTATTTGGAAACTCTGTCTTAGTGTGACACTCGAGATTCTTCATGGCGGAACCAAGCTATTAAACAGAAGGGCCGACTTATTCGGTGCCTGCAGACACGTAAGGACGGGAACTTTCCTCAAGCTATATGGATAAACCCCGGTTACGACCTCCCACAACTCCCCCCCCCCCCCCGGTAAGTCCCCTACACCCCGTACCAATGACCAATGGACAACAACAACCACCCATGGTTTGCGGTCCCTATGGTTGATGGTCCACCGTATCCTCTACTGGTTAGGAGTCATCTAAACCATGTTTTATTAAACCTGATTTTATATATATATATATGTATCATGTGTATATATATGTGTATTTTATATATGTATGTATGCGTATTTTATATATATGTGCGTTTATGTATGTATATATTTTATATATATATGTGTATGTGTGTGTGTATTTTTTTTTTTTCATATATATATATATATGTATGTTTTACGTGTGTATATATTTTGTGTGTGTGTGTGTGTGTGTATTCTATGTATATATATATTTTTTAGATTTTTGTATGTATATATTTTATATATATGTATGTTCTGTGTATATATATATATTTTATATATATATATATATATATGTGTGTATACTTGTGCGTACATGCATGCATGCATATATATATATATATACACACCTGTATGGATTTGTGTGTTCAGATGTGTGAGTGTTTGGGGGGGTAGGTGTGGGTGTATGTAAAAGTGAACCAGCATAAACCTTTTATTTCTAAATTTTCTAAACTATCTATGTATTGGACTCTAACCATTATATTAAGTATTACCACCCCACTTTTTGTATGTGTGGATGTCTGTGTGTGTCTGTGGAGGTGGGTGTGAGTGTAGTGCAAGCCAACCTACATAAGCCTTTTTATTTGTAAACTTTCTACTCCAACCATAATTTTCAGTAGCACCACTCCACATAAATTCCTCAATTTAAGAATGACCTGTAGTATCTATTTCATACTATTAACCTTAATTGAATATATATCTGACCAGGAATGCCTTTTGTGAAAATCAGTCATGTGGAACTATTGTCATCTTGCCTGATGGTTTGAACCTTACAGAACCACCTGCCTCTTTGAGGTCAAATACCAACCTACTACCATCTACAAACTGACCAATGAGAATCAAGACTATTCCTGCTGACAAGATTAAAGTATTCCTAACAAGCTCATATGTCCCAAGTTTCTGATACTATCAACACTATACACACAGAGCTGGCATATCTAAGAACTGACTAACTGCCTGATGAGGTCATAGCCATTCAATGGCTAACACCGAAATATATATAGCAGTAAATAAAGGATTATGAGTTCATGCAATTGACTTATATTTCGTCACTATATATATATATATATATATATATATATATATATATATACAAAATTAAGATAAATCAAATGAATTTAATCTAAATCAAAATTATGGGTGTCATGCCAGAAAGACATGCGCCATATCACCCGCAAAATAAGCTCTAAGATTCTAACGAGTAGGTCCGAGCATTTTATAATAACTAGAAATTGATTAACATATAAATAAACATGAATAATCACAGGAGATAATTTTTACAAGTGTGTAACCACACATAGGTAGGTAGGTAACTAAATAAAGTTGACCAGAACTTCAAAAATAGATACCTTATAATATGATTAATCTTCCCTGTATATATTCCATTAAAGAAATATATTTCACCAATTAATCGGATGGTAAACCAAGGAAGTGGAGACTTGGATTTTCAACAAGGAAGAAGTTCCAGCGATCTGTGTTTACACTTCAAGTTCAAATCAGCGACTGACCAGCAACACGTGCTATATTTACTAGAAATACACACATCATACTAGCTTCGTCCCAGGGGCGTGAATAGGGTTATCGAAAACTAGAAACAGCAGTCGAGTCCATTCAAAAGAGTTAGCTCTACAATTAAGGAGCCGTATTTATATATCTATATCCAAAATTAAGATAAATTAAATGAAATTAATCTAAATCAAAATTATGGGTGTCATGCCAGAAAGACATGCGCCATATCACCCGCAAAATAAGCTCTAAGATTCTAACGAGTAGGTCCGAGCATTTTTATAATAACTAGAAATTGATTAACATATAAATAAACATGAGTAATCACAGGATATAATTTTTACAAGTGTGTAACCACACATAGCTAGGTAGGTAACTAAATAAAGTTGACCAGAACTTCAAAAATAGATACCTTATAATATGATTAATCTTCCCTGTATATATTCCATTAAAGAAATATATTTCACCAATTAATTGGATGGTAAACCACGTAAGTGGAGACTTGGATTTTCAATATATATATATAAGTGTATGTATGTATGTATATGTATATATATATATATATATATATATATATATATATATATATATATATATATATATATATATATATATATATATATATATATATATATTATTGAATAAAGCCATAGGCGGCCGGAAAGTTGAAATTCCTTTAAAGTTTTTATTCTGCAGGAACAGAGGGAAGTAAGTCTAAAGAACTGGACATAGGGCCCCTCGGATCAAGTATTTTTATCTTTGTTTTTTTCTCCATGTACACACTCTGTGTCCACCATGTTTCCTTTATAACTGTTATGAAATACACCTGATGATGTCACTGGAATCTTACTAGTCATTAAAATATATATAGTAACTGCAGAATAAAAACTTTAAAGGAATTTTTAATTTCCGTCCTCCTGTCGCTTTATTCAATAATGTTTAACTCCGTCCATACACCACCAACAGAATCTTACACCAAAGATGATTGAGTTGCGTCACGTTGAGTGCTTTTCATACTAACACACCATGATTAACTAACAGAATGAAAAGATATATATTCATCATTTATATGTATAAGTATATATACGTTTAGATATATATATGTGCATGTGTAGCGTAAGCACGACTATATTTATGTTTCTATTGCTATATATTACAATGAATCTACGTTTCTGTAATTATTCTCTCTATATATATTATTGGTGGAATATTATTGGTTATCCTAATGATTATGCTAACATTTGGTAGTATTTCCATTTAAACAAGTTATCAAATTACATTACAAAAGAGAGAGAGAGTCAGAAATTGAGAAGGCGAGCGAGCAAATTGAAATGATCAGAAATAATTATATAAAGAAAGAGAAGAGACGATGTTATCGCAGTTGATACAAGAACTAGCCAATAAATAACATAACAAATACATTATCAATTGACAGTGTAAGGAAATGTGAGACGAAATGGATAATCATTTGTGACATGGCAATGAAGCCCGAGAAAGTGGATACAATTGCTTCGCTGAGATCCTTTTTCAGGAAAAATATTCCACAAATTTGTTAAGAGCGATATTCCGGTGCTGCCGATTAGAACTGCCTCATATCTTGACTAAGAATAATTGTTTTGTTGACCCGGGAATGGTTAAAAGCAAAGTCGAGATCGAAACCTAACCTAATAATGCACCGTTTCCTTCTACACACTTCTCAATGATCTGGCAATTTACAATCTTTGTTTTAAGATTTTTAACATTAATTTCAAACATTTGCACAAGATCCCATATTTCGGGGAAGGTTTGGTGATTTAAACGTGTAAATATGTATATACATGTATACATGTATATATATGTATATATATATGTATATATGTGTGTGTGAATGTGCTCATGTATATATATATGCATGTGTATAGATATGCATGTGTATATATATGCATGTGCATATATATGCGCGGGAACATAGAAATAGTCGGGCTGGACACCCAATCGCCCGGTTAAACTACTGGGAGTGAAGGACCCTAGCCTTTGTCAGGGCATTCTTCTAGGAGAAGGTAACTCAGGAAACTTGGATAACTCCGATGTAGAACCTGCGTCTCAGTAGCTACTGATGATGTTGATCTTTTCTTCTTTTCGAGTTACAGCTACTGTCGCTCAGAGAGTGGGATTGGCTCAGTGCACAGTCTGTCCTCACTTTAAAAAAAAAATCTTCACGCACAGGCATTGCACGATAGAATTAATTAATAATTATTAATAATGGTATATCGTGCAATGGCCATACTCGATAACGAGGGGGTAGCCATAATATATGTATAAGACGTTCAAAGTTTAAAAGTGAGTGGTAAATTTATGAAAAGATATGGAAAATTAAGTTTGTTGTATTGACAAAATGTGTGTATTCTCATATATAAAATTACGACGACGTAGTTGGTTTTCAAAAATGTCTTTATATCGATAACATTATAGCTTTTCTAGGTGGTGTATAAGAGAGAGAGAGAGAGGGGGGACAGAGAGAGGGGGAGAGAGAGAGAGAGAGAGAGAGAGAGAGAGAGAGAGAGAGAGAGAGATCAACATAACAAGGTCTGTTTATTGATAAGTATGAGCATCACATGTGATTACAATATCGCGGCAAAAGAATTTGACAATCTACGAAAATATAAAGATCTGCTTATTGAAATTGAGAAAATGTGGCACCTCAAGGCCGTTACAATACCAGTGATTGTGGGAGGACTGGGTATGATCAAGAAAGGAACAGAGCAATATTTGCGAATGATTCCTGGTTTGCCCTCTCTGCACGAGATGCAAAAAATTGTTCGACTGGTACTGCACAAGTATTGAGAAGAGCACTATCTCTGTAAGATTGATATCCCTCCTTGTATTTACATACGCATATGCACATGTGTATATATGTATACTGGCTTTTTTTTTATTATAATCAATGTGCTGTATTAACTGGCTTACCAATGTACAATGTGAATTTATTTGCCCTAGGTGTCAGGAAGACACTCGGCATATATCCTAGAAACAATAATGAAAGAAAATAAAAACAATAATAATAATAGTAGTAGGGAATGAGGGTGAGGAGGCTGAGAGACTTGAGGAAGCAACCGAAGCAGATAATGAACTGAATGCTGAATTAAATAACATCTGGAACAAAGATACGGCCATTGAGAAAATGAATGCTGACGGGTTACATAAGGAGAGTAAGATTGGTAACAAAACGTGAGCTAAGCCTCTGCAACAAGTTCACAGCCATTAACAGTCTAGCAGTACCAGTTGTAACATACAGCTTTAACATCATAAACTGGAACCTGTAAGAACTACAAAGGTTGGAGACTGAGACAAGGAAACTATTGACAACAGAAAACATGCACCACTCTCAAGCCAACTGGAAGCTGTAAACAAAATAGCAACCATTGGATTGGATATCTACCTCTACTACACCTGAGATTAACTCCTTATGTCTGTACTTAAGCATAAACAAATTAAGAAACTACCCTCAATAACAAAAGAGGCAAGAAAATTTAGGCAAAAACTGAATATGAAACAAGACATACCCATAGAAAAAAAAACAAGTGTTGCACAGCTAGCTATGACTGTGAAGATCAAAGCAAAGAAACTCCAAACAGAGGAAATAAGCCGTGAATGGAAGTCAAAACCACTACATGGTAGATCCCCAGAACAACTTTCTGACAATCAGCATGGCTCACTATCCTGTCTCAGAAGTGCTGGTTTGAAAGTAGAGACTGGGGGCCTCTTAGTTGCTGCACAAGACCAATCTTTAAACACTCAGGTCTATAGATACAGAATAATGAAAGATGGAACTGCAGAATATGCTATAAACATGAAGAAACGGTAGATCATATTATCACCAGGTGTCCAGAGCTGGCAAAAACTGACTATATCAAAAGACACAATTGCATTGCTAAATATGTGCACTGGATGCTCTACCGCTCTCATGACATCCAAACTTCTAACATAGTATGAACATCAACCAAAAACAGTCATGGAAAAGGGCAACATATCCATCTTGTGATAACCAGAAATGTCAGCTTGTTATCTTCAGTTTGGTGGCCAACGAAACCTGTGTCTGACACTAAATGCCGGGGGAAAGAGCAACACCACAGGTTGCATCCAACGTCCGAGGCTTAACACCCTCGTACATGAAAGACTGTAATACCTCCCGGTTTTTTCCCGCCCTTTCCGTGTGACGCCCCCCCCCCCCCCGGTTTCAGTTGCTATGGCATACCAGCTGTGACCCTGCCAGAATTGACATTCTAATGTCGTGAAAGAGACGATAACAATGGATGCAGTCCAATTATATGTCGTTTTTATGTATTTCATATCCACTACAAAAGAGATAAATTGAGCTGCGTTGGCTTGAGTGGGATTTATGGTAGAGGGTTAGTTAATACGTAAACTAATTACAGATATACAAAAAGTCCATTAACCATCGGAAACTAAATTTCCTCTCCATGACAAGATAGACATAAATATACTTTTTATATTTCTTGCTTGAAAACAACAAAATAATGCTCAACGAAAAAGAGCTGAATAAACAAAATTATATATTACTTTATAAATGTCTGTGTATATATACATGTATGTATATATACATGTGTGTATGTATGTATATATACATGAGTGTATGTATGTGTATATACATGTTGGGGGGGAGCTACCTTTGTGTGTGCAAACGCACTCACCTACGCATCTTTATATACTTTCATAAATAAATGAATATATATATATACACACACAAACTTACACGTGCATATATACATGTGTATATACATATATATATACACGCATTTATAAATATATATATATACGTTGATATATATATATATATACATATATACATATATATACGTATATATATATATATATACATATAGTTATAGGAATAACCAAAGAGTGCTTAGAAATACATTGTTTTATTAGCTAACGGTGTTTCATCCATACACCATGGCAGGAATCATCAGAGCCTATAAACATGAGTATATCAGTAGTTGCATGCTCCATCGAGCTGCGTCACCAGAACAAGGTTAAAGGACCAGCAGGGTGGTCCCGAGGCCAGCGCTATATGGAAAAAGACAGAATACATGATGCACATAATGTCATAAAATGTCTTAAAAATTTAAAAATTAAAAATTAAAAATTGCACCAAAAATTTATCACTTAAATGGTGCAATAGATGATAAAGAGGTTGGGAGAGGGTATCAAGGGATGAGTGAGGGTATTACTCAGCATGATCAGAAACAATAAGAAAATAATATTTAAAAAAAATAAAAAAGTGCAAAAATACAGGGATAAGAAAAGAGATAAATATAAAAATACAAAACAATAAAGGAACAAAAAGCCCGGAAACCCCACAAAAATATAAGACAAAGCAAAGCATAGCTGCATCAGAGCACAAGCAGTGCAAAAAGAAGGTGTACAGGCAGATCAATAGAGTTTGCAAGCATGAGTCTGTGAAAAGAATAGTTGGTTAGCAGTGGTGCAGCCTTACATGTATGATAGTCCATATGAGGGATGGTGTACTCCAATTATAACGCCTTGTAACAGGTCGATTCTCCTTATCATATCCGCACCCTACCAATCACATGTTCCAGTTCCGACGTTAAGTGAGATAACACTATTTTTCCAAAACCTATACCCAGGGGATTTATCACCATAGGCGGTCTGGGATATACACCCAAAATCTAAAATAAAAAATAAAAATCTATATATATTATATATTCTACAGAAATTTGCACTCACTATAATAAACCCGCCTATTATTATAACAATATCTGCTCATTTTGCTATATGTGATTCTGGAAGCGGAGTTTCCTATATACACTTTTCTCTATATCTAACGGAATAGCCATCACGATTTGTATTTACTGCGGTATAGTTGTATGCGGTGCGGTACATTGGTTGAACGCCAACTTGGACATGCAGTGAATTTCACCTGGCACATTGGATTGAGCGACCGAACGTGAGGATTTTGGGGAATGCCAGTTTCTGCGGACCTGGCGTGTTTTCAATTTCCGCACATCTGTGCCGGCTGTATATGTACCATACATTTCTTTAACTCGTCGTACTTTCTTATTTTCATATATATATATATATATATATATATATATATATATATATATATGTATATATATATATATACATATATATATACATATATATATATATACAGATATATATACATATATATATATATACATATATATATATATATATATATATATATATACATATATATATATACATATATATATATATATGTATATATATATATATACATATATATATATACCCGATTGGGGCCACCGCGAAGAGGCTACGTTCGGTTATTTGTCGGAGATTTCTCCATAAGAGCCTTTCTTCTTATAGCTTGATCTAATTGATTTTTTATATGGTTAATTATGCTAATTAGAAGAAGAAATAATATTTATTTTATCTGATGATTCTAAAGACATGATTTATGATATATATATATATATATATATATATATATATATATATATATATATATTTTGTATGTGTATATGTGTGTATTTTATATATATATATATATGTATATATTTTATATATATGTATATATTTTATATATATGTGTATGTATGTGCGCATTTTATATATATGTGTGTATGTATATTTTATATATGTGTATATTTTATGTGTGTGTATATTTTATGTATGTATATATATTTATATATATATATATGTATTTTATTTATATATATATATATATTTTTTCAGTATATATATATATTTTATGTATATATATATATATACTTGTGCGTGCCTTTTATTTCTAAATTTTCTAAACTATCTAAGTATTTGATTCTAACCATTATTTTAAGTATTACCACCCCACATTAATTCCTCAATTTGTATGTGTGGATGTGTGTGTGTGTCTGTGGAGGTGGGTATGAGTGTAGTGCAAGCCAACCTACATAAGTAAATTTTCTACTCTAACCATAATTTTCAGTAGCACCACTCCACATAAATTCCTCAATTTAAGAATGACATGTAGTATCTATTTCATACTATTAACCTTAATTGAATATATATCTGACCAGGAATCCGTTGTGTGAAAATCAGTCATATGGAACTATTGTCATCTTGCCTGACGGTTTGAACTTTACAACACCACCTGCCTCTTTGAGGTCAAATACCAACCCTACTAGCATCTACAAACTGACCAATGAGAATTAAGACTATTCCTGCTGACAACATTAAATTATTCCTAACAAGCTCATATGTCCCAAGACTCTGATACCATCAACACTATAAACACAGAGCTGGGATATCTAAGAACTGACTAACTGCCTAGTGAGTCATAGCCATTCAATGGCTATCATCGAAATATATATAGCAGTAAATAAAGGATTATGAGTTCATGCAATTGACTTATGTTTTCGTCACTATATATATATATATATATATATATATATATATATATATATATATATATATATATATACGGAAAAAATGAAACGAAATTTCATTTCCCACTCTTAGTACGGCTGTTACTTAAATATAAGTATGTACAGGTACATACTTATATGTATACAGACGTACAGTAGTATGTATATATATATACATACATGCACACCTATATATATGTACGTATGGATTCATCGAACATTTATTATAATGCTCGGTGTGTTTGTAAACAACCATCCCGTATTAAGCCGTAGTGTCTAGCAACCATCGTTGCTCGTTTGTTCAACACTGACAAAGGAACGCTGTACTAGTTTCAAGCTTATTAGCTATCGTCAGCAACGTATACATTCCTGCCAGATTGTTGAACGTATATACTTACCTTATGCATATTAACGGCTGAGTAGCTCAATTTGCATATCGAGTCGGTTAATCGGCCGGGTGCACCGAAAACGATAAACGGAATATATATATACATACCTATATACATACCTATATACATACCTATATACATATATATATATATATATATATATATATATATATATATATATATATATATATATATATATATATATATATATATATATAAGATTATTATATATTTCTATTCCATGTAAAGACATACAAACATGATGGCTGGCACCACCGCCGTTATCGAGTATGGCCATTCCACGAAAACAACAACAAAAACAAAACATATATATTAACAATTAAAGGTGCTGCGATCGAATGTGGCTCTTTAGCCCAGACAATGATCTAAAATGTCTTGCACAGAGTCGGCAACCAAAACATTCCCTGGCAGTAGCCAGCTATGGTTGGATTTCATGTTCTTTTGCATGTCGTTTGAGCCCTCCTGCTGATTTACATTCTCTACCACATGCTTGTCAAGCATGATGAGTAGCATCTCCAACAGCAGCCTGGTAGTCAACTACTGGTCTTACTTTATGACTACGAAGATGACTTTCGAGTCCAGCTTTGCTGAGGCAGAGTCTCGCACAGACGCTGCATGTCAGCACCATGGGGGGAACTTTGCTGTCTCGAAATGCAACAGCAATGCCTTTGCTCACACCCCTTTTTACGTTCTCTTATGCGATTCGAGATGCTTCAAAAGCAACTTTCCCCTCATGTACAGTCTTTCTCCATTTATTTTCAATTAATGCTATCGTGCAATGCCTGTGCGTGAAGATTTTTTTTTAAGTGAGGAAAGACTGTGCACTGAGCCAATCCCACTCTCTGAGCGACAGTAACTATAACCCGAAAGGAAGAAAAGATCAACATCATCGGTAAGTACTCAGCTGTAGGTTTTATATCGGAGTTATAACAAAACTGCGATATCGGAGGTGCGACAACTTAGGAGGAATATGGCTACAGTCTGGCTGGACTACAGGAAAGCTTTCGATTCTGTTCCCCACTCTTAGATGATAGAGGCCCTCCAACTTGCTAAAGTCCCAGACATTATTGTCAGAGCCATAGAGAGGCTGTTTTCTTCTTGGGCTACTCTCCTAAAGTTAAAGAAAGAGAGGGAAGACTCTATTTTCACTGATAAAATAAAATATCGCAGGGGTATATTTCAGGGAAACAGTCTCTCTGTGATATTATTCATACAGTTATTAAACCCCTTGTCCTTTCTGCTCAAGAAATGTGAGGGATACATCATTGGCTCACAGGAGGACAGAAATACGAGCCTAACCCATAATTTCTTTGTGGATGATCTGAAACTCTATGTCAAGAACATGGATGGGATGAGAAAAATCTTGACCTGGTTACAACATTCTCAAAGGATATAGGAATGGAGCTTAGCCAAGATAAATGCTCATACATGACTGTAAAGCGGGGAAAAACAACAACCCAATCTAGCAACATTGTCATCAATGGCCTAACTGTTTCACCGATATCTGATGAGGACTGCTACAGATACCTGGAGATAGATGAGAACATATCCTATAATGGTATCTGTAATAAGGAACGCGAAACCAGGGAAACTACACCCGGTTAAGAAAGATTTGGTCATCGGAACTCTCTGCGCACAATAAAACAGCGACTCACCATGTGTTTGCTGTGCCTGTCCTAGCACCAACGTTTGGAATACTCAATTGGACCATAGACGAAATCCGAGCAGTTGATGTTGGAACTCAAAAAATACTAAACAACACCGGAAACTTCCACATCAACAGTGACATAGACCGCCTTTACTTGAAACGTAAGCAGGGGGGGGGGGGGCAGAGGCCTAACATCAGTCCAGACAACATTTGAATGTCGCATCATATCTCTCCGACATCTACGAACCTCGAAGCGTAGGAGCCCGTTTCTCGACCAAGTCTATCTGCATGAAACAGATAAGATCATGAGAGTTGGGAAGGAATTCCTCGAGAGATATTCCCTTTGTGATAATCAAAAACTCACTCCCAGGTAAGTCGCTCAGCAGTATCGGAATGAATCCATGGATGAAAAACTGCATGCCTATCAGCAAAAAATCATGCATGGATATGTTGCCAGGAAGCTCCAGAGTGAGAGTAATATAGATAAGGAAAGTAGTCTATCTTGGACCAGCAACCGCTATATTGGTCCCAGTTTGAAGGATACGCTTTTGCAATCCAGGAACAGGAGATTAGCACGAAATACCTGATTCACAAAAGAGATAGGGATGCAGGCAAAACACCTAAATGTGATAACAAGTACAGACTCTGCAGAACTAACATCGAGTATATCACCCATGTCATTAGCAGCTGTCCAAAGATGTCTTCGCGGTACTATCTACCTATGAGGCATAATGTAGTGGCTAAATCACTGTACAGTGCAGTTCGTAAAAAAGGTAGCCCCGATAATAAACATTAAAAGCTACAGCAATGTGGAAGACATTCATGTACATAATATGAAAGAGCACTGGTGGAATGTTCCAGAAAAAAACCCAATAAAATGCAGGCATAACAGACCAGATATTATGATATGGGACAGGGGGAAGAAAGCATGCACAGTAGTGGAAATTAGCTGCCCAGCAGATGTCAATAATCAAAGATTAGCGAAAAAGAGAATATTTATGCAGAACTGATGAGAAATCTGCAGATACTCCACCCTGATTATCCCTTCAGATTTATGCCTATGATTATTGGGGCACTGGGATATGTTAGTAACTGCCTCAATACAAATCTTGGGAAACTAGGCTTCACAGGAACAGAAAGAACACAACTAGTTAGGAAATTACAAGTACAAAAACTGGAACAGTAAAAATATGTAAAACATTCCAAAAATTTTGCATATACACATGTACAGATACAAAGCATATACACATGCACACATACAACTCAAAACATCCACATCCACACATACAATAACATCCATATCTACACATGCAGACATGCATACATATCTACCTAGTTGATGTTGTGTAAATTCCAATGAGAGAGTCTTGTGTCTATGTTAGAAACCGACTCTCTCTCTATTTGGAAAAATTTGTGAAATTATAAAACTAGAAGAACATTCACACATACATACAATACAATACATACATACATACATACATACATACATACATACATACATACATACATACATACATACATACATACATACATATATTTCAGGGGGACAGTCTCTCTGTAATTTTATTCATCTTGCCATTAAACGCCTTGTCCTTTCTGCTCAAGAAATGTGAGGGATACATCATTGGCTCACGGGAGGACAGAAATACGAACCTAACCCATAATTTCTTTGTGGACGATCTGAAACTGTATGCCAAGAACATGGATGGGATGAAGAAAAATATTGACCTGGTTACAACGTTCTCAAAGGATATAGGAATGGAGTTTGGCCAAGATAAATGCTCATACATGACTGTAAAGCGGGGAAAAACAACAACCCAATCTAGCAGCATTGTCATCAATGGCCTAACTGTTTCACTGATATCTGATGAGGACTGCTACAGATACCTGGGGATAGATGAGAATATATCCTATAATGGTATCTGTAATAAAGAACGCGTAACCAGGGAATACTACACCCTATTAAGAAAGATCTGGTCATCGGAACTCTCTGCGCAAAACAAAACAGTGGCTCACAATGTGTTTGCTGTGCCTATCCTAACACCAACGTTTGGAATACTCAATTGGACGATAGACGAAATCCGAGCAGTTGGAAAACCCTAATAAAATGCAGGCATAACAGACCAGATATTATGATATGGGACAGGGAGAAGAAAGTATGCACAGTAGTGAAAATTAGCTGCCCAGCAGATGCCAATATAATATCAAAGATTAGTGAAAAGGAGAATATTTATGCAGAACTGATGAGAAATCTGCAGATACTCCACCCTGATTACACCTTCAGATTTATGCCTGTGATTATTTGGGCACTGGGATATGTTAGTAACTGTCTCAATACAAATCTTGAGTAGCTAGGCTTCACGGGAACAGTAAGAACACAACTAGTTAGGAAATTACAAGTACAATCCATTAATGGAACAGTAAAAATATGTAAAACATTCCAAAAACTTTGCATCTAATTTACTGCATATACACAGGTACAGATACAAAGCATATGCACATGCACACATACAACTCAAAACATACACATCCACACATACAATAACATCCATATCTACACATGCATGCATACATACATATCTACCTAGTTGATATTGTGTAAATTCCAATGAGAGAGTCTTGTGTCTATGTTAGAAACCGACTCTCTCGCTATTGGGAAAACTTTGTGAAATTATAAAACCAGAAGAACATACATACACACACACACAATTCATATAGACCTAGATATGCAAAAGTAATCGGAACCACCACCCGATGTATGAAGAAGACTTTATAAATGGAGATTTATAAATCAACTGAAAGCAGCCAATGGGAATCCAATAGTTGTGACAGATTATTTGTCTAGAAAATCTTTTCTAATGATTAATTAGAAGAAAAAGTAATCTTTCGGTTTTTTTCTTATTTTTATACCGAACTTTGGATTAGAGTTTATCTTAATCTTTTGTAAATAAATACTTTATCTTTGTTAAAGTATTAACTCGAGTTGATAAATTCTTTTGAAAATGGATTTATTGCGCTTGACATCGTTGAAAATGTTCGTTTGGGTTTCTTAATTGTGTGTGAGAGTGTATGTGGGTGTGTGTCTATGTGTGTGTGTGTGTGTGTGTGTGTGTGTGTGTGTGTTCCTGTGTGACTGAATTTTTTTATTGTGTTTGGGTGCCTGTGGGTGTTTGTATGCGTGTGTGTGTGTGTGTGTGTGTGTTTTCTGTGTCTGTATGTCTGTCTGTCTGTGTGTATATGTGTGTGTGCGCGTGCGTTAAATTGATGCAATAGAGATAAAAATCGTATCTACTAACTGTAACGACACGAAAATAACCGCCTGGCACTGCTGTTGCTGCCAAGCTTTAATTCTGTTTAGGGGACGAAAGCGATGTAGGACAGTGTTATCTAAATTCTGAAAGAAAAACACCCCCGGAGTGATGTATAGTATAGAGATTGTTCTGGTGTCACCGTACAAATATAGTGTACTGTGAGAGTTCTTTTGAATAACCACGTTGTTATGAAGTTAGTTGTGTAAGCCACGAGGTACCGGTTTCAATCCCACTGGGTTACTGTCTATTAGCATAGCCTTGGCTCCACCCAACATGTATAAGCGAAATCCTCCCGATTTGGCCCCATCTGATTATCATCTGCTCTCCCAACATGGCTGGGAACCAGTATCGCAGTGATAATGACATCATATCTGCTATTGCTGACATTTTTTTACCAACAGGATGAAAGCATCTTCACCAACGGGATTTAAGAACAGCAACACCGATGGAAGAACTGTGTGGGCCGCAAGGGGGACTATGTTGAAATATAAACCTCATTTGGTCACATTCAATGAGAGTATCTTGTCCAGCCTATGAACTTTTCAGCCAACCCTCGTAGAAACCTGTAAGATGGAATGTTCTTCTAATTAAAAGAGACTTTCTTTACACACACTTCCACACTCATTGTGTTTGGGAATTAAGTGGAGTGTACACGTTTCTGTGATTTGAGCCTTAATTAACACAGATTTGATGGCAATTCTCGAAACTGAATGATATTTATGAGAATAGATGGTTCACAGTGACTGAAAACAATGATAAAGCTGGAAGTATGTTGTTACCTGTGGAAGTATGTTGTTGTTACCTGTGGAAGTATGTTGTTGTTACCTGTGGAAGTATGTATGTTGTTACCTGTGGAAGTATGAATGTTATTACCTGTGGAAGTATGTATGTTATTACCTGTGGAAGGATGTATGTTGTTACCTGTGGAAACCTATGTATGTGGTTCAGGTAATTAAACCTTCCACCACTGGCCACATTTGTTAAACCTTCCATCACTGGCCACATTCATTAAACCTTCCATCACTGGCCACATTTGTTAAATCTTCCACCACTGGCCACATTTGTTAAACCTTCCATCACTGGCCACATTCATTAAACCTTCCATCACTGGCCACATTTGTTAAATCTTCCACCACTGGCCACATTTGTTAAACCTTCCATCACTGGCCACATTCATTAAACCTTCCATCACTGGCCACATTTGTTAAATCTTCCACCACTGGCCACATTTGTTAAACCTTCCATCACTGGCCACATTCATTAAACCTTCCATCACTGGCCACATTTGTTAAATCTTCCACCACTGGCCACATTTGTTAAACCTTCCATCACTGGCCACATTCATTAAACCTTCCATCACTGGCCACATTTGTTAAATCTTCCACCACTGGCCACATTTGTTAAACCTTCCATCACTGGCCACATTCATTAAACCTTCCATCACTGGCCACATTTGTTAAATCTTCCACCACTGGCCACATTTGTTAAACCTTCCATCACTGGCCACATTCATTAAACCTTCCATTACTGGCCACATTTGTTAAATCTTCCACCACTGGCCACATTCATTAAACATTCTACCAATGGCCACATTTATTAAACCTTCCATCACTGGACACATTTGTTAAATCTTCCACCACTGGCCACATTTGTTAAACCTTCCATCACTGGCCACAGTTATTAAACCTTCCATCACTGGCCACATTTGTTAAACCTTCCATCACTGGCCACAGTTTTTAAACCTTCCATCACTGGCCACAGTTTTTAAACCTTCCATCACTGGCCACAGTTATTAAACCTTCCATCACTGGCCACATTTGTTAAACCTTCCATCACTGGCCACATTTGTTAACCTTCCATCACAGGCCACATTTGTTAAACCTTCCATCACTGGCCACATTTAATAAACCTTCCATCATAGGCCACAGTTGTTAAACCTTCCATCACTGGCCACAGTTGTTAAACCTTCCATCACTGGCCACAGTTGTTAAACCTTCCATCACTGGCCACATTTGTTAAACCTTCCATCACTGGTTACATTTGTTAAACCTTCCATCACTGGCCACATTTGTTAAACCTTCCATCATAGGCCACAGTTGTTAAACCTTCCATCACTGGCCACATACATTAAACCTTCCATCATAGGCCACAGTTGTTAAACCTTCCATCACTGGCCACAGTTGTTAAACCTTCCATCACTGGCCACAGTTGTTAAACCTTCCATCACTGGCCACATTTGTTAAACCTTCCATCACTGGTTACATTTGTTAAACCTTCCATCACTGGCCACATTTGTTAAACCTTCCATCATAGGCCACAGTTGTTAAACCTTCCATCACTGGCCACATACATTAAACCTTCCATCATAGGCCACAGTTGTTAAACCTTCCATCACTGGCCACATTCATTAAACCTTCCATCACTGGCCACAGTTGTTGAACCTTCCATCACTGGCCACATTTGTTAAACCTTCCATCACTGGCCACAGTTGTTAAACCTTCCATCACTGGCCACATTTGTTAAACCTTCCATCATAGGCCACATACATTAAACCTTCCATCACTGGCCACAGTTGTTAAACCTTCCATCATAGGCCACATTCATTAAACCTTCCATCACTGGCCACAGTTGTTAAACCTTCCATCACTGGCCACATTTATTAAACCTTCCATCACTGGCCACAGTTGTTAAACCTTCCATCACTGGCCACATTTATTAAACCTTCCATCACTGGCCACATTTGTTAAACCTTCCATCACTGGCCACAGTTGTTAAACCTTCCATCACTGGCCACATTTGTTAAACCTTCCATCACTGGCCACATTTGTTAAACCTTCCATCACTGGCCACAGTTGTTAAACCTTCCATCACTGGCCACAGTTGTTAAACCTTCCATCACTGGCCACAGTTATTAAACCTTCCATCACTGGCCACAGTTGTTAAACCTTCCATCACTGGCCACATTCATTAAACCTTCCATCACTGGCCACATTTGTTAAACCTTCCATCACTGGCCACATTCATTAAACCTTCCATCACTGGCCACATTTGTTAAACCTTCCATCACTGGCCACATTCATTAAACCTTCCATCACTGGCCACAGTTGTTAAACCTTCCATCACTGGCCACATTTGTTAAACCTTCCATCACTGGCCACATTCATTAAACCTTCCATCACTGGCCACAGTTGTTAAACCTTCCATCACTGGCCACAGTTGTTAAACCTTCCATCACTGGCCACATTTGTTAAACCTTCCATCACTGGCCACATTTGTTAAACCTTCCATCACTGGCCACATTCATTAAACGTTCCATCACTGGCCACAGTTATTACACCTTCCACCACTGGCCACATTTGTTAAACCTTCCATCACTGGCCACATTTGTTAAACCTTCCATCACTGGCCATATTTGTTAAACCTTCCATCACTGGCCACAGTTATTAAACCTTCCATCACTGGCCATATTTGTTAAACCTTCCATCACTGGCCACATTTGTTAAACCTTCCATCACTGGCCACATTTGTTAAACCTTCCATCACTGGCCACATTCTGTAAACCTTCCATCACTGGCCACAATTGTTAAACCTTCCATCACTGGCCACATTTGTTAAACCTTCCATCATAGGCCACAGTTGTTAAACCTTCCATCACTGGCCACATTTGTTAAACCTTCCATCACTGGCCACAGTCATTAAACCTTCCATCACTGGCCACAGTCATTAAACCTTCCATCACTGGCCACATTCATTAAACCGTCCATCACTGGCCACAGTTGTTAAACCTTCCATCACTGGCCACATTTATTAAACCTTCCATCACTGGCCACAGTTGTTAAACCTTCCATCACTGGCCACATTTGTTAAACCTTCCATCATAGGCCACAGTTGTTAAACCTTCCATCACTGGCCACATTTGTTAAACCTTCCATCACTGGCCACAGTCATTAAACCTTCCATCACTGGCCACAGTCATTAAACCTTCCATCACTGGCCACATTCATTAAACCTTCCATCACTGGCCACAGTTGTTAAACCTTCCATCACTGGCCACAGTTATTAAACCTTCCATCACTGGCCACAGTCATTAAACCTTCCATCACTGGCCACATTCATTAAACCTTCCATCACTGGCCACAGTTGTTAAACCTTCCATCACTGGCCACATTTATTAAACCTTCCATCACTGGCCACAGTTATTAATCCTTCCACCACTGGCCACATTTGTTAAACCTTCCATCACTGGCCACATTCATTAAACCTTCCATCACTGGCCACAGTCATTAAACCTTCCATCACTGGCCACATTCATTAAACCTTCCATCACTGGCCACAGTTGTTAAACCTTCCATCACTGGCCACAGTTATTAAACCTTCCATCACTGGCCACAGTCATTAAACCTTCCACCACTGGCCACATTTGTTAAACCTTCCATCACTGGCCATATTTGTTAAACCTTCCATCACTGGCCACATTCATTAAACCTTCCATCACTGGCCACATTCATTAAACCTTCCATCACTGGTCACAGTTATTAAACCTTCCACCACTGGCCACATTTATTAAACCTTCCATCACTGGCCACATTCATTAAACCTTCCATCACTGGCCACATTCATTAAACCTTCCATCACTGGCCACAGTTGTTAAACCTTCCATCACTGGCCACATTTGTTAAACCTTCCATCACTGGCCACATTCATTAAACCTTCCATCACTGGCCACAGTTATTAAACCTTCCACCACTGGCCACATTTGTTAAACCTTCCATCACTGGCCACATTTGTTAAACCTTCCATCACTGGCCACAGTTATTAAACCTTCCATAACTGGCCATATTTGTTAAACCTTCCATAACTGGCCATATTTGTTAAACCTTCCATAACTGGCCATATTTGTTAAACCTTCCATCACTGGCCACATTTGTTAAACCTTCCATCACTGGCCACATTCATTAAACCTTCCATCACTGGCCACAGTTATTAAACCTTCCACCACTGGCCACATTTGTTAAACCTTCCATCACTGGCCACAGTTATTAAACCTTCCACCACTGGCCACATTTGTTAAACCTTCCATCACTGGCCACAGTTATTAAACCTTCCATAACTGGCCACATTCATTAAATCTTCGATCACTGGCTACAGTTATTAAACCTTCCATCACTGGCCACATTTATTAAACCTTCCATCACTGGCCACAGTTGTTAAACCTTCCATCACTGGCCACAGTTGTTAAACCTTCCATCACTGGCCACATTTGTTAAACCTTCCATCACTGGCCACATTTATTAAACCTTCCATCACTGGCCACATTTGTTAAACCTTCCATCACTGGCCACAGTTGTTAAACCTTCCATCATAGGCCACAGTTGTTAAACCTTCCACCACTGGCCACATTCATGAAACCTTCCATCACTGGCCACATTCATTAAACCTTCCATCACTGGCCACATTTGTTAAACCTTCCATCACTGGCCACAGTTGTTAAACCTTCCATCATAGGCCACAGTTGTTAAACCTTCCACCACTGGCCACATTCATGAAACCTTCCATCACTGGCCACATTCATTAAACCTTCCATCACTGGCCACATTTGTTAAACCTTCCATCACTGGCCACAGTTGTTAAACCTTCCATCACTGGCCACAGTTGTTAAACCTTCCATCACTGGCCACATTCATTAAACATTCCATCACTGGCCACATTCATTAAACCTTCTATCACTGCCCACAGTCATTAAACCTTCCATCACTGGCCACATTTGTGAAACCTTCCATCACTGGCCACATTTGTGAAACCTTCCACCACTGGCCACATTTGTTAAACCTTCCATCACTGGCCACATTCATTAAATCTTCCATCACTGGCCACATTTATTAAACCTTCCATCACTGGCCACATTCATTAAACCTTACATCACTGGCCACATTTGTGAAACCTTCCATCACTGGCCACATTTGTGAAACCTTCCACCACTGGCCACATTTGTTAAACCTTCCATCACTGGCCACATTCATTAAATCTTCCATCACTGGCCACATTTATTAAACCTTCCATCACTGGCCACATTCATTAAACCTTCCATCACTTGCCACATTTGTGAAACCTTCCATCACTGGCCACATTTGTGAAACCTTCCACCACTGGCCACATTTGTTAAACCTTCCATCACTGGCCACATTCATTAAATCTTCCATCACTGGCCACATTTATTAAACCTTCCATCACTGGCCACATTCATTAAACCTTCCATCACTGGCCACATTTGTGAAACCTTCCATCACTGGCCACATTTGTGAAACCTTCCACCACTGGCCACATTTGTTAAACCTTCCATCACTGGCCACATTCATTAAATCTTCCATCACTGGCCACATTTATTAAATCTTCCATCACTGGCCACATTTATTAAACCATCCATCACTGGCCACATTTGTTAAACCATCCATCACTGGCCACATTTGTTAAACCATCCATCACTGGCCACATTCATTAAATCTTCCATCACTGGCCACAGTTATTAAACCTTCCATCACTGGCCACATTCATTAAACCTTCCATCACTGGCCACATTCATTAAACCTTCCATCACTGGCCACATTTGTTAAAACTTCCATCACTGGCCACAGTTATTAAACCTTCCATCACTGGCCACATTCATTAAACCTTCCATCACTGGCCACATTTGTTAAACCTTCCATCACTGGCCACATTTGTTAAACCTTCCATCACTGGCCACAGTTATTAAACCTTCCACCACTGGCCACATTTGTTAAACCGTCCATCACTGGCCACATTTGTTAAAACTTCCATCACTGGCCACAGTTATTAAACCTTCCATCACTGGCCACATTTGTTAAACCTTCCATCACTGGCCACATTCATTAAACCTTCCGTCACTGGCCACATTCATTAAATCTTCCATCACTGGCCACAGCTATTAAACCTTCCATCACTGGCCACATTTATTAAACCTTCCATCACTGGCCACAGTTGTTAAACCTTCCATCACTGGCCACATTTGTTAAACCTTCCATCACTGATCACATTTGTTAAACCTTCCATCACTGGCCACATTCATTAAATCTTTCATCACTAGCCACATTTATTAAACCTTCCATCACTGGCCACAGTTGTTAAACCTTCCATCACTGGCCACATTTGTTAAACCTTCCATCACTGGCCACGTTCATTAAACCTTCCATCACTGGCCACATTCATTAAACCTTCCATCACTGGTCACATTTGTTAAACCTTCCATCACTGGCCACAGTTGTTAAACCTTCCATCATAGGCCACAGTTGTTAAACCTTCCATCACTGGCCACATTCATTAAACCTTCCATCACTGGCCACAGTTGTTAAACCTTCCATCATAGGCCACATTTGTGAAACCTTCCACCACTGGCCACATTTATTAAACCTTCCATCACTGGCCACATTTATTAAATCTTCCATCACTGGCCACATTTATTAAACCTTCCATCACTGGCCACATTTGTTAAACCATCCATCACTGGCCACATTCATTAAACCTTCCAACACTGGCCACATTCATTAAATCTTCCATCACTGGCCACAGTTATTAAACCTTCCATCACTGGCCACAGTCATTAAACCTTCCATCACTGGCCACATTCATTAAACCTTCCATCACTGGACACAGTTGTTAAACCTTCCATCACTGGCCACATTCATTAAACCTTCCATCACTGGCCACATTTTGTAAACCTTACATCACTGGCCACATTTATTAAACCTTCCATCACTGGCCACATTCATTAAACCTTCCATCACTGGCCACATTCATTAAACGTTCTATCACTGCCCACAGTCATTAAACCATCCATCACTGGCCACATTCATTAAACCATCCATCACATGCCACATTCATTAAACCTTCCATCACTGGCCACATTCATTAAATCTTCCATCACTGGCCACAGTTATTAAACCTTCCATCACTGGCCACATTCATTAAACCTTCCATCACTGGCCACATTTGTTAAACCTTCCATCACTGGCCGCATTTGTTAAACCTTCCATCACTGATCACATTTGTTAAACCTTCCATCACTGGCCACATTCATTAAACCTTCCACCACTGGCCACATTCATTAAATCTTCCATCACTAGCCACAGTTATTAAACCATCCATCACTGGCCACATTTGTTAAACCTTCCATCACTGGCCACATTCATTAAACCTTCCTTCACTGGCCACATTCATTAAACCTTCCATCACTGGCCACATTTGTTAAACCTTCCATCACTGGCCACATTCATTAAACCTTCCATCACTGGCAACATTCATTAAACCTTCCATCACTGGCCACATTCATTAAACCTTCCTTCACTGGCCACATTTGTTAAACCATCCATCACAGGCCACATTCGTTAGACCTTCCATCACTTGCCACATTCATTAAACCTTCCATCACTGGCCACATTCATTAAATCTTCCATCACTGGCCACAGTTATTAAACCTTCCATCACTGGCCACATTTGTTAAACCTTCCATCACTGGCCACATTCATTAAATCTTCCATCACTGGCCACAGTTATTAAACCTTCCATCACTGGCCACATTTGTTAAACCTTCCATCACTGGCCACAGTTATTAAACCTTCCATCACTGACCACATTCATTAAACCTTCCATCACTGGCCACAGTTATTAAACCTTCCACAACTGGCCACATTTGTTAAACCTTCCATCACTGGCCACATTTGTTAAACCTTCCATCACTGGCCACAGTTATTAAACCTTCCATCACTGACCACATTCATTAAACCTTCCATCACTGGCCACATTTGTCAAACCTTCCATCACTGGCCACAGTTATTAAACCTTCCACAACTGGCCACATTTGTTAAACCTTCCATCACTGGCCACATTTGTTAAACCTTCCATCACTGGCCACATTCATTAAACCTTCCATCACTGACCACATTCATTAAACCTTCCATCACTGGCCACAGTTATTAAACCTTCCACAACTGGCCACATTTGTTAAACCTTCCATCACTGGCCACATTTGTTAAACCTTCCATCACTGGCCACAGTTTTCAAACCTTCCATCACTGGCCACATTCATTAAACCTTCCATCACTGGTCACAGTTATTAAACCTTCCATACAGGTTACAGTTGTTAAACCTTCCATCACTGGCCACATGTGTTAAACCTTCCATCACTGGCCACATTCATTAAATCTTCCATCACTGGCCACATTCATTAAACCTTCCATCACTGGCCACATTTGTTAAACCTTCCATCACTGGACACAGTTGTTAAACCTTCCATCACTGGCCACATTCATTAAACCTTCCATCACTGGCCACATTTGTTAAACCTTCCATCACTGGCCACATTTGTTAAACCTTCCATCACTGGCCACATTCATTAAACCTTCCATCACTGGACACATTCATTAAATCTTCCATCACTGGCCACATTTGTTAAACCTTCCATCACTGGCCACATTCATTAAATCTTCCATCACTGGCCACATTTGTTAAACCTTCCATCACTGGCCACATTTATTAAACCATCCATCAATGGCCACATTCTTTAAACCTTCCATCACTGGCCACATTCATTAAATCTTCCATCATTGGCCACATTTGTTAAACCTTCCATCACTAGCCACAGTTATTAAACCTTCCATCACTGGCCACATTTGTTAAACCTTCCATCACAGGCCACATTCAATAAACCTTCCATCACTGGCCACAGTTGTTAAACCTTCCATCACTGGCCACAGTTATTAAACCTTCCATCACTGGCCACATTTGTTAAACCTTCCATCACTGGCCACATTTGTTAAACATTCCATCACTGGCCACAGTTGTTAAACCTTCCATGACTGGCCACATTCAATAAACCTTCCATCACTGGCCACATTTGTTAAACATTCCATCACTGGCCACAGTTGTTAAACCTTCCATGACTGGCCACATTCAATAAACCTTCCATCACTGGCCACATTTGTTAAACATTCCATCACTGGCCACAGTTGTTAAACCTTCCATGACTGGCCACATTCAATAAACCTTCCATCACTGGCCACATTTGTTAAACATTCCATCACTGGCCACAGTTGTTAAACCTTCCATGACTGGCCACATTCAATAAACCTTCCATCACTGGCCACATTTGTTAAACATTCCATCACTGGCCACAGTTGTTAAACCTTCCATCACTGGCCACATTTGTTAAACCTTCCATCACTGGCCACAGTTGTTAAACCTTCCATGACTGGCCACATTCATTAAACCTTCCATCACTGACCACATTTGTTAAACCTTCCATCACAGGCCACATTCAATAAACCTTCCATCACTGGCCACATTTGTTAAACCTTCCATCACTGGCCACAGTTATTAAACCTTCCATGACTGGCCACATTCATTAAACCTTCCATCGCTGGCCACAGTTATTAAACCTTCCACCACTGGCCACATTTGTTAAACCTTCCATCACTGGCCACATTCATTAAACCTTCCATCAATGGCCACAGTTTTCAAACCTTCCATCACTGGCCACATTCATTAAACCTTCCATCACTGGCCACATTTGTTAAACCTTCCATCACTGGCCACATTCATGAAACCCTCCATCAATGGCCACATTTGTTAAACCTTCCATCACTGGCCACATTTGTTAAACCATCCATCACAGGCCACATTCGTTAGACCTTCCATCACTGGCCACATTCATTAAATCTTCCCTCACTGGCCACAGTTATTAAACCTTCCACCACTGGCCACATTTATTAAACCTTCCATCACTGGCCACATTCATTAAACCTTCCATCACTGGCCACATTCATTAAACCTTCCATCACTGGCCACAGTTGTTAAACCTTCCATCACTGGCCACATTTGTTAAACCTTCCATCACTGGCCACATTCATTAAACCTTCCATCACTGGCCACATTTGTTAAACCTTCCATCACTGGCCACATTTGTTAAACCTTCCATCACTGGCCACAGTTATTAAACCTTCCATAACTGGCCATATTTGTTAAACCTTCCATAACTGGCCATATTTGTTAAACCTTCCATAACTGGCCATATTTGTTAAACCTTCCATCACTGGCCACATTCATTAAACCTTCCGTCACTGGCCACATTCATTAAATCTTCCATCACTGGCTACAGTTATTAAACCTTCCATCACTGGCCACATTTATTAAACCTTCCATCACTGGCCACAGTTGTTAAACCTTCCATCACTGGCCACATTTGTTAAACCTTCCATCACTGGCCACATTTGTTAAACCTTCCATCACTGGCCACAGTTGTTAAACCTTCCATCATAGGCCACAGTTGTTAAACCTTCCACCACTGGCCACATTCATGAAACCTTCCATCACTGGCCACATTCATTAAACCTTCCATCACTGGCCACATTTGTTAAACCTTCCATCACTGGCCACAGTTGTTAAACCTTCCATCATAGGCCACAGTTGTTAAACCTTCCACCACTGGCCACATTCATGAAACCTTCCATCACTGGCCACATTCATTAAACCTTCCATCACTGGCCACATTTGTTAAACCTTCCATCACTGGCCACAGTTGTTAAACCTTCCATCATAGGCCACAGTTGTTAAACCTTCCACCACTGGCCACATTCATGAAACCTTCCATCACTGGCCACATTCATTAAACCTTCCATCACTGGCCACATTTGTTAAACCTTCCATCACTGGCCACAGTTGTTAAACCTTCCATCACTGGCCACAGTTGTTAAACCTTCCATCACTGGCCACATTCATTAAACCTTCCATCACTGGCCACATTTATTAAACCTTCCATCACTGGCCACATTTGTTAAACCTTCCATCACTGGCCACGTTCATTAAACCTTCCATCACTGGCCACATTCATGAAACCTTCCATCACTGGCCACATTTGTGAAACCTTCCATCACTGGCCACATTCATGAAACCTTCCATCACTGGCCACATTCATTAAACCTTCCATCACTGGTCACATTTGTTAAACCTTCCATCACTGGCCACAGTTGTTAAACCTTCCATCATAGGCCACAGTTGTTAAACCTTCCATCACTGGCCACATTCATTAAACCTTCCATCACTGGCCACATTCATTAAACCTTCCATCACTGGCCACATTTATTAAATCTTCCATCACTGGCCACATTTATTAAACCTTCCATCACTGGCCACATTTGTTAAACCATCCATCACTGGCCACATTCATTAAACCTTCCAACACTGGCCACATTCATTAAATCTTCCATCACTGGCCACAGTTATTAAACCTTCCATCACTGGCCACAGTCATTAAACCTTCCATCACTGGACACAGTTGTTAAATCTTCCATCACTGGCCACATTCATTAAACCTTCCATCACTGGACACAGTTGTTAAACCTTCCATCACTGGCCACATTCATTAAACCTTCCATCACTGGCCACATTTTGTAAACCTTACATCACTGGCCACAGTTGTTAAACCTTCCGTCATAGGCCACAGTTGTTAAACCTTCCATCACTGGCCACATTCATTAAACGTTCTATCACTGCCCACAGTCATTAAACCATCCATCACTGGCCACATTCATTAAACGTTCTATCACTGCCCACAGTCATTAAACCATCCATCACTGGCCACATTCATTAAACCATCCATCACATGCCACATTCATTAAACCTTCCATCACTGGCCACATTCATTAAATCTTCCATCACTGGCCACAGTTATTAAACCTTCCATCACTGGCCACAGTCATTAAACCTTCCATCACTGGCCACATTCATTAAACCTTCCATCACTGGCCACACTCATTAAACCATCCATCACATGCCACATTCATTAAACCTTCCATCACTGGCCACATTCATTAAATCTTCCATCACTGGCCACAGTTATTAAACCTTCCATCACTGGCCACATTCATTAAACCTTCCATCACTGGCCACATTTGTTAAACCTTCCATCACTGGCCACATTTGTTAAACCTTCCATCACTGGCCGCATTTGTTAAACCTTCCATCACTGATCACATTTGTTAAACCTTCCATCACTGGCCACATTCATTAAACCTTCCACCACTGGCCACATTCATTAAATCTTCCATCACTAGCCACAGTTATTAAACCTTCCATCACTGGCCACATTTGTTAAACCTTCCATCACTGGCCACATTTGTTAAACCATCCATCACAGGCCACATTCGTTAGACCTTCCATCACTTGCCACATTCATTAAACCTTCCATCACTGGCCACATTCATTAAATCTTCCATCACTGGCCACAGTTATTAAACCTTCCATCACTGGCCACATTTGTTAAACCTTCCATCACTGGCCACATTCATTAAATCTTCCATCACTGGCCACAGTTATTAAACCTTCCATCACTGGCCACATTCATTAAATCTTCCATCACTGGCCACATTTGTTAAACCTTCCATCACTGGCCACATTCATTAAACCTTCCATCACTGGCCACATTTGTTAAACCTTCCATCACTTGCCACATTCATTAAACCTTCCATCACTGGCCACATTTGTTAAACCTTCCATCACTGGCCACATTCATTAAATCTTCCATCACTGGCCACATTTGTTAAACCTTCCATCACTGGCCACATTCATTAAACCTTCCATCACTGGCCACATTTGTTAAACCTTCCATCACTGGCCACAGTTGTTAAACCTTCCATCACTGGCCACATTTGTTAAACCTTCCATCACTGGCCACATTCATTAAACCTTCCATCACTGGCCACATTTGTTAAACCTTCCATCACTGGCCACATTTGTTAAACCTTCCATCACTGGCCACAGTTATTAAACCTTCCATAACTGGCCATATTTGTTAAACCTTCCATAACTGGCCATATTTGTTAAACCTTCCATAACTGGCCATATTTGTTAAACCTTCCATCACTGGCCACATTCATTAAACCTTCCGTCACTGGCCACATTCATTAAATCTTCCATCACTGGCTACAGTTATTAAACCTTCCATCACTGGCCACATTTATTAAACCTTCCATCACTGGCCACAGTTGTTAAACCTTCCATCACTGGCCACATTTGTTAAACCTTCCATCACTGGCCACATTTGTTAAACCTTCCATCACTGGCCACAGTTGTTAAACCTTCCATCATAGGCCACAGTTGTTAAACCTTCCACCACTGGCCACATTCATGAAACCTTCCATCACTGGCCACATTCATTAAACCTTCCATCACTGGCCACATTTGTTAAACCTTCCATCACTGGCCACAGTTGTTAAACCTTCCATCATAGGCCACAGTTGTTAAACCTTCCACCACTGGCCACATTCATGAAACCTTCCATCACTGGCCACATTCATTAAACCTTCCATCACTGGCCACATTTGTTAAACCTTCCATCACTGGCCACAGTTGTTAAACCTTCCATCATAGGCCACAGTTGTTAAACCTTCCACCACTGGCCACATTCATGAAACCTTCCATCACTGGCCACATTCATTAAACCTTCCATCACTGGCCACATTTGTTAAACCTTCCATCACTGGCCACAGTTGTTAAACCTTCCATCACTGGCCACAGTTGTTAAACCTTCCATCACTGGCCACATTCATTAAACCTTCCATCACTGGCCACATTTATTAAACCTTCCATCACTGGCCACATTTGTTAAACCTTCCATCACTGGCCACGTTCATTAAACCTTCCATCACTGGCAACATTCATGAAACCTTCCATCACTGGCCACATTTGTGAAACCTTCCATCACTGGCCACATTCATGAAACCTTCCATCACTGGCCACATTCATTAAACCTTCCATCACTGGTCACATTTGTTAAACCTTCCATCACTGGCCACAGTTGTTAAACCTTCCATCATAGGCCACAGTTGTTAAACCTTCCATCACTGGCCACATTCATTAAACCTTCCATCACTGGCCACATTCATTAAACCTTCCATCACTGGCCACATTTATTAAATCTTCCATCACTGGCCACATTTATTAAACCTTCCATCACTGGCCACATTTGTTAAACCATCCATCACTGGCCACATTCATTAAACCTTCCAACACTGGCCACATTCATTAAATCTTCCATCACTGGCCACAGTTATTAAACCTTCCATCACTGGCCACAGTCATTAAACCTTCCATCACTGGACACAGTTGTTAAACCTTCCATCACTGGCCACATTCATTAAACCTTCCATCACTGGACACAGTTGTTAAACCTTCCATCACTGGCCACATTCATTAAACCTTCCATCACTGGCCACATTTTGTAAACCTTACATCACTGGCCACAGTTGTTAAACCTTCCGTCATAGGCCACAGTTGTTAAACCTTCCATCACTGGCCACATTCATTAAACGTTCTATCACTGCCCACAGTCATTAAACCATCCATCACTGGCCACATTCATTAAACGTTCTATCACTGCCCACAGTCATTAAACCATCCATCACTGGCCACATTCATTAAACCATCCATCACATGCCACATTCATTAAACCTTCCATCACTGACCACATTCATTAAATCTTCCATCACTGGCCACAGTTATTAAACCTTCCATCACTGGCCACAGTCATTAAACCTTCCATCACTGGCCACATTCATTAAACCTTCCATCACTGGCCACAGTCATTAAACCATCCATCACATGCCACATTCATTAAACCTTCCATCACTGGCCACATTCATTAAATCTTCCATCACTGGCCACAGTTATTAAACCTTCCATCACTGGCCACATTCATTAAACCTTCCATCACTGGCCACATTTGTTAAACCTTCCATCACTGGCCACATTTGTTAAACCTTCCATCACTGGCCGCATTTGTTAAACCTTCCCTCACTGATCACATTTGTTAAACCTTCCATCACTGGCCACATTCATTAAACCTTCCACCACTGGCCACATTCATTAAATCTTCCATCACTAGCCACAGTTATTAAACCTTCCATCACTGGCCACATTTGTTAAACCTTCCATCACTGGCCACATTTGTTAAACCATCCATCACAGGCCACATTCGTTAGACCTTCCATCACTTGCCACATTCATTAAACCTTCCATCACTGGCCACATTCATTAAATCTTCCATCACTGGCCACAGTTATTAAACCTTCCATCACTGGCCACATTTGTTAAACCTTCCATCACTGGCCACATTCATTAAATCTTCCATCACTGGCCACAGTTATTAAACCTTCCATCACTGGCCACATTCATTAAATCTTCCATCACTGGCCACATTTGTTAAACCTTCCATCACTGGCCACATTCATTAAACCTTCCATCACTGGCCACATTTGTTAAACCTTCCATCACTTGCCACATTCATTAAACCTTCCATCACTGGCCACATTTGTTAAACCTTCCATCACTGGCCACATTCATTAAATCTTCCATCACTGGCCACATTTGTTAAACCTTCCATCACTGGCCACATTCATTAAACCTTCCATCACTGGCCACATTTGTTAAACCTTCCATCACTGGCCACAGTTGTTAAACCTTCCATCACTGGCCACATTTGTTAAACCTTCCATCACTGGCCACATTCATTAAACCATCCATCACTGGCCACATTTGTTAAACCTTCCATCACTGGCCACATTTGTTAAACCTTCCATCACTGGCCACAGTTATTAAACCTTCCATAACTGGCCATATTTGTTAAACCTTCCATAACTGGCCATATTTGTTAAACCTTCCATAACTGGCCATATTTGTTAAACCTTCCATCACTGGCCACATTCATTAAACCTTCCGTCACTGGCCACATTCATTAAATCTTCCATCACTGGCTACAGTTATTAAACCTTCCATCACTGGCCACATTTATTAAACCTTCCATCACTGGCCACAGTTGTTAAACCTTCCATCACTGGCCACATTTGTTAAACCTTCCATCACTGGCCACATTTGTTAAACCTTCCATCACTGGCCACATTCATTAAACCTTCCATCATAGGCCACAGTTGTTAAACCTTCCACCACTGGCCACATTCATGAAACCTTCCATCACTGGCCACATTCATTAAACCTTCCATCACTGGCCACATTTGTTAAACCTTCCATCACTGGCCACAGTTGTTAAACCTTCCATCATAGGCCACAGTTGTTAAACCTTCCATCATAGGCCACAGTTGTTAAACCTTCCACCACTGGCCACATTCATGAAACCTTCCATCACTGGCCACATTTGTTAAACCTTCCATCACTGGCCACAGTTGTTAAACCTTCCATCACTGGCCACAGTTGTTAAACCTTCCATCACTGGCCACATTCATTAAACCTTCCATCACTGGCCACATTCATTAAACCTTCTATCACTGCCCACAGTCATTAAACCTTCCATCACTGGCCACATTTGTGAAACCTTCCATCACTGGCCACATTTGTGAAACCTTCCACCACTGGCCACATTCATTAAATCTTCCATCACTGGCCACATTTATTAAATCTTCCATCACTGGCCACATTTATTAAACCATCCATCACTGGCCACATTTGTTAAACCATCCATCACTGGCCACATTTGTTAAACCATCCATCACTGGCCACATTCATTAAATCTTCCATCACTGGCCACAGTTATTAAACCTTCCATCACTGGCCACATTCATTAAACCTTCCATCACTGGCCACATTCATTAAACCTTCCATCACTGGCCACATTTGTTAAACCTTCCATCACTGGCCACATTTGTTAAACCTTCCATCACTGGCCACATTTGTTAAACCTTCCATCACTGGCCACAGTTATTAAACCTTCCATCACTGGCCATATTTGTTAAACCTTCCATCACTGGCCACATTCATTAAACCTTCCGTCACTGGCCACATTCATTAAATCTTCCATCACTGGCCACAGCTATTAAACCTTCCATCACTGGCCACATTTATTAAACCTTCCATCACTGGCCACAGTTGTTAAACCTTCCATCACTGGCCACATTTGTTAAACCTTCCATCACTGATCACATTTGTTAAACCTTCCATCACTGGCCACATTCATTAAATCTTTCATCACTAGCCACAGTTATTAAACCTTCCATCACTGGCCACATTTGTTAAACCTTCCATCACTGGCCACGTTCATTAAACCTTCCATCACTGGCCACATTCATGAAACCTTCCATCACTGGCCACATTTGTGAAACCTTCCATCACTGGCCACATTCATTAAACCTTCCATCACTGATCACATTTATTAAACCTTCCATCACTGGCCACAGTTGTTAAACCTTCCATCACTGGCCTCATTTGTTAAACCTTCCATCACTGATCACATTTGTTAAACCTTCCATCACTGGCCACATTCATTAAATCTTTCATCACTAGCCACAATTATTAAACCTTCCATCACTGGCCACATTTGTTAAACCTTCCATCACTGGCCACGTTCATTAAACCTTCCATCACTGGCCACATTCATGAAACCTTCCATCACTGGCCACATTTGTGAAACCTTCCATCACTGGCCACATTCATGAAACCTTCCATCACTGGCCACATTCATGAAACCTTCCATCACTGGCCACATTCATTAAACCTTCCATCACTGGTCACATTTGTTAAACCTTCCATCACTGGCCACATTTGTTAAACCTTCCATCATAGGCCACAGTTGTTAAACCTTCCATCACTGGCCACATTCATTAAACCTTCCATCACTGGCCACATTCATTAAACCTTCCATCACTGGCCACATTTATTAAATCTTCCATCACTGGCCACATTTATTAAACCTTCCATCACTGGCCACATTTGTTAAACCATCCATCACTGGCCACATTCATTAAACCTTCCAACACTGGCCACATTCATTAAATCTTCCATCACTGGCCACAGTTATTAAACCTTCCATCACTGGCCACAGTCATTAAACCTTCCATCACTGGACACAGTTGTTAAACCTTCCATCACTGGCCACATTCATTAAACCTTCCATCACTGGACACAGTTGTTAAACCTTCCATCACTGGCCACATTCATTAAACCTTCCATCACTGGCCACATTTTGTAAACCTTACATCACTGGCCACATTTGTTAAACCTTCCGTCATAGGCCACAGTTGTTAAACCTTCCATCACTGGCCACAGTTGTTAAACCTTCCGTCATAGGCCACAGTTGTTAAACCTTCCATCACTGGCCACATTCATTAAACGTTCTATCACTGCCCACAGTCATTAAACCATCCATCACTGGCCACATTCATTAAACGTTCTATCACTGCCCACAGTCATTAAACCATCCATCACTGGCCACATTCATTAAACCATCCATCACATGCCACATTCATTAAACCTTCCATCACTGGCCACATTCATTAAATCTTCCATCACTGGCCACAGTTATTAAACCTTCCATCACTGGCCACAGTCATTAAACCTTCCATCACTGGCCACATTCATTAAACCTTCCATCACTGGCCACATTTGTTAAACCTTCCATCACTGGCCGCATTTGTTAAACCTTCCATCACTGATCACATTTGTTAAACCTTCCATCACTGGCCACATTCATTAAACCTTCCACCACTGGCCACATTCATTAAATCTTCCATCACTAGCCACAGTTATTAAACCTTCCATCACTGGCCACATTTGTTAAACCTTCCATCACTGGCCACATTTGTTAAACCATCCATCACAGGCCACATTCGTTAGACCTTCCATCACTTGCCACATTCATTAAACCTTCCATCACTGGCCACATTCATTAAATCTTCCATCACTGGCCACAGTTATTAAACCTTCCATCACTGGCCACATTTGTTAAACCTTCCATCACTGGCCACATTCATTAAATCTTCCATCACTGGCCACAGTTATTAAACCTTCCATCACTGGCCACATTCATTAAATCTTCCATCACTGGCCACATTTGTTAAACCTTCCATCACTGGCCACATTCATTAAACCTTCCATCACTGGCCACATTTGTTAAACCTTCCATCACTTGCCACATTCATTAAACCTTCCATCACTGGCCACATTTGTTAAACCTTCCATCACTGGCCACATTCATTAAATCTTCCATCACTGGCCACATTTGTTAAACCTTCCACCACTGGCCACATTTGTTAAACATTCCATCACTGGCCACATTTGTTAAACCTTCCATCACTGGCCACAGTTATTAAACCTTCCATCACTGGCCACATTTGTTAAACCTTCCATCACTGGCCACATTTGTTAAACCTTCCATCACTGGCCACAGTTATTAAACCTTCCATCACTGGCCACAGTTATTAAACCTTCCACAACTGGCCACATTTGTTAAACCTTCCATCACTGGCCACATTTGTTAAACCTTCCATCACTGGCCACAGTTATTAAACCTTCCATCACTGACCACATTCATTAAATCTTCCATCACTGGCCACAGTTATTAAACCTTCCATCACTGGCCACATTTGTTAAACCTTCCACCACTGGCCACATTTGTTAAACATTCCATCACTGGCCACATTTGTTAAACCTTCCATCACTGGCCACAGTTATTAAACCTTCCATCACTGGCCACATTTGTTAAACCTTCCATCACTGGCCACATTTGTTAAACCTTCCATCACTGGCCACAGTTATTAAACCTTCCATCACTGGCCATATTTATTAAACCTTCCACAACTGGCCACATTTGTTAAACCTTCCATCACTGGCCACATTTGTTAAACCTTCCATCACTGGCCACAGTTGTTAAACCTTCCATCACTGGCCACATTTGTTAAACCTTCCATCACTGGCCACATTCATTAAACCTTCCATCACTGGCCACATTTGTTAAACCTTCCATCACTGGCCACAGTTGTTAAACCTTCCATCACTGGCCACAGTTATTAAACCTTCCATCACTGACCACATTCATTAAACCTTCCATCACTGGCCACAGATATTAAACCTTCCACAACTGGCCACATTTGTTAAACCTTCCATCACTGGCCACATTTGTTAAACCTTCCATCACTGGCCACAGTTATTAAACCTTCCATCACTGGCCACATTCAATAAACCTTCCATCACTGGCCACAATTGTTAAACCTTCCACCACTGGCCACATTCATTAAACCTTCCATCACTGACCACATTTGTTAAACCTTCAATCACTGGCCACATTCATTAAACCTTCCATCACTGGCCACATTTGTTAAACCATCCATCACTGGCCACATTTGTTAAACCTTCCATCACTGGCCACATTCATTAAACCTTCCATCACTGGCCACATTTGTTAAACCTTCCATCACTGGCCACATTCATTAAACCTTCCATCACTGGCCACATTTGTTAAACCTTCCATCACTGGCCACATTCATTAAACCATCCATCAATGGCCACATTCTTTAAACCTTCCATCACTGGCCACATTCATTATATCTTCCATCATTGGCCACATTTGTTAAACCTTCCATCACTAGCCACAGTTATTAAACCTTCCATCACTGGCCACATTCAATAAACCTTCCATCACTGGCCACAATTGTTAAACCTTCCACCACTGGCCACATTCATTAAACCTTCCATCACTGACCACATTTGTTAAACCTTCCATCACTGGCCACATTCAATAAACCTTCCATCACTGGCCACAGTTGTTAAACCTTCCATCACTGGCCACAGTTATTAAACCTTCCATCACTGGCCACATTTGTTAAACCTTCCATCACTGGCCACATTTGTTAAACCTTCCATCACTGGCCACATTTGTTAAACATTCCATCACTGGCCACATTTGTTAAACCTTCCATCACTGGCCACAGTTATTAAACCTTCCATGACTGGCCACATTCATTAAACCTTCCATCACTGGCCACAGTTATTAAACCTTCCACCACTGGCCACATTTGTTAAACCTTCCATCAATGGCCACAGTTTTCAAACCTTCGATCACTGGCCACATTCATTAAACCTTCCATCACTGGCCACATTTGTTAAACCTTCCATCACTGGCCACATTCATGAAACCCTCCATCACTGGCCACATTTGTTAAACCTTCCATCACTGGCCACATTTGTTAAACCATCCATCACAGGCCACATTCGTTAGACCTTCCATCACTGGCCACATTCATTAAATCTTCCCTCACTGGCCACAGTTATTACACCTTCCACCACTGGCCACAGTTATTAAACCTTCCATCACTGGCCACATTTGTTAAACCTTCCATCACTGACCACATGTGTTCAACCTTCCATCTCTGGCCACGTTCATTAAATCTTCCATCACTGGCCACAGTTATTAAACCTTCCACCACTGGCCACATTTGTTAAACCTTCCATCACTGGCCACATTTGTTAAACCTTCCATCACTGGCCACATTCATTAAACCTTCCATCAATGGCCACAGTTTTCAAACCTTCCATCACTGGCCACATTTGGTAAACCTTCCATCACTGGCCACATTTGTTAAACCTTCCATCACTGGACACAGTTGTTAAACCTTCCATCACTGGCCACATTTGTTAAACCTTCCATCACTAGCCACATTTGTTAAACCTTCCATCACTGGCCACATTCATTAAACCTTCCATCACTGGCCACATTTGTTAAACCTTCCATCACTGGCCACATTTATTAAACCATCCATCAATGGCCACATTTGTTAAACCTTCCATCACTGGCCACATTTGTTAAACCTTCCATCACTGGCCACATTTGTTAAATCTTCCATCACTGGCCACATTTGTTAAACCTTCCATCACTAGCCACATTTATTAAACCTTCCATCACTGGCCACATTCATTAAACCTTCCATCACTGGCCACATTTATTAAATCTTCCATCACTGGCCACATTTATTAAACCTTCCATCACTGGCCACATTTGTTAAACCATCCATCACTGGCCACATTTATTAAATCTTCCATCACTGGCCACATTTGTTAAACCATCCATCACTGGCCACATTCATTAAACCTTCCATCACTGGCCACATTTATTAAATCTTCCATCACTGGCCACATTTATTAAACCTTCCATCACTGGCCACATTTGTTAAACCATCCATCACTGGCCACATTTATTAAACCTTCCATCACTGGCCACATTCATTAAACCTTTCATCACTGGCCACAGTTATTAAACCTTCCATCACTGGCCACAGTCATTAAACCTTCCATCACTGGCCACATTCATTAAATCTTCCATCACTGGCCCCAGTTATTACACCTTCCACCACTGGCCACATTTATTAAACCTTCCATCACTGGCCACAGGTGTTATTCCTTCCATCACTGGCCACATTCAATAAACCTTCCATCACTGACCACATTTGTTAAACCTTCCATCACAGGCCACATTCAATAAACCTTCCATCACTGGCCACAGTTGTTAAACCTTCCATCACTGGCCACAGTTATTAAACCTTCCATCACTGGCCACATTTGTTAAACCTTCCATCACTGGCCACATTTGTTAAACCTTCCATCACTGGCCACAGGTGTTAAACCTTCCATCACTGGCCACATTTGTTAAACATTCCATCACTGGCCACATTTGTTAAACCTTCCATCACTGGCCACAGTTATTAAACCTTCCATGACTGGCCACATTCATTAAACCTTCCATCACTGGCCACAGTTATTAAACCTTCCACCACTGGCCACATTTGTTAAACCTTCCATCACTGGCCACAGTTGTTAAACCTTCCATCACTGGCCACATTCATGAAACCCACCATCACTGGCCACATTTGTTAAACCTTCCATCACTGGCCACATTTGTTAAACCATCCATCACAGGCCACATTCGTTAGACCTTCCATCACTGGCCACATTCATTAAATCTTCCCTCACTGGCCACAGTTATTACACCTTCCACCACTGGCCACATTCATTAAACCTTCCATCACTGGCCACATTTGTTAAACCTTCCATCACTGGCCACATGTGTTAAACCTTCCATCACTGGCCACGTTCATTAAATCTTCCATCACTGGCCACAGTTATTAAACCTTCCACCACTGGCCACATTTGTTAAACCTTCCATCACTGGCCACATTTGTTAAACCTTCCATCACTGGCCACATTCATTAAACCTTCCATCAATGGCCACAGTTTTCAAACCTTCCATCACTGGCCACATTTGGTAAACCTTCACTCACTGGCCACATTTGTTAAACCTTCCATCACTGGACACAGTTGTTAAACCTTCCATCACTGGCCACATTTGTTAAACCTTCCATCACTAGCCACATTTGTTAAACCTTCCATCACTGGCCACATTAATTAAACCTTCCATCACTGGCCACATTTGTTAAACCTTCCATCACTGGCCACATTTATTAAACCATCCATCAATGGCCACATTTGTTAAACCTTCCATCACTGGCCACATTTGTTAAACCTTCCATCACTGGCCACATTTGTTAAACCTTCCATCACTAGCCACATTTATTAAACCTTCCATCACTGGCCACATTCATTAAACCTTCCATCACTGGCCACATTTATTAAATCTTCCATCACTGGCCACATTTATTAAACCTTCCATCACTGGCCACAGGTGTTATTCCTTCCATCACTGGCCACATTTGTTAAACCTTCCATCACTGGCCACATTAATTAAATCTTCCATCACTGGCCACAGTTATTAAACCTTCCATCACAGGCCACATTTATTAAACCTTCCATCACTGGCCACATTTGTTAAACCTTCCATCACTGGCCACATTCATTAAACCTTCCATCACTGGCCACATTTGTTAAACCTTCCATCACTGGCCACATTTATTAAACCATCCATCAATGGCCACATTCTTTAAACCTTCCATCACTGGCCACATTCATTAAACCTTCCATCATTGGCCACATTTGTTAAACCTTCCATCACTAGCCACAGTTATTAAACCTTCCATCACTGGCCACAGTCATTAAACCTTCCATCACTGGCCACATTTGTTAAACCTCCATCACTGGCCACAGTTATTAAACCTTCCATCACTGGCCACATTCAATAAACCTTCCATCACTGGCCACAATTGTTAAACCTTCCACCACTGGCCACATTCATTAAACCTTCCATCACTGACCACATTTGTTAAACCTTCAATCACTGGCCACATTCATTAAACCTTCCATCACTGGCCACATTTGTTAAACCTTCCATCACAGGCCACATTCAATAAACCTTCCATCACTGGCCACAGTTGTTAAACCTTCCATCACTGGCCACAGTTATTAAACCTTCCATCACTGGCCACATTTGTTAAACCTTCCATCACTGGCCACATTCATTAAACCTTCCATCACTGGCCACAGTTATTAAACCTTCCATCACTGGCCACATTTGTTAAACCTTCAATCACTGGCCACATTCATTAAACCTTCCATCACTGGCCACATTTGTTAAACCTTCCATCACAGGCCACATTCAATAAACCTTCCATGACTGGCCACATTCATTAAACCTTCCATCACTGGCCACAGTTATTAAACCTTCCACCACTGGCCACATTTGTTAAACCTTCCATCACTGGCCACATTTGTTAAACCTTCCATCACTGGCCACATTCATTAAACCTTCCATCACTGGCCACATTTGTTAAACCTTCCATCACTGGCCACAGGTGTTAAACCTTCCATCACTGGCCACATTTGTTAAACCTTCCATCACTGGCCACATTTGTTAAACCTTCCATCACTGGCCACATTTGTTAAACCATCCATCACTGGCCACATTTGTTAAACCTTCCATCACTGGCCACATTTGTTAAACCTTCCATCACTGGCCACATTTGTTAAACCTTCCACCACTGGCCACATTCATTAAACCTTCCATCACTGGCCACATTTGTTAAACCTTCCATCACTGGCCACATTTGTTAAACCTTCCATCACTGGCCACATTCATTAAACCTTCCATCACTGGCCACATTTGTTAAACCTTCCACCAATGGCCACATTTGTTAAACCTTCCATCACTGGCCACATTCATTAAACCTTCCATCACTGGCCACATTTGTTAAACCTTCCATCACTGGCCACATTCATTAAACCTTCCATCACTGGCCACATTTGTTAAACCTTCCACCAATGGCCACATTTGTTAAACCTTCCATCACTGGCCACATTCATTAAACCTTCCATCACTGGCCACATTTGTTAAACCATCCATCACAGGCCACATTCGTTAGACCTTCCATCACTGGCCACATTCATTAAATCTTCCCTCACTGGCCACAGTTATTACACCTTCCACCACTGGCCACAGTTATTAAACCTTCCATCACTGGCCACATTCATTAAACCTTCCATCACTGGCCACATTTGTTAAACCTTCCATCACTGACCACATGTGTTAAACCTTCCATCACTGGCCACGTTCATTAAATCTTCCATCACTGGCCACAGTTATTAAACCTTCCACCACTGGCCACATTTGTTAAACCTTCCATCACTGGCCAAATTTGTTAAACCTTCCATCACTGGCCACATTCATTAAACCTTCCATCAATGGCCACAGTTTTCAAACCTTCCATCACTGGCCACATTTGGTAAACCTTCCATCACTGGCCACATTTGTTAAACCTTCCATCACTGGACACAGTTGTTAAACCTTCCATCACTGGCCACATTTGTTAAACCTTCCATCACTAGCCACATTTGTTAAACCTTCCATCACTGGCCACATTCATTAAACCTTCCATCACTGGCCACATTTGTTAAACCTTCCATCACTGGCCACATTTATTAAACCATCCATCAATGGCCACATTTGTTAAACCTTCCATCACTGGCCACATTTGTTAAACCTTCCATCACTGGCCACATTTGTTAAACCTTCCATCACTAGCCACATTTATTAAACCTTCCATCACTGGCCACATTCATTAAACCTTCCATCACTGGCCAAATTTATTAAATCTTCCATCACTGGCCACATTTATTAAACCTTCCATCACTGGCCACATTTGTTAAACCATCCATCACTTGCCACATTCATTAAACCTTTCATCACTGGCCACAGTTATTAAACCTTCCATCACTGGCCACAGTCATTAAACCTTCCATCACTGGCCACAGTTATTACACCTTCCACCACTGGCCACAGGTGTTAATCCTTCCATCACTGGCCACATTTATTAAACATTCCATCACTGGCCACATTTGTTAAACCTTCCATCACTGGCCACAGTTTTTAAACGTTCCATCACTGGCCACATTTGGTAAACCTTCCATCACTGGACACAATTGTCAAACCTTCCATCACTGGCCACATTTGTTAAACCTTCCATCACTGGCCACATTTGTTAAACCTTCCATCATTGGCCACATTCATTAAACCTTCCATCACTGGCCACATTTGATAAACCTTCCATCACTGGCCACATTTATTAAACCATCCAGCAATGGCCACATTCTTTAAACCTTCCATCACTGGCCACATTTGTTAAACCTTCCATCACTAGCCACAGTTATTAAACCTTCCATCACTGGCCACATTCAATAAACTTTCCATCACTGGCCACAATTGTTAAACCTTCCACCACTGGCCACATTCATTAAACCTTCCATCACTGGCCACATTTGTTAAACCTTCCATCACTGGCCACATTTGTTAAACCTTCCATCACTGGCCACATTCATTAAACCTTCCATCACTGGCCACATTCATTAAAACTTCCATAACCTGCCACATTTGTTAAACCTTCCATCACTGGCCACATTCATTAAACCTACCATCACTGGCCACATTTGTTAAACCTTCCATCACTGGCCACATTCATTAAACCTTCCATCACTGGCCACATTCATTAAACCTTCCATAACCTGCCACAGTTGTTAAACCTTCCATCACTGGCCACATTTGTTAAACCTTCCATCACTGGCCACATTCATTAAACCTTCCATCACTGGCCACATTTGTTAAACCTTCCATCACTGGCCACATTCATTAAACCTTCCATCACTGGCCACATTTGTTAAATCTTCCATCACTGGCCACATTTATTAAACCTTCCATCAATGGCCACATTCTTTAAACCTTCCATCACTGGCCACATTCATTAAATCTTCCATCATTGGCCACATTTGTTAAACCTTCCATCACTAGCCACAGTTATTAAACCTTCCATCACTTGCCACATTCAATAAACCTTCCATCACTGGCCACATTTGTTAAACCTTCCACCACTGGCCACATTTGTTAAACCTTCCATCACTGGCCACATTTGTTAAACCTTCCATCACTGGCCACATTCATTAAACATTCCATCACTGGCCACATTTGTTAAATCTTCCATCACTGGCCACATTTATTAAACCTTCCATCAATGGCCACATTCTTTAAACCTTCCATCACTGGCCACATTCATTAAATCTTCCATCATTGGCCACATTTGTTAAACCTTCCATCACTAGCCACAGTTATTAAACCTTCCATCACTGGCCACATTCTGTAAACCTTCCATCACTGGCCACATTTGTTAAACCTTCCACCACTGGCCACATTCATTAAACCTTCCATCACTGGCCACATTTGTTAAACCTTCCACCACTTGCCACATTCATTAAACCTTCCATCACTGGCCACATTTGTTAAACCTTCCATCACTGGCCACATTCATTAAACTTTCCTCCACTGGCCACATTTGTTAAACCTTCCATCACTGGCCACATTTGTTAAACCTTCCATCACTGGCCACATTTGTTAAACCTTCCATCACTGGCCACATTCATTAAACCTTCCATCACTGACCACATTTGTTAAACCTTCCATCACTGGCCACATTTGTTAAACCTTCCATCACTGGCCACATTCATTAAGCCTACCATCACTGGCCACATTTGTTAAACCTTCCATCACTGGCCCCATTCATTAAACTTTCTACCACTGGCCACATTTGTTAAACCTTGCATCACTGGCCCCATTCATTAAACTTTCCACCACTGGCCACAGTTGTTAAACCTTCCATCACTGGCCACATTCATTAAACCTTCCATCACTGGCCACATTTGTTAAACCTTCCATCACTGGCCACATTCATTAAACTTTCCATCACTGGCCACATTTGTTAAACCTTGCATCACTGGCCCCATTCATTAAACTTTCCACCACTGGCCACAGTTGTTAAACCTTCCATCACTGGCCACATTCATTAAACCTTCCATAACCTGCCACAGTTGTTAAACCTTCCATCACTGGCCACATTCATTAAACCTACCATCACTGGCCACATTTGTTAAACCTTCCATCACTGGCCACATTCATTAAACCTTCCATCACTGCCCACATTCATTAAACCTTCCATAACCTGCCACAGTTGTTAAACCTTCCATCACTGGCCACATTTGTTAAACCTTCCATCACTGACCACATTCATTAAACCTTCCATCACTGACCACATTTGTTAAACCTTCCATCACCGGCCACAGTTGTTAAACCTTCCATCACTGGCCACAGTTATTAAACCTTACATCACTGGCCACATTCATTAAACCTTCCACCACTGGCTACATTTGTTAAACCTTCCATCACTGGCCACATTTGTTAAACCTTCCATCACTGGCCACATTCATTAAACATTCCATCACTTGCCACAGTTGTTAAACCTTCCATCACTGGCCCCATTCATTAAACCTTCCATTACTGGCCACAGTTGTTAAACCTTCCATCACTGGCCACATTTGTTAAACCTTCCATCACTGGCCACATTTTTTAAACCTTCCATCACTGGCCCCATTCATTAAACCTTCCATCACTGGCCACATTCATTAAACCTTCCATCACTGGCCACATTTGTTAAACCTTCCATCACTGGCCACATTTGTTAAACCTTCCATCACTGGCCACACTCATTAAACCTTCCATCACTGGCCACATTTGTTAAACCTTCCATCACTGGCCACAGTTATTAAACCTTCCACCACTGGCCACGTTTGTTAAACCTTCCATCACTGGCCACATTTGTTAAACCTTCCATCACTGGCCACATTTGTTAAACCTTCCCTTACTGGCCACATTTGCTAAACCTTCCATCACTGGCCACATTTTTTAAACCTTCCATCACTGGCCCCATTCATTAAACCTTCCATCACTGGCCACATTCATTAAACCTTCCATCACTGGCCACATTTGTTAAACCTTCCATCACTGGCCACATTTGTTAAACCTTCCATCACTGACCCCATTCATTAAACCTTCCATCACTGGCCACATTTTTTAAACCTTCCATCACTGGCCACAGTTGTTAAACCTTCCATCACTGGCCCCATTCATTAAACCTTCCACCACTGGCCACGTTTGTTAAACCTTCCATCACTGGCCACATTTGTTAAACCTTCCATCACTGGCCACATTTTTTAAACCTTCCATCACTGGCCACATTTTTTAAACCTTCCATCACTGGCCACATTTTTTAAACCTTCCATCACTGGCCCCTTTCATTAAACCTTCCATCACTGGCCACATTCATTAAACCTTCCATCACTGGCCACAGTTATTAAACCTTCCATCACTGGCCACATTCATTAAACCTTCCATCACTGGCCACAGTTATTAAACCTTCCACCACTGGCCACATTTGTTAAACCTTCCATCACTGACCGCATTTGTTAAACCTTCCATCACTGGCCACATTCATTAAACCTTCCATCAATGGCCACAGTTTCCAAACCTTCCATCACTGGCCACATTCATTAAACCTTCCATCACTGGCCACATTTGTTAAACCTTCCATCATTGGCCACATTCATTAAACCTTCCATCACTGGCCACATTTGTTAAACCTTCCATCACTGGCCACATTTATTAAACCATCCATCAATGGCCACATTCTTTAAACCTTCCATCACTGGCCACATTTGTTAAACCTTCCATCACTGGCCACATTTGTTAAACCTTCCATCACTAGCCACAGTTATTAAACCTTCCATCACTGACCACTTTTGTTAAACCTTCAATCACTGGCCACATTCATTAAACCTTCCATCACTGGCCAGGTTTGTTAAACCTTCCATCACTGGCCACATTCAATAAACCTTCCATCACTGGCCACATTTATTAAACCATCCATCAATGGCCACATTCTTTAAACCTTCCATCACTGGCCACATTTGTTAAACCTTCCATCACTGGCCACATTCATTAAACTTTCCATCACTGGCCACATTCATTAAACCTTCCATAACCTGCCACAGTTGTTAAACCTTCCATCACTGGCCACATTCATTAAACCTACCATCACTGGCCACATTTGTTAAACCTTCCATCACTGGCCACATTCATTAAACCTTCCATCACTGCCCACATTCATTAAACCTTCCATCACTGGCCACATTTGTTAAACCTTCCATCACTGGCCCCATTCATTAAACTTTCCACCACTGGCTACATTCATTAAACCTTCCATCACTGACCACATTTGTTAAACCTTCCATCACTGGCCACAGTTGTTAAACCTTCCATCACTGGCCACAGTTATTAAACCTTACATCACTGGCCACATTCATTAAACCTTCCACCACTGGCCACATTTGTTAAACCTTCCATCACTGGCCACATTTTTTAAACCTTCCACCACTGGCCACATTCATTAAACCTTCCATCACTGGCCACATCTGTTAAACCTTCAATCACTGGCCACATTCATTAAACCTTCCATCACTGGCCACATTTGTTAAGCCTTCCATCAACTGGCCACATTTGTTAAACCTTCCATCACTGGCCACATTTTTTAAACCTTCCACCACTGGCCACATTCATTAAACCTTCCATCACTGGCCACATCTGTTAAACCTTCCATCACTGGCCACATTTATTAAACCTTCCATCACTGGCCACATTTTTTAAACCTTCCACCACTGGCCACATTCATTAAACCTTCCATCACTGGCCACATCTGTTAAACCTTCAATCACTGGCCACATTCATTAAACCTTCCATCACTGGCCACATTTGTTAAACCTTCCATCACTGGCCACATTTATTAAACTTTCCATCACTGGGCCATTCATTAAACCTTCCATCACTGGCCACATTGTTAAACCTTCCATCACTGGCCACATTCATTAAACCGTCCATCACTGGCCACAGTTGTTAAACCTTCCATCACTGGCCACATTCATTAAACCTTCCATCACTGGCCACATTTGTTAAACCTACCATCACTAGCCACGGTTGTTAAACCTTCCATCACTGGCCACATTTGTTAAACCTTCCATCACTGGCCACAGTTTTTAAACCTTCCATCACTGGCCACATTTGTTAAACCTTCCATCACTGGCCACATTTGTTAAACCTTCCATCACTGATCACATTTGTTAAACCTTCCATCACTGGCCACATTCATTAAACCTTCCATCACTGACCACAGTTGTTAAACATTCCATCACTGGCCACATTCATCATATGTTCCACCACTGGCCACAGTTGTTAAACCCTCCATCACTGGCCACATTCATTAAACCTTCCATCACTGGCCACATTTGTTAAACCTTCCATCACTGGCCACATTTGTTAAACCTTCCATCACTGGCCACATTCATTAAACCTTCCATCACTGGCCACATTTGTTAAACCTTCCATCACTGGCCACATTTGTTAAACCTTCCATCACTGGCCACATTCATTAAACCTCCCATCACTGGCCACATTTGTTAAACCTTCCATCACTGGCCACATTTGTTAAACCTTCCATCACTTGCCACATTTGTTAAACCTTCCATCACTGGCCACATTTGTTAAACCTACCATCACTGGCCACATTCTTTAAACCTTCCATCACTGGCCACATTTGTTAAACCTTCCATCTCTGGCCACAGTTGTTAAACCTTCCATCACTGGCCACATTCATTAAACGTTCCATCACTGGCCACATTTTTTAAACCTACCATGACTGGTCACAATTGTTAAACCTTCCATCACTGGCCACATTCATTAAACCTTCCATCACTGGCCACATTTGTTAAACCTTCCATCACTGGCCACAGTTGTTAAACCTTCCACCACTGGCCACATTTGTTAAAACTTCCATCACTGGCCACAGTTGTTAAACCTTCCACCACTGGCCACATTTGTTAAAACTTCCATCACTGGCCACATTTGTTAAACCTTCCATCACTGACCCCATTCATTAAACCTTCCATCACTGGCCACATTTGTTACACCTTCCATCACTGGCCACATTTGTTACACCTTCCATCACTGGGCACATTCATTAAACCTTCCATCACTGGCCACATTTGTTAAACCTTCCACCACTGGCCACATTTGTTAAAACTTCCATCACTGGCCATATTTGTTAAACCTTCCATCACTGGCCACATTTGTTAAACCTTCCATCACTGGCCACATTTGTTAAACCTTCCATCACTGACCCCATTCATTAAAACTTCCATCAGTGGCCATATTTGTTAAACCTTCCACCACTGGCTACATTTGTTAAACCTTCCATCACTGGCTACATTTGTTAAACCTTCCATCACTGGCCACATTTGTTAAACCTTCCATCACTGGCCACATTTGTTAAACCTTCCATCACTGGTCACATTTGTTAAACCTTCCATCACTGGCCACATTTGTTAAATCTTCCATCACTGGCCACATTTGTTAAACCTTCCATCACTGGCCACATTTGTTAAACCTTCCATCACTGGTCACATTTGTTAAAGCTTCCATCACTGGCCACATTTGTTAAACCTTCCATCACTGGCCACATTTGTTAAACCTTCCATCACTGGCCACATTTGTTAAACCTTCCATCACTGACCCCATTCATTAAAACTTCCATCAGTGGCCATATTTGTTAAACCTTCCACCACTGGCTACATTTGTTAAACCTTCCATCACTGGCTACATTTGTTAAACCTTCCATCACTGGCCACATTTGTTAAACCTTCCATCACTGGCCACATTTGTTAAACCTTCCATCACTGGTCACATTTGTTAAACCTTCCATCACTGGCCACATTTGTTAAATCTTCCATCACTGGCCACATTTGTTAAACCTTCCATCACTGGCCACATTTGTTAAATCTTCCATCACTGGCCACATTTGTTAAACCTTCCATCACTGGTCACATTTGTTAAACCTTCCATCACTGGCCACATTTGTTAAACCTTCCATCACTGGCCACATTTGTTAAACCTTCCATCACTAGCCACATTTGTTAAACCTTCCATCACTGACCCCATTCATTAAACCTTCCATCACTGGCCACATTTGTTAAACCTTCCATCACTGGCCACATTTGTTAAACCTTCCATCACTGGCCACATTTGTTAAACCTTCCATCACTGGCCACATTTGTTAAACCTTCCATCACTGACCCCATTCATTAAACCTTCCATCACTGGCCACATTTGTTAAACCTTCCACCACCGGCCACATTTGTTAAACCATCCGTCACTGGCCACATTCATTAAACCTTCCCTCACTGGCCACATTTGTTAATCCTTCCGTCACTGACCACATTTGTTAAACCTTCCATCACTGGCCACAGTTATTAAACCTTCCATCACTGGCCACATTTGTTAAACCTTCCATCACTGGCCACATTTATTAAACCTTCCACCACTGGCCACATTTGTTAAACCTTCCATCACTAGCCACATTTTTTAAACATTACATCACTGACCCCATTCATTAAACCTTCCATCACAGGCCACATTTGTTACACCTTCCACCACTGGCCACATTTGTTAAACCTTCCATCACTGTCCACATCTGTTACACCTTCCACCACTGGCCACATTTGTTAAACCTTCCATCACTGGCCACATTCATTAAACCTTCCACCACTGGCCACATTTGTTAAACCTTCCATCACTGGCCACATTTGTTAAAACTTCCATCACTGGCCACATTTGTTAAACCTTCCCTCACTGGCCACATTTGTTAAACCTTCCATCACTGGCCACATTTGTTAAACCTTCCATCACTGACCCCATTCATTAAACCTTCCATCACTGGCCACATTTGTTAAACCTTCCATCACTGGCCACATTTGTTAAAACTTCCATCACTGGCCACATTTGTTAAACCTTCCCTCACTGGCCACATTTGTTAAACCTTCCACCACTGGCCACATTTGTTAAACCTTCCATCACTGGCTACATTTGTTAAACCTTCCACCACTGGCCACATTTGTTAAACCTTCCATCACTGGGCACATTTATTAAACCTTCCATCACTGGCCACATTTGTTAAAACTTCCATCACTGGCCACATTTGTTAAACCTTCCATGACTGGCCACATTTGTTAAAACTTCCATCACTGGCCACATTCATTAAACCTTCCATCACTGGCCACATTCATCAGATGTTCCACCATTGGCCACAGTTGTTAAACCTTCCATCACTGATCCCATTCATGAAACCTTCCATCACTGTCCACATTTGTTACACCTTCCACCACTGGCAACATTTGTTAAACCTTCCATCACTGGCCACATTTGTTAAACCTTCCACCACCGGCCACATTTGTTAAACCATCCGTCACTGGCCACATTCATTAAACCTTCCCTCACTGGCCACATTTGTTAAACCTTCCATCACTGGCCACATTTGTTAAACCTTCCATCACTGGCCACATTTTTTAAACCTTCCACAACTGGCCACATTCAGTAAACCTTCCATCACTGGCCACATTTGTTAAACCTTCCATCAACTGACCACATTTGTTAAACCTTCCATCACTGGCCACAGTTGTTAAACCTTCCATCACTGGCCACAGTTGTTAAACCTTCCACCACTGGCCACATTTGTTAAACCTTCCATCACTGGCCACATTCATTAAACCTTCCATCACTGGCCACATTGTTAAACCTTCCATCACTGGGCACATTTGTTAAACCTTACATAACTGGCCACATTTGTTAAACCCTCCATCACTGGCCACAGTTGTTAAACCTTCCATCACTGGCCACATTAGTTCATCCTTCCATCACTGGCCACATTTATTAAACCTTCTATCACTGGCCACAGTTGTTAAACCTTCCATCACTGGCCACAGTTGTTAAACCTTCCATCACTGGCCACATTTGTTAAACCTTCCATCACTGGCCACATTTGTTAAACCTTCCATCACTGGCCACATTTGTTAAACCGTCCATCACTGGCCACATTCATCATATGTTCCATCACTGGCTACGTTTGTTAAACCTTCCATCACTGGCCACATTTGTTAAACCTTCCACCACTGGCCACATTTGTTAAACCTTCTATCACTGGCCACATTCATTAAACCTTCCATCACTGGCCACAGTTGTTAAACCTTCCATCACTGGCCACATTTGTTAAACCTTCCATCACTGGCCACATTTGTTAAACCTTCCATCACTGGCCACATTCATTCAACCTTCCATCACTGGCCACATTTGTTAAACCTTCCATCATTGGCCACATTCATTAAACCTTCCATCACTGGCCACATTTGTTAAACCTTCCATCATTGGCCATATTTTTTAAACCTTCCATCACTGGCCACATTCATTAAACCTTCCATCACTGTTAACAATTGTTAAACATTCCATCACTGGCCACATTCATTAAACCTTCCATCACTGGCCACATTTGTTAAACCTTCCATCACTGGCCACATTTGTTAAACCTTCCATCACTGGCCACATTTGTTAAACCTTCCATCACTGGCCACATTCATTAAACCGTCCATCACTGGCCACAGTTGTTAAACCTTCCATCACTGGCCACATTCATTAAAACTTCCATCACTGTTAACAATTGTTAAACATTCCATCACTGGCCACATTCATTAAACCTTCCATCACTGGCCACATTTGTTAAACCTTCCATCACTGGCCACATTTGTTAAACCTTCCATCACTGGCCACATTTGTTAAACCTTCCATCACTGGCCACATTCATTAAACCGTCCATCACTGGCCACAGTTGTTAAACCTTCCATCACTGGCCACATTCATTAAACCGTCCATCACTGGCCACAGTTGTTAAACCATCCATCACTGGCCACAGTTGTTAAAACTTCCATCACTGGCCACATTTGTTAAACCTTCCATCACTGATCACATTTGTTAAACCTTCCATCACTAGCCACATTCATTAAACCTTCCATCACTGGCCACAGTTGTTAAACCTTCCATCACTGGCCACATTTGTTAAATCTTCCATCACTGGCCACAGTTATTAAACCTTCCAGCACTGGCCACATTTGTTAAAACTTCCATCACTGGCCACATTTGTTAAACCTTCCATGACTGGCCACAGTTGTTAAACCTTCCATCACTGGCCACATTTGTGAAACCCTCCATCACTGGCGACATTTGTTAAACCTTCCATCACTGGTTACATTTGTTAAACCTTCCATCACTGGCCACATTTGTTAAACCTTCCATCACTGGCCACATTTTTTAAACCTTCCATCACTAGCCACATTTGTTAAACCTTCCATCACTGACCCCATTCATTAAACCTTCCATCACTGGCCACATTTGTTAAACCATCCATCACTGGCCACATTTGTTAAACCTTCCATCACTGGCCACATTTGTTAAACCTTCCATCACTGGCCACATTTGTTAAACCTTCCATCACTGGCCACATTTGTTAAACCTTCCATCACTGGCCACATTTGTTAAACCTTCCATCACTGGCCACATTCATTAAACCTTCCATCACTGGCCACATTTGTTAAACCTTCCATCACTGGCCACATTTGTTAAACCTTCCATCACTGACCCCATTCATTAAACCTTCCATCACTGGCCACATTTGTTAAACCATCCATCACTGGCCACATTTGTTAAACCTTCCATCACTGGCCACATTTGTTAAACCTTCCATCACTGGCCACATTTGTTAAACCTTCCATCACTGACCCCATTCATTAAACCTTCCATCACTGGCCACATTTGTTAAACCATCCATCACTGGCCACATTTGTTAAACCTTCCATCACTGGCCACATTTGTTAAACCTTCCATCACTGGCCACATTTGTTAAACCTTCCATCACTGGCCACATTTGTTAAACCTTCCATCACTGACCCCATTCATTAAACCTTCCATCACTGGCCACATTTGTTAAACCATCCATCACTGGCCACATTTGTTAAACCTTCCATCACTGGCCACATTTGTTAAACCTTCCATCACTGGCCACATTTGTTAAACCTTCCATCACTGGCCACATTTGTTAAACCTTCCATCACTGGCCACATTTGTTAAACCTTCCATCACTGGCCACATTCATTAAACCTTCCATCACTGGCCACATTTGTTAAACCTTCCATCACTGGCCACATTTGTTAAACCTTCCATCACTGACCCCATTCATTAAACCTTCCATCACTGGCCACATTTGTTAAACCATCCATCACTGGCCACATTTGTTAAACCTTCCATCACTGGCCACATTTGTTAAACCTTCCATCACTGGCCACATTTGTTAAACCTTCCATCACTGACCCCATTCATTAAACCTTCCATCACTGGCCACATTTGTTAAACCATCCATCACTGGCCACATTTGTTAAACCTTCCATCACTGGCCACATTTGTTAAACCTTCCATCACTGGCCACATTTGTTAAACCTTCCATCACTGGCCACATTTGTTAAACCTTCCATCACTGGCCACATTTGTTAAACCTTCCATCACTGGCCACATTTGTTAAACCTTCCATCACTGGCCACATTCATTAAACCTTCCATCACTGGCCACATTTGTTAAATCTTCCATCACTGGCCACAGTTATTAAACCTTCCATCACTGGCCACATTTGTTAAACCTTCCATCACTGGCCTCATTTGTTAAATCTTCCATCACTGGCCACATTTGTTAAACCTTCCATCACTGGCCACATTTGTTAAACCTTCCATCACTGGCCACATTCATTAAACCTTCCATCACTGGCCACATTTGTTAAACCTTCCATCACTGGCCACATACATTAAACCTTCCATTACTGGCCACATATGTTAAACCTTCCATCACTGGCCACATTTGTTAAACCTTCCATCACTGACCCCATTCATTAAACCTTCCATCACTGGCCACATTTGTTAAACCTTCCACCACCGGCCACATTTGTTAAACCTTCCATCACTGGCCACATTTGTTAAACCTTCCATCACTGACCCCATTCATTAAACCTTCCATCACTGGCCACATTTGTTAAACCTTCCACCACCGGCCACATTTGTTAAATCTTCCATCACTGGCCACAGTTATTAAACCTTCCATCACTGGCCACATTTGTTAAAACTTCCATCACTGGCCACATTTGTTAAACCTTCCATGACTGGCCACATTTGTTAAACCTTCCATCACTGGCCACATTTGTTAAACCTTCCATCACTGGCCACATTTGTTAAACCTTCCATCACTAGCCACATTTGTTAAACCTTCCATCACTGACCCCATTCATTAAACCTTCCATCACTGGCCACATTTGTTAAACCTTCCATCACTGGCCACATTTGTTAAACCTTCCATCACTGGCCACATTTGTTAAACCTTCCATCACTGGCCACATTTGTTAAACCTTCCATCACTGACCCCATTCATTAAACCTTCCATCACTGGCCACATTTGTTAAACCTTCCACCACCGGCCACATTTGTTAAACCATCCGTCACTGGCCACATTCATTAAACCTTCCCTCACTGGCCACATTTGTTAATCCTTCCGTCACTGACCACATTTGTTAAACCTTCCATCACTGGCCACAGTTATTAAACCTTCCATCACTGGCCACATTTGTTAAACCTTCCATCACTGGCCACATTTATTAAACCTTCCACCACTGGCCACATTTGTTAAACCTTCCATCACTAGCCACATTTTTTAAACATTACATCACTGACCCCATTCATTAAACCTTCCATCACAGGCCACATTTGTTACACCTTCCACCACTGGCCACATTTGTTAAACCTTCCATCACTGTCCACATCTGTTACACCTTCCACCACTGGCCACATTTGTTAAACCTTCCATCACTGGCCACATTCATTAAACCTTCCACCACTGGCCACATTTGTTAAACCTTCCATCACTGGCCACATTTGTTAAAACTTCCATCACTGGCCACATTTGTTAAACCTTCCCTCACTGGCCACATTTGTTAAACCTTCCATCACTGGCCACATTTGTTAAACCTTCCATCACTGACCCCATTCATTAAACCTTCCATCACTGGCCACATTTGTTAAACCTTCCATCACTGGCCACATTTGTTAAAACTTCCATCACTGGCCACATTTGTTAAACCTTCCCTCACTGGCCACATTTGTTAAACCTTCCACCACTGGCCACATTTGTTAAACCTTCCATCACTGGCTACATTTGTTAAACCTTCCACCACTGGCCACATTTGTTAAACCTTCCATCACTGGGCACATTTATTAAACCTTCCATCACTGGCCACATTTGTTAAAACTTCCATCACTGGCCACATTTGTTAAACCTTCCATGACTGGCCACATTTGTTAAAACTTCCATCACTGGCCACATTCATTAAACCTTCCATCACTGGCCACATTCATCAGATGTTCCACCATTGGCCACAGTTGTTAAACCTTCCATCACTGATCCCATTCATGAAACCTTCCATCACTGTCCACATTTGTTACACCTTCCACCACTGGCAACATTTGTTAAACCTTCCATCACTGGCCACATTTGTTAAACCTTCCACCACCGGCCACATTTGTTAAACCATCCGTCACTGGCCACATTCATTAAACCTTCCCTCACTGGCCACATTTGTTAAACCTTCCATCACTGGCCACATTTGTTAAACCTTCCATCACTGGCCACATTTTTTAAACCTTCCACAACTGGCCACATTCAGTAAACCTTCCATCACTGGCCACATTTGTTAAACCTTCCATCAACTGACCACATTTGTTAAACCTTCCATCACTGGCCACAGTTGTTAAACCTTCCATCACTGGCCACAGTTGTTAAACCTTCCACCACTGGCCACATTTGTTAAACCTTCCATCACTGGCCACATTCATTAAACCTTCCATCACTGGCCACATTGTTAAACCTTCCATCACTGGGCACATTTGTTAAACCTTACATAACTGGCCACATTTGTTAAACCCTCCATCACTGGCCACAGTTGTTAAACCTTCCATCACTGGCCACATTAGTTCATCCTTCCATCACTGGCCACATTTATTAAACCTTCTATCACTGGCCACAGTTGTTAAACCTTCCATCACTGGCCACAGTTGTTAAACCTTCCATCACTGGCCACATTTGTTAAACCTTCCATCACTGGCCACATTTGTTAAACCTTCCATCACTGGCCACATTTGTTAAACCGTCCATCACTGGCCACATTCATCATATGTTCCATCACTGGCTACGTTTGTTAAACCTTCCATCACTGGCCACATTTGTTAAACCTTCCACCACTGGCCACATTTGTTAAACCTTCTATCACTGGCCACATTCATTAAACCTTCCATCACTGGCCACAGTTGTTAAACCTTCCATCACTGGCCACATTTGTTAAACCTTCCATCACTGGCCACATTTGTTAAACCTTCCATCACTGGCCACATTCATTCAACCTTCCATCACTGGCCACATTTGTTAAACCTTCCATCATTGGCCACATTCATTAAACCTTCCATCACTGGCCACATTTGTTAAACCTTCCATCATTGGCCATATTTTTTAAACCTTCCATCACTGGCCACATTCATTAAACCTTCCATCACTGTTAACAATTGTTAAACATTCCATCACTGGCCACATTCATTAAACCTTCCATCACTGGCCACATTTGTTAAACCTTCCATCACTGGCCACATTTGTTAAACCTTCCATCACTGGCCACATTTGTTAAACCTTCCATCACTGGCCACATTCATTAAACCGTCCATCACTGGCCACAGTTGTTAAACCTTCCATCACTGGCCACATTCATTAAAACTTCCATCACTGTTAACAATTGTTAAACATTCCATCACTGGCCACATTCATTAAACCTTCCATCACTGGCCACATTTGTTAAACCTTCCATCACTGGCCACATTTGTTAAACCTTCCATCACTGGCCACATTTGTTAAACCTTCCATCACTGGCCACATTCATTAAACCGTCCATCACTGGCCACAGTTGTTAAACCTTCCATCACTGGCCACATTCATTAAACCGTCCATCACTGGCCACAGTTGTTAAACCATCCATCACTGGCCACAGTTGTTAAAACTTCCATCACTGGCCACATTTGTTAAACCTTCCATCACTGATCACATTTGTTAAACCTTCCATCACTAGCCACATTCATTAAACCTTCCATCACTGGCCACAGTTGTTAAACCTTCCATCACTGGCCACATTTGTTAAATCTTCCATCACTGGCCACAGTTATTAAACCTTCCAGCACTGGCCACATTTGTTAAAACTTCCATCACTGGCCACATTTGTTAAACCTTCCATGACTGGCCACAGTTGTTAAACCTTCCATCACTGGCCACATTTGTGAAACCCTCCATCACTGGCGACATTTGTTAAACCTTCCATCACTGGTTACATTTGTTAAACCTTCCATCACTGGCCACATTTGTTAAACCTTCCATCACTGGCCACATTTTTTAAACCTTCCATCACTAGCCACATTTGTTAAACCTTCCATCACTGACCCCATTCATTAAACCTTCCATCACTGGCCACATTTGTTAAACCATCCATCACTGGCCACATTTGTTAAACCTTCCATCACTGGCCACATTTGTTAAACCTTCCATCACTGGCCACATTTGTTAAACCTTCCATCACTGGCCACATTTGTTAAACCTTCCATCACTGGCCACATTTGTTAAACCTTCCATCACTGGCCACATTCATTAAACCTTCCATCACTGGCCACATTTGTTAAACCTTCCATCACTGGCCACATTTGTTAAACCTTCCATCACTGACCCCATTCATTAAACCTTCCATCACTGGCCACATTTGTTAAACCATCCATCACTGGCCACATTTGTTAAACCTTCCATCACTGGCCACATTTGTTAAACCTTCCATCACTGGCCACATTTGTTAAACCTTCCATCACTGACCCCATTCATTAAACCTTCCATCACTGGCCACATTTGTTAAACCATCCATCACTGGCCACATTTGTTAAACCTTCCATCACTGGCCACATTTGTTAAACCTTCCATCACTGGCCACATTTGTTAAACCTTCCATCACTGGCCACATTTGTTAAACCTTCCATCACTGACCCCATTCATTAAACCTTCCATCACTGGCCACATTTGTTAAACCATCCATCACTGGCCACATTTGTTAAACCTTCCATCACTGGCCACATTTGTTAAACCTTCCATCACTGGCCACATTTGTTAAACCTTCCATCACTGGCCACATTTGTTAAACCTTCCATCACTGGCCACATTTGTTAAACCTTCCATCACTGGCCACATTCATTAAACCTTCCATCACTGGCCACATTTGTTAAACCTTCCATCACTGGCCACATTTGTTAAACCTTCCATCACTGACCCCATTCATTAAACCTTCCATCACTGGCCACATTTGTTAAACCATCCATCACTGGCCACATTTGTTAAACCTTCCATCACTGGCCACATTTGTTAAACCTTCCATCACTGGCCACATTTGTTAAACCTTCCATCACTGACCCCATTCATTAAACCTTCCATCACTGGCCACATTTGTTAAACCATCCATCACTGGCCACATTTGTTAAACCTTCCATCACTGGCCACATTTGTTAAACCTTCCATCACTGGCCACATTTGTTAAACCTTCCATCCCTGGCCACATTTGTTAAACCTTCCATCACTGGCCACATTTGTTAAACCTTCCATCACTGGCCACATTTGTTAAACCTTCCATCACTGGCCACATTCATTAAACCTTCCATCACTGGCCACATTTGTTAAATCTTCCATCACTGGCCACAGTTATTAAACCTTCCATCACTGGCCACATTTGTTAAACCTTCCATCACTGGCCTCATTTGTTAAATCTTCCATCACTGGCCACATTTGTTAAACCTTCCATCACTGGCCACATTTGTTAAACCTTCCATCACTGGCCACATTCATTAAACCTTCCATCACTGGCCACATTTGTTAAACCTTCCATCACTGGCCACATACATTAAACCTTCCATTACTGGCCACATATGTTAAACCTTCCATCACTGGCCACATTTGTTAAACCTTCCATCACTGACCCCATTCATTAAACCTTCCATCACTGGCCACATTTGTTAAACCTTCCACCACCGGCCACATTTGTTAAACCTTCCATCACTGGCCACATTTGTTAAACCTTCCATCACTGACCCCATTCATTAAACCTTCCATCACTGGCCACATTTGTTAAACCTTCCACCACCGGCCACATTTGTTAAATCTTCCATCACTGGCCACAGTTATTAAACCTTCCATCACTGGCCACATTTGTTAAAACTTCCATCACTGGCCACATTTGTTAAACCTTCCATGACTGGCCACAGTTGTTAAACCTTCCATCACTGGCCACATTTGTGAAACCTTCCATCACTGGCCACATTTGTTAAACCTTCCATCACTGGCCACATTTGTTAAACCTTCCATCACTGGCCACATTTGTTAAACCTTCCATCACTGGCCACATTCATTAAACCTTCCATCACTGGCCACATTTGTTAAATCTTCCATCACTGGCCACATTTGTTAAACCTTCCATCACTGGCCACATTTGTTAAACCTTCCATCACTGGCCACATTCATTAAACCTTCCATCACTGGCCACTTATGTTAAACCTTCCATCACTGGCCACATTCATTAAACCTTCCATCACTGGCCACATTCATCATATGTTCCACCACTGGCCACAGTTGTTAAACCTTCCATCACTGGCCACATTCATTAAACCTTCCATCACTGGCCACATTTGTTAAACCTTCCATCACTGGCCACATACATTAAACCTTCCATCACTGGCCACATTCATTAAACCTTCCATCACTGGCCACATTCATCATATGTTCCACCACTGGCCACATTTGTTAAACCTTCCATCACTGATCACATTTGTTAAACCTTCCATCACTGGCCACATTTGTTAAACCTTCCATCACTGGCCACATTCATTAAACCTTCCATCACTGACCCCATTCATGAAACCTTCCATCACTGGCCACATTCATTAAACCTTCCACCACTGGCCACAGTTGTTAAACCTTCCATCACTGGCCACAGTTGTTAAACCTTCCATCACTGGCCACATTTGTTAAACCTTCCATCACTGGCCACATTTGTTAAACCTTCCATCACTGGCCACATTTGTTAAACCTTCCATCACTGGCCACATTTGTTAAACCTTCCATCACTGGCCACATTTTTTAAACCTTCCACAACTGGCCACATTCAGTAAACCTTCCATCACTGACCCCATTCATTAAACCTTCCATCACTGGCCACATTCATTAAACCTTCCATAACTGACCCCATTCATGAAACCTTCCATCACTGTCCACATTTGTTACACCTTCCACCACTGGCCACATTTGTTAAACCTTCCATCAACTGACCACATTTGTTAAACCTTCCATCACTGGCCACAGTTGTTAAACCTTCCATCACTGGCCACAGTTGATAAACCTTCCACCACTGGCCACAGTTGTTAAACCTTCCATCACTGGCCACATTTGTTAAACCTTCCATCACTGGCCACAGTTGTTAAACCTTCTATCACTGGCCACATTAGTTCATCCTTCCATCACTGGCCACAGTTTTTAAACCTTCCATCACTGGCCACAGTTGTTAAACCTTCCATAACTGGCCACATTTGTTAAACCTTCCATCACTGGCCACAGTTGATAAACCTTCCTTCACTGGCCACATTCATTAAACCTTCCATCACTGGCCACAGTTGTTAAACCTTCCATCACTGGCCACATTTGTTAAACCTTACATAACTGGCCACATTTGTTAAACCCTCCATCACTGGCCACAGTTGTTAAACCTTCTATCACTGGCCACATTAGTTCATCCTTCCATCACTGGCCACAGTTGTTAAACCTTCCATCACTGGCCACAGTTGTTAAACCTTCCATCACTGGCCACATTTGTTAAACCTTCCATCACTGGCCACATTTGTTAAACCTTCCATCACTGGCCAGATTTGTTAAACCTTCCACCACTGGCCACATTTGTTAAACCTTCCATCACTGGCCACAGTTTTTAAACCTTCCATCACTGGCCACATTTGTTAAACCTTCCATCACTGGCCACATTTGTTAAACCTTCCATCACTGGCCACATTCATTAAACCTTCCATCACTGGCCACAGTTTTTAAACCTTCCATCACTGGCCACAGTTGTTAAACCTTCCATCACTGGCCACATTTGTTAAACCTTCCATCACTGGCCACATTTGTTAAACCTTCCATCACTGGCCAGATTTGTTAAACCTTCCACCACTGGCCACATTTGTTAAACCTTCCATCACTGGCCACATTCATTAAACCTTCCATCACTGGCCACAGTTTTTAAACCTTCCATCACTGGCCACATTTGTTAAACCTTCCATCACTGGCCACATTTGTTAAACCTTCCATCACTGGCCACATTCATTCAACCTTCCATCACTGGCCACATTTGTTAAACCTTCCATCATTGGCCACATTCATTAAACCTTCCATCACTGGCCACATTTGTTAAACCTTCCATCATTGGCCACATTTTTTAAACCTTCCATCACTGGCCACATTCATTAAACCTTCCATCACTGGCCACATTCATTAAACCTTCCATCACTGTTCACAATTGTTAAACATTCCATCACTGGCCACATTCATTAAACCTTCCATCACTGGCCACATTTGTTAAACCTTCCATCACTGGCCACATTTGTTAAACCTTCCATCACTGGCCACATTTGTTAAACCTTCCATCACTGGCCACATTCATTAAACCGTCCATCACTGGCCACAGTTGTTAAACCTTCCATCACTGGCCACATTCATTAAACCTTCCATCACTGGCCACATTTGTTAAACCTTCCATCACTGGCCACAGTTGTTAAACCTTCCATCACTGTCCACATTTGTTAAACCTTCCATCACTGGCCACAGTTGTTAAAACTTCCATCACTGGCCACATTTGTTAAACCTTCCATCACTGGCCACATTTGTTAAACCTTCCATCACTGATCACATTTGTTAAACCTTCCATCACTAGCCACATTCATTAAACCTTCCATCACTGGCCACAGTTTTTAAACCTTCCATCACTGGCCACATTTGTTAAACCTTCCATCACTGGTCACATTTGTTAAACCTTCCATCACTGGCCACATTTGTTAAACCTTCCATCACTGGCCACATTTGTTAAACCTTCCATCACTAGCCACATTTGTTAAACCTTCCATCACTGACCCCATTCATTAAACCTTCCATCACTGGCCACATTTGTTAAACCATCCATCACTGGCCACATTTGTTAAACCTTCCATCACTGGCCACATTTGTTAAACCTTCCATCACAGGCCACATTCATTAAACCTTCCATCACTGGCCACATTTGTTAAATCTTCCATCACTGGCCACAGTTATTAAACCTTCCATCACAGGCCACATTCATTAAACCTTCCATCACTGGCCACATTTGTTAAATCTTCCATCACTGGCCACAGTTATTAAACCTTCCATCACTGGCCACAGTTGTTAAACCTTCCATCACTGGCCACATTTGTTAAACCTTCCATCACTGGCCACATTTGTTAAACCTTCCATCACTGGCCACATTCATTAAACCTTCCATCACTGGCCACATTTGTTAAACCTTCCATCACTGGCCACATACATTAAACCTTCCATCACTGGCCACATATGTTAAACCTTCCATCACTGGCCACATTTGTTAAACCTTCTATCACTGACCCCATTCATTAAACCTTCCATCACTGGCCACATTTGTTAAACCTTCCACCACCGGCCACATTTGTTAAACCTTCCGTCACTGGCCACATTCATTAAACCTTCCCTCACTGGCCACATTTGTTAAACCTTCCATCACTGGCCACATTTGTTAAATCTTCCATCACTGGCCACAGTTATTAAACCTTCCATCACTGGCCACATTTGTTAAAACTTCCATCACTGGCCACATTTGTTAAACCTTCCATCACTGGCGACATTTGTTAAACCTTCCATCACTGATCACATTTGTTAAACCTTCCATCACTGGCCACATTTGTTAAACCTTCCATCACTGGCCACATTTGTTAAACCTTCCATCACTGACCCCATTCATGAAACCTTCCATCACTGGCCACATTTGTTACACCTTCCACCACTGGCCACATTTGTTAAACCTTCCATCACTGGCCACATTTGTTAAACCTTCCATCACTGGCCACATTTGTTAAACCTTCCATCACTGGCCACATTCATTCAACCTTCCATCACTGGCCACATTTGTTAAACCTTCCATCATTGGCCACATTCATTAAACCTTCCAACACTGGCCACATTTGTTAAACCTTCCATCATTGGCCACATTTTTTAAACCTTCCATCACTGGCCACATTCATTAAACCTTCCATCACTGGCCACATTCATTAAACCTTCCATCACTGTTCACAATTGTTAAACATTCCATCACTGGCCACATTCATTAAACCTTCCATCACTGGCCACATTTGTTAAACCTTCCATCACTGGCCACATTTGTTAAACCTTCCATCACTGGCCACATTTGTTAAACCTTCTATCACTGGCCACATTCATTAAACCTTCCATCACTGGCCACAGTTTTTAAACCTTCCATCACTGGCCACATTTGTTAAACCTTCCATCACTGGCCACATTTGATAAACCTTCCATCACTGGCCACATTCATAAAACCTTCCATCACTGGCCACATTTGTTAAACCTTCCATCATTGGCCACATTCATTAAACCTTCCATCACTGGCCACATTTGTTAAACCTTCCATCATTGGCCACATTTGTTAAACCTTCCATCACTGGCCACATTCATTAAACCTTCCATCACTGGCCACATTTGTTAAACCTTCCATCATTGGCCACATTTTTTAAACCTTCCATCACTGGCCACATTCATTAAACCTTCCATCACTGTTCACAATTGTTAAACATTCCATAACTGGCCACATTCATTAAACCTTCCATCACTGGCCACATTTGTTAAACCTTCCATCACTGGCCACATTTGTTAAACCTTCCATCACTGGCCACATTCATTAAACCGTCCATCACTGGCCACAGTTGTTAAACCTTCCATCACTGGCCACATTCATTAAACCTTCCATCACTGGCCACATTTGTTAAACCTTCCATCACTGGCCACAGTTGTTAAACCTTCCATCACTGTCCACATTTGTTAAACCTTCCATCACTGGCCACAGTTGTTAAAACTTCCATCACGGGCCACATTTGTTAAACCTTCCATCACTGGCCACATTTGTTAAACCTTCTATCACTGATCACATTTGTTAAACCTTCCATCACTAGCCACATTCATTAAACCTTCCATCACTGGCCACAGTTTTTAAACCTTCCATCACTGGCCACATTTGTTAAACCTTCCATCACTGGTCACATTTGTTAAACCTTCCATCACTGGCCACATTTGTTAAACCTTCCATCACTGGCCACATTTGTTAAACCTTCCATCACTAGCCACATTTGTTAAACCTTCCATCACTGACCCCATTCATTAAACCTTCCATCACTGGCCACATTTGTTAAACCATCCATCACTGGCCACATTTGTTAAACCTTCCATCACTGGCCACATTTGTTAAACCTTCCATCACAGGCCACATTCATTAAACCTTCCATCACTGGCCACATTTGTTAAACCTTCCATCACTGGCCACATTTGTTAAACCTTCCATCACTGGCCACAGTTATTAAACCTTCCATCACTGGCCACATTTGTTAAACCTTCCATCACTGGCCTCATTTGTTAAATCTTCCATCACTGGCCACATTTGTTAAACCTTCCATCACTGGCCACATTTGTTAAACCTTCCATCACTGGCCACATTCATTAAACCTTCCATCACTGGCCACATTTGTTAAACCTTCCATCACTGGCCACATACATTAAACCTTCCATCACTGGCCACATTTGTTACACCTTCCACCACTGGCCACATTTGTTAAACCTTCCATCACTGGCCACATTTGTTAAACCTTCCATCACTGGCCACATTTGTTAAACCTTCCATCACTGACCCCATTCATTGAACCTTCCATCACTGGCCACATTTGTTAAACCTTCCATCACTGGCCACATTTGTTAAACCTTCCATCACTGACCCCATTCATGAAACCTTCCATCACTGTCCACATTTGTTACACCTTCCACCACTGGCCACATTTGTTAAACCTTCCATCACTGGCCACATTTGTTAAACCTTCCATCACTGGCCACATTTGTTAAACCTTCCATCACTGACCCCATTCATTGAACCTTCCATCACTGGCCACATTTGTTAAACCTTCCACCACCGGCCACATTTGTTAAACCTTCCGTCACTGGCCACATTCATTAAACCTTCCCTCACTGGCCACATTTGTTAAACCTTCCATCACTGGCCACATTTGTTAAACCTTCCATCACTGGCCACATTTGTTAAACCTTCCATCACTGGCCACATTTGTTAAACCTTCAATCACTGGCCACATTCATTAAACCTTCCATCACTGGCCACAATTGTTAAACCTTCCATCAACTGACCACATTTGTTAAACCTTCCATCACTGGCCACAGTTGTTAAACCTTCCATCACTGGCCACATTCATTAAACCTTCCATCACTGGCCACAGTTGTTAAAACTTCCATCACTGGCCACATTTGTTAAACCTTCCATGACTGGCCACAGTTGTTAAACCTTCCATCACTGGCGACATTTGTTAAACCTTCCATCACTGGTCACATTTGTTAAACCTTCCATCACTGGTCACATTTGTTAAACCTTCCATCACTGGCCACATTTGTTAAACCTTCCATCACTGGCCACATTTGTTAAACCTTCCATCACTAGCCACATTTGTTAAACCTTCCATCACTGACCCCATTCATTAAACCTTCCATCACTGGCCACATTTGTTAAACCATCCATCACTGGCCACATTTGTTAAACCTTCCATCACTGGCCACATTTGTTAAACCTTCCATCACAGGCCACATTCATTAAACCTTCCATCACTGGCCACATTTGTTAAACCTTCCATCACTGGCCACATTTGTTAAACCTTCCATCACTGGCCACAGTTATTAAACCTTCCATCACTGGCCACATTTGTTAAACCTTCCATCACTGGCCTCATTTGTTAAATCTTCCATCACTGGCCACATTTGTTAAACCTTCCATCACTGGCCACATTTGTTAAACCTTCCATCACTGGCCACATTCATTAAACCTTCCATCACTGGCCACATTTGTTAAACCTTCCATCACTGGCCACATACATTAAACCTTCCATCACTGGCCACATTTGTTACACCTTCCACCACTGGCCACATTTGTTAAACCTTCCATCACTGGCCACATTTGTTAAACCTTCCATCACTGGCCACATTTGTTAAACCTTCCATCACTGACCCCATTCATTGAACCTTCCATCACTGGCCACATTTGTTAAACCTTCCATCACTGGCCACATTTGTTAAACCTTACATCACTGACCCCATTCATGAAACCTTCCATCACTGTCCACATTTGTTACACCTTCCACCACTGGCCACATTTGTTAAACCTTCCATCACTGGCCACATTTGTTAAACCTTCCATCACTGGCCACATTTGTTAAACCTTCCATCACTGACCCCATTCATTGAACCTTCCATCACTGGCCACATTTGTTAAACCTTCCACCACCGGCCACATTTGTTAAACCTTCCGTCACTGGCCACATTCATTAAACCTTCCCTCACTGGCCACATTTGTTAAACCTTCCATCACTGGCCACATTTGTTAAACCTTCCATCACTGGCCACATTTGTTAAACCTTCCATCACTGGCCACATTTGTTAAACCTTCAATCACTGGCCACATTCATTAAACCTTCCATCACTGGCCACAATTGTTAAACCTTCCATCAACTGACCACATTTGTTAAACCTTCCATCACTGGCCACAGTTGTTAAACCTTCCATCACTGGCCACATTCATTAAACCTTCCATCACTGGCCACAGTTGTTAAAACTTCCATCACTGGCCACATTTGTTAAACCTTCCATGACTGGCCACAGTTGTTAAACCTTCCATCACTGGCGACATTTGTTAAACCTTCCATCACTGGTCACATTTGTTAAACCTTCCATCACTGGCCACATTTGTTAAACCTTCCATCACTGGCCACATTTGTTAAACCTTCCATCACTAGCCACATTTGTTAAACCTTCCATCACTGGCCACATTTGTTAAACCTTCCATCACTGGCCACATTTGTTAAACCTTCCATCACTGGCCACATTTGTTAAACCTTCCATCACTAGCCACATTTGTTAAACCTTCCATCACTGACCCCATTCATTAAACCTTCCATCACTGGCCACATTTGTTAAACCATCCATCACTGGCCACATTTGTTAAACCTTCCATCACTGGCCACATTTGTTAAACCTTCCATCACTGGCCACATTCATTAAACCTTCCATCACTGGCCACATTTGTTAAATCTTCCATCACTGGCCACAGTTATTAAACCTTCCATCACTGGCCACATTTGTTAAACCTTCCATCACTGGCCACATTTGTTAAATCTTCCATCACTGGCCACATTTGTTAAACCTTCCATCACTGGCCACATTTGTTAAACCTTCCATCACTGGCCACATTCATTAAACCTTCCATCACTGGCCACATTTGTTAAACCTTCCATCACTGGCCACATACATTAAACCTTCCATCACTGGCCACATATGTTAAACCTTCCATCACTGGCCACATATGTTAAACCTTCCATCACTGACCCCATTCATTAAACCTTCCATCACTGGCCACATTTGTTAAACCTTCCACCACCGGCCACATTTGTTAAACCTTCCGTCACTGGCCACAGTTGTTAAACCTTCCATCACTGGCCACATTTGTTAAACCTTCCATCACTGATCACATTTGTTAAACCTTCCATCACTGGCCACATTCATTAAACCTTCCATCACTGGCCACATTTGTTAAACCTTCCATCACTGGCCACATACATTAAACCTTCCATCACTGGCCACATATGTTAAACCTTCCATCACTGGCCACATTTGTTAAACCTTCTATCACTGACCCCATTCATTAAACCTTCCATCACTGGCCACATTTGTTAAACCTTCCACCACCGGCCACATTTGTTAAACCTTCCGTCACTGGCCACATTCATTAAACCTTCCCTCACTGGCCACATTTGTTAAACCTTCCATCACTGGCCACATTTGTTAAATCTTCCATCACTGGCCACAGTTATTAAACCTTCCATCACTGGCCACATTTGTTAAAACTTCCATCACTGGCCACATTTGTTAAACCTTCCATCACTGGCGACATTTGTTAAACCTTCCATCACTGATCACATTTGTTAAACCTTCCATCACTGGCCACATTTGTTAAACCTTCCATCACTGGCCACATTTGTTAAACCTTCCATCACTGACCCCATTCATGAAACCTTCCATCACTGGCCACATTTGTTACACCTTCCACCACTGGCCACATTTGTTAAACCTTCCATCACTGGCCACATTTGTTAAACCTTCCATCACTGGCCACATTTGTTAAACCTTCCATCACTGGCCACATTCATTCAACCTTCCATCACTGGCCACATTTGTTAAACCTTCCATCATTGGCCACATTCATTAAACCTTCCATCACTGGCCACATTTGTTAAACCTTCCATCATTGGCCACATTTTTTAAACCTTCCATCACTGGCCACATTCATTAAACCTTCCATCACTGGCCACATTCATTAAACCTTCCATCACTGTTCACAATTGTTAAACATTCCATCACTGGCCACATTCATTAAACCTTCCATCACTGGCCACATTTGTTAAACCTTCCATCACTGGCCACATTTGTTAAACCTTCCATCACTGGCCACATTTGTTAAACCTTCTATCACTGGCCACATTCATTAAACCTTCCATCACTGGCCACAGTTTTTAAACCTTCCATCACTGGCCACATTTGTTAAACCTTCCATCACTGGCCACATTTGTTAAACCTTCCATCACTGGCCACATTCATTCAACCTTCCATCACTGGCCACATTTGTTAAACCTTCCATCATTGGCCACATTCATTAAACCTTCCATCACTGGCCACATTTGTTAAACCTTCCATCATTGGCCACACTATTTAAACCTTCCATCACTGGCCACATTCATTAAACCTTCCATCACTGGCCACATTTGTTAAACCTTCCATCATTGGCCACATTTTTTAAACCTTCCATCACTGGCCACATTCATTAAACCTTCCATCACTGTTCACAATTGTTAAACATTCCATCACTGGCCACATTCATTAAACCTTCCATCACTGGCCACATTTGTTAAACCTTCCATCACTGGCCACATTTGTTAAACCTTCCATCACTGGCCACATTCATTAAACCGTCCATCACTGGCCACAGTTGTTAAACCTTCCATCACTGGCCACATTCATTAAACCTTCCATCACTGGCCACATTTGTTAAACCTTCCATCACTGGCCACAGTTGTTAAACCTTCCATCACTGTCCACATTTGTTAAACCTTCCATCACTGGCCACAGTTGTTAAAACTTCCATCACTGGCCACATTTGTTAAACCTTCCATCACTGGCCACATTTGTTAAACCTTCTATCACTGATCACATTTGTTAAACCTTCCATCACTAGCCACATTCATTAAACCTTCCATCACTGGCCACAGTTTTTAAACCTTCCATCACTGGCCACATTTGTTAAACCTTCCATCACTGGTCACATTTGTTAAACCTTCCATCACTGGCCACATTTGTTAAACCTTCCATCACTGGCCACATTTGTTAAACCTTCCATCACTAGCCACATTTGTTAAACCTTCCATCACTGACCCCATTCATTAAACCTTCCATCACTGGCCACATTTGTTAAACCATCCATCACTGGCCACATTTGTTAAACCTTCCATCACTAGCCACATTTGTTAAACCTTCCATCACAGGCCACATTCATTAAACCTTCCATCACTGGCCACATTTGTTAAACCTTCCATCACTGGCCACATTTGTTAAACCTTCCATCACTGGCCACAGTTATTAAACCTTCCATCACTGGCCACATTTGTTAAACCTTCCATCACTGGCCTCATTTGTTAAATCTTCCATCACTGGCCACATTTGTTAAACCTTCCATCACTGGCCACATTTGTTAAACCTTCCATCACTGGCCACATTCATTAAACCTTCCATCACTGGCCACATTTGTTAAACCTTCCATCACTGGCCACATACATTAAACCTTCCATCACTGGCCACATTTGTTACACCTTCCACCACTGGCCACATTTGTTAAACCTTCCATCACTGGCCACATTTGTTAAACCTTCCATCACTGGCCACATTTGTTAAACCTTCCATCACTGACCCCATTCATTGAACCTTCCATCACTGGCCACATTTGTTAAACCTTCCATCACTGGCCACATTTGTTAAACCTTCCATCACTGACCCCATTCATGAAACCTTCCATCACTGTCCACATTTGTTACACCTTCCACCACTGGCCACATTTGTTAAACCTTCCATCACTGGCCACATTTGTTAAACCTTCCATCACTGGCCACATTTGTTAAACCTTCCATCACTGGCCACATTTGTTAAACCTTCCATCACTGGCCACATGTGTTAAACTTTCCATCACTGGCCCATTCATTAAACCTTCCATCACTGGCCACATTTGTTAAACCTTCCACCACCGGCCACATTTGTTAAACCTTCCGTCACTGGCCACATTCATTAAACCTTCCCTCACTGGCCACATTTGTTAAACCTTCCATCACTGGCCACATTTGTTAAACCTTCCATCACTGGCCACATTTGTTAAACCTTCCATCACTGGCCACATTTGTTAAACCTTCAATCACTGGCCACATTCATTAAACCTTCCATCACTGGCCACAATTGTTAAACCTTCCATCAACTGACCACATTTGTTAAACCTTCCATCACTGGCCACAGTTGTTAAACCTTCCATCACTGGCCACATTCATTAAACCTTCCATCACTGGCCACAGTTGTTAAAACTTCCATCACTGGCCACATTTGTTAAACCTTCCATGACTGGCCACAGTTGTTAAACCTTCCATCACTGGCGACATTTGTTAAACCTTCCATCACTGGTCACATTTGTTAAACCTTCCATCACTGGCCACATTTGTTAAACCTTCCATCACTGGCCACATTTGTTAAACCTTCCATCACTAGCCACATTTGTTAAACCTTCCATCACTGGCCACATTTGTTAAACCTTCCATCACTGGCCACATTTGTTAAACCTTCCATCACTGGCCACATTTGTTAAACCTTCCATCACTAGCCACATTTGTTAAACCTTCCATCACTGACCCCATTCATTAAACCTTCCATCACTGGCCACATTTGTTAAACCATCCATCACTGGCCACATTTGTTAAACCTTCCATCACTGGCCACATTTGTTAAACCTTCCATCACTGGCCACATTCATTAAACCTTCCATCACTGGCCACATTTGTTAAATCTTCCATCACTGGCCACAGTTATTAAACCTTCCATCACTGGCCACATTTGTTAAACCTTCCATCACTGGCCACATTTGTTAAATCTTCCATCACTGGCCACATTTGTTAAACCTTCCATCACTGGCCACATTTGTTAAACCTTCCATCACTGGCCACATTCATTAAACCTTCCATCACTGGCCACATTTGTTAAACCTTCCATCACTGGCCACATACATTAAACCTTCCATCACTGGCCACATATGTTAAACCTTCCATCACTGGCCACATATGTTAAACCTTCCATCACTGACCCCATTCATTAAACCTTCCATCACTGGCCACATTTGTTAAACCTTCCACCACCGGCCACATTTGTTAAACCTTCCGTCACTGGCCACAGTTGTTAAACCTTCCATCACTGGCCACATTTGTTAAACCTTCCATCACTGATCACATTTGTTAAACCTTCCATCACTGGCCACATTTGTTAAACCTTCCATCACTGGCCACATTCATTAAACCTTCCATCACTGACCCCATTCATGAAACCTTCCATCACTGTCCACATTTGTTACACCTTCCACCACTGGCCACATTTGTTAAACCTTCCATCACTGGCCACATTTGTTAAACCTTCCATCACTGGCCACATTTGTTAAACCTTCCATCACTGACCCCATTCATTAAACCTTCCATCACTGGCCACATTTGTTAAACCTTCCATCACTGGCCACATTTGTTAAACCTTCCACCACCGGCCACATTTGTTAAACCTTCCATCACTGGCCACATTCATTAAACCTTCCCTCACTGGCAACATTTGTTAAACCTTCCATCACTGGCCACATTTGTTAAACCTTCCATCACTGGCCACATTTTTTAAACCTTCCACAACTGGCCACATTCATTAAACCTTCCATCACTGGCGACATTTGTTAAACCTTCAATCACTGGCCACATTCATTAAACCTTCCATCACTGGCCACATTTGTTAAACCTTCCATCAACTGACCACATTTGTTAAACCTTCCATCACTGGCCACAGTTGTTAAACCTTCCATCACTGGCCACAGTTGTTAAACCTTCCACCACAGGCCACATTTGTTAAACCTTCCATCACTGGCCACATTAATTAAACCTTCCATCACTGGCCACATTTGTTAAACCTTCCATCACTGGCCACATTTGTTAAACCTTCCATAACTGGCCACATTTGTTAAACCCTCCATCACTGGACACAGTTGTTAAACCTTCCATCACTGGCCACATTTATTAAACCTTCTATCACTGGCCACAGTTGTTAAACCTTCCTTCACTGGCCACATTTATTAAACCTTCTATCACTGGCCACAGTTGTTAAACCTTCCATCACTGGCCACAGTTGTTAAACCTTCCATAACTGGCCACATTTCTTAAACCTTCCATCACTGGCCACAGTTGTTAAACCTTCCATCACTGGCCACAGTTGTTAAACCTTCCATCACTGGCCACATTTATTAAACCTTCTATCACTGGCCACAGTTGTTAAACCTTCCTTCACTGGCCACATTTATTAAACCTTCTATCACTGGCCACAGTTGTTAAACCTTCCATCACTGGCCACAGTTGTTAAACCTTCCATAACTGGCCACATTTCTTAAACCTTCTATCACTGGCCACAGTTGTTAAACCTTCCTTCACTGGCCACATTTATTAAACCTTCTATCACTGGCCACAGTTGTTAAACCTTCCATCACTGGCCACATTTGTTAAACCTTCCATCACTGGCCACATTTGTTAAACCTTCCATCACTGGCCACATTTGTTAAACCTTCTATCATTGGCCACATTCATTAAACCTTCCATCACTGGCCACATTTGTTAAACCTTCTATCATTGGCCACATTCATTAAACCTTCCATCACTGGCCACATTTGTTAAACCTTCCACCACTGGCCACATTTGTTAAACCTTCTATCATTGGCCACATTCATTAAACCTTCCATCACTGGCCACAGTTGTTAAACCTTCCATCACTGGCCACATTTGTTAAACCTTCCATCACTGGCCACATTTGTTAAACCTTCCATCACTGGCCACATTTGTTAAACCTTCTATCATTGGCCACATTCATTAAACCTTCCATCACTGGCCACATTTGTTAAACCTTCCACCACTGGCCACATTTGTTAAACCTTCTATCATTGGCCACATTCATTAAACCTTCCATCACTGGCCACATTTGTTAAACCTTCTATCATTGGCCACATTCATTAAACCTTCCATCACTGGCCACATTTGTTAAACCTTCCACCACTGGCCACATTTGTTAAACCTTCTATCATTGGCCACATTCATTAAACCTTCCATCACTGGCCACAGTTGTTAAACCTTCCATCACTGGCCACATTCATTCAACCTTCCATCACTGGCCACATTTGTTAAACCTTCCATCACTGGCCACATTTGTTAAACGTTCCATCATTGGCCACATTCATTAAACCTTCCATCACTGGCCACATTTGTTAAACCTTCCATCATTGGCCACATTTTTTAAACCTTCCATCACTGGCCACATTCATTAAACCTTCCATCTCTGGCCACATTCATTAAACCTTCCATCACTGTTCACAATTGTTAAACATTCCATCACTGGCCACATTCATTAAACCTTCCATCACTGGCCACATTTGTTAAACCTTCCATCACTGGCCACATTTGTTAAACCTTCCATCACTGGCCACATTTGTTAAACCTTCCATCACTGGCCACATTTGTTAAACCTTCCATCACTGGCCACATTCATTAAACCGTCATTCACTGGCCACAGTTGTTAAACCTTCCATCACTGGCCACATTCATTAAACCTTCCATCACTGGCCATAGTTGTTAAACCTTCCATCACTGGCCACAGTTGTTAAACCTTCCATCACTGACCCCATTCATTAAACCTTCCATCACTGGCCACAGTTGTTAAACCTTCCATCACTGGCCACATTTGTTAAATCTTCCATCACTGGCCACAGTTATTAAACCTTCCATCACTGGCCACATTTGTTAAACCTTCCATGACTGGCCACAGTTGTTAAACCTTCCATTACTGGCCACATTTGTGAAACCTTCCATCACTGGCGACATTTGTTAAACCTTCCATCACTGGCCACATTTGTTAAACCTTCCATCACTGGCCACATTTGTTAAACCTTCCATCACTGGCCACATTTGTTAAACCTTCCATCACTAGCCACATTTGTTAAACCTTCCATCACTGACCCCATTCATTAAACCTTCCATCACTGGCCACATTTGTTAAACCATCCATCACTGGCCACATTTGTTAACCCTTCCATCACTGGCCACAGTTATTAAACCTTCCATCACTGGCGACATTTGTTAAACCTTCCATCACTGGCCACATTTGTTAAACCTTCCATCACTGGCCACATTTGTTAAACCTTCCATCACTGGCCACATTCATTAAACATTCCATCACTGGCCACATTTGTTAAACCTTCCATCACTGGCCACATACATTAAACCTTCCATCACTGGCCACATATGTTAAACCTTCCATCACTGGCCACATTTGTTAAACCTTCCATCACTGGCCACATTCATTAAACCTTCCATCACTGACCCCATTCATGAAACCTTCCATCACTGTCCACATTTGTTAAACCTTCCATCACTGGCCACATTTGTTAAACCTTCCATCACTGGCCACATTTGTTAAACCTTCCATCACTGGCCACATTTGTTAAACCTTCCATCACTGGCCACATTTTTTAAACCTTCCACCACTGGCCACATTCATTAAACCTTCCATCACTGGCCACATCTGTTAAACCTTCAATCACTGGCCACATTCATTAAACCTTCCATCACTGGCCACATTTGTTAAACCTTCCATCAACTGGCCACATTTGTTGAACCTTCCATCACTGGCCACATTTATTAAACCTTCCATCACTGACCACATTTGTTAAACCTTCCATCACTGGCCACATTTGTTAAACCTTCCATCACTGGCCACATGTGTTAAACTTTCCATCACTGGCCCATTCATTAAACCTTCCATCACTGGCCACATTTGTTAAACCTTCCATCACTGGCCACATTCATTCAACCTTCCATCACTGGCCACATTTGTTAAACCTTGCATCAATGGCCCATTCATTAAACCTTCCATCACTGACCACATTTGTTAAACCTTCCATCACTGGCCACATTTGTTAAACCTTCCATCACTGGCCACATTTGTTAAATCTTCCTCCACTGGCCACATTTGTTAAATCTTCCATCACTGGCCACAGTTGTTATACATTCCATCACTGGCCACATTTGTTAAACCTTCCATCACTGGCCACATTCATTAAACCTTCCACCACTGGCCACATTTGTTAAACCTTCCATCACTGGCCACATTTGTTAAACCTTCCTTCACTAGCCACATTTTTTAAACCTTCCCTCACTGACCCCATTCATTAAACCTTCCATCACTGTCCACATTTGTTAAACCTTCCATCACTGGCCACATTTATTAAACCTTCCATCACTGGCCACAGATATTAAACCTTCCATCACTGGCCACATTCATTAAACCTTCCACCACAGGCCACATTTGTTAAACCTTCCATCACTGGCCACATTTATTAAACCTTCCATCACTGGCCACATTCATTAAACCTTCCATCACTTGCCACAGTTTTTAAACCTTCCATCACTGGCCCCATTCATTAAACCTTCCATCACTGGCAAAGTTCATTAAACCTTCCATCACTGGCCACATTTGTTAAACCTTCCATTACTGGACACAGTTGTTAAACCTTCCATCACTGGCCACATTTGTTAAACCTTCCATCGCTGGCCACATTTGTTAAACCTTCCATCACTGCCCCCATTCATTAAACCTTCCATCACTGGCCACATTTGTTAAACCTTCCACCACTGGCCACATTTGTTAAACCTTCCATCACTGGCCACATTCATTAAACCTTCCATCACTGGCTACATTTGTTAAACCTTCCATCACTGGCCACATTTGTAAAACCTTCCATCACTGGCCACATTTCTTAAATCTTCCATCACTGGCCACATTTGTTAAATCTTCCATCACTGGCCACAGTTGTTAAACCTTCCATCACTGGCCACAGTTATTAAACCTTCCATCACTGGCCACAGTTGTTAAAGCTTCCATCACTGGCCACATTCATTAAACCTTCCATCACTGGCCACATTTTTTAAACCTCCCATCACTGGCCACATTTGTTAAACCTTCCATAACTGGCCACAATTGTTAAACCTTCCATCACTGGCCACATTTGTTAAATCTTCCATCACTGGCCACATTCATTAAACCTTCCATAACTGGCCACAGTTGTTAAATCTTCCATAACTGGCCACATTTGTTAAACCTTCCATCACTGGCCACAGTTGTTAAACCTTCCATCACTGGCCACAGTTGTTAAACCTTCCACCACTGGCCACATTTGTTAAACCTTCCATCACTGGCCACATTCATTAAACCTTCCATCACTGGCCACATTTGTTAAACCTTCCATCACTGGCCACATTCATTAAACCTTCCATCACTGGCCACATTTGTTAAACCTTCCACCACTGGCCACATTTGTTAAACCTTCCATCACTGGCCACATTCATTAAACCTTCCATCACTGGCCACATTTGTTAAACCTTCCATCACTGGCCACATTCATTAAACCTTCCATCACTGGCCACATTTGTTAAACCTTCCATCACTGGCCACATTTGTTAAACCTTCCATCTCTGGCCACATTTGTTAAGCCTTCCATCACTGGCCACATTTGTTAAACCTTCCATCACTGGCCACATTCATTAAACCGTCCATCACTGGCCACAGTTGTTAAACCTTCCATCACTGGCCACATTCATTAAACCTTCCATCACTGGCCACATTTGTTAAACCTTCCATCACTGGCCACAGTTGTTAAACCTTCCATCACTGGCCACATTTGTTAAACCTTCCATCACTGGCCACAGTTGTTAAACCTTCCATCACTGGCCACATTTGGTAAACCTTCCATCACTGGCCACATTTGTTAAACCTTCCATCACAGATCACATTTGTTAAACCTTCCATCACTGGCCACATTTGTTAAACCTTCCATCACAGATCACATTCATTAAACCTTCCATCACTGGCCACATTTGTTACACCTTCCATCACAGATCACATTTGTTAAACCTTTCATCACTGGCCACATTCATTAAACCTTCCATCACTGGCCACATTCATTAAACCTTCCATCACTGGCCACATTTGTTAAACCTTCCATGACTGGTCACAATTGTTAAACCTTCCATAACTGGCCACATTCATTAAACCTTCCATCACTGGCCACATTTGTTAAACCTTCCATCACTGGCCACAGTTGTTAAACCTTCCACCACTAGCCACATTTGTTAAAACTTCCATCACTGGCCACATTTGTTAAAACTTCCATCACTGGCCACATTTGTTAAAACTTCCATCACTGGCCACATTTGTTACACCTTCCATCACTGGCCACATTCATTAAGCCTTCCATCACTGGCCACATTTGTTAAACCTTCCACCACTGGCCACATTTGTTAAAACTTCCATCACTGGCCACATTTGTTAAACCTTCCACCACTGGCCACATTTGTTAAAACTTCCATCACTGGCCACATTTGTTAAACCTTCCACCACTGGCCACATTTGTTAAACCTTCCATCACTGGCTACATTTGTTAAACCTTCCATCACTGGGCACATTTATTAAACCCTCCATCACTGGCCACATTTGTTAAATCTTCCATCACTGGCCACATTTGTTAAACCATCCATGACTGGCCACAGTTGTTAAACCTTCCATCATTGGCGACATTTGTTAAAGCTTCCATCACAGGTCACATTTGATAAACCTTCCATCACTGGCCACATTTGTTAAGCCTTCCATCACTGACCCCATTCATTAAACCTTCCATCACTGGCCACATTTGTTAAACCATCCATCACTGGCCACATTTGTTAAACCTTCCATCACTGGCCACATTTGTTAAACCTTCCATCACTGGCCACATTCATTAAACCTTCCATCACTGGCCGCATTTGTTAAATCTTCCATCACTGGCCACAGTTATTAAACCTTCCATCACTGGCCACATTTGTTAAACCTTCCATCACTGGCCACATTTATTAAATCTTCCATCACTGGCCACATTTGTTAAACCTTCCATCATAGGCCACAGTTGTTAAACCTTCCATCACTGGCCACATTTGTTAAACCTTCCATCACTGATCACATTTGTTAAACCTTCCATCACTGGCCACATTTGTTAAACGTTCCATCACTGGCCACATTTGTTAAACCTTCCATCACTGGCCACATTCATTAAACCTTCCATCACTGACCCCATTCATGAAACCTTCCATCACTGTCCACATTTGTTAAACCTTCCATCACTGGCCACATTTGTTAAACCTTCCACCACCGGCCACATTTGTTAAACCTTCCATCACTGGCCAAACCTTCCCTCACTGGCCACATTTGTTAAACCTTCCATCACTGGCCACATTTGTTAAACCTTCCATCACTGGCCACATTCATTAAACCGTCCATCACTGGCCACAGTTGTTAAACCTTCCATCACTGGCCACATTCCTTAAACCTTCCATCACTGGCCACATTTGTTAAACCTTCCATCACTGGCCACAGTTGTTAAACCTTCCATCACTGGCCACATTTGTTAAACCTTCCATCACTGGCCACATTTGTTAAACCTTCCATCACTGGCCACATTTGTTAAACCTTCCATCACTGGCCACAGTTGTTAAACCTTCCATCACTGGCCACAGTTTTTAAACCTTCCATCACTGGCCACATTCATTAAACCTTCCATCACTGGCCACATTTGTTAAACCTTCCATGACTGGTCACAATTGTTAAACCTTCCATAACTGGCCACATTCATTAAACCTTCCATCACTGGCCACATTTGTTAAACCTTCCATCACAGGCCACAGTTGTTAAACCTTCCACCACTGGCCACATTTGTTAGAACTTCCATCACTGGCCACATTTGTTAAACCTTCCATCACTGACCCCATTCATTAAACCTTCAATCACTGGCCACATTTGTTACACCTTCCATCACTGGCCACATTTGTTACACCTTCCATCACTGGCCACATTCATTAAGCCTTCCATCACTGGCCACATTTGTTAAACCTTCCACCACTGGCCACATTTGTTAAAACTTCCATCACTGGCCACATTTGTTAAACCTTCCATCACTGGCCACATTTGTTAAACCTTCCATCACTGACCCCATTCATTAAACCTTCCATCACTGGCCACATTTGTTAAACCTTCCACCACTGGCCACATTTGTTAAACCTTCCATCACTGGCCACATTTATTAAACCTTCCATCACTGGCCACATTTGTTAAATCTTCCATCACTGGCCACATTTGTTAAATCTTCCACCACTGGCCACATTTGTTAAATCTTCCATCACTGGCCACAGTTATTAAACCTTCCATCACTGGCCACATTTGTTAAATTTTCCATCACTGGCCACATTTGTTAAACCTTCCATGACTGGCCACATTTGTTAAACCTTCCATCACTGGCCACATTCATCATATGTTCCACCACTGGGTACGGTTGTTAAACCTTCCATCACTGGCCACATTTGTTAAACGTTCCATCACTGGCCACATTTGTTAAACCTTCCATCACTGGCCACATTTATTAAACCTTCCATCACTGGCTACATTTGTTAAATCTTCCACCACTGGCCACATTTGTTAAATCTTCCATCACTGGCCACAGTTATTAAACCTTCCATCACTGGCCACATTTGTTAAATCTTCCATCACTGGCCACATTTGTTAAACCTTCCATGACTGGCCACATTTGTTAAACCTTCCATCACTGGCCACATTCATCATATGTTCCACCACTGGGTACGGTTGTTAAACCTTCCATCACTGGCCACATTTGTTAAACGTTCCATCACTGGCCACATTTGTTAAACCTTCCACCATTGGCCACATTTGTTAAAACTTCCATCACTGGCCACATTTGTTAAACCTTCCATCACTGGCCACATTTGTTAAACCTTCCATCACTGACCCCATTCATTAAACCTTCCATCACTGGCCACATTTGTTAAACCTTCCATCACTGGCTACATTTGTTAAACCTTCCATCACTGGGCACATTTATTAAACCTTCCATCACTGGCTACATTTGTTAAATCTTCCACCACTGGCCACATTTGTTAAATCTTCCATCACTGGCCACAGTTATTAAACCTTCCATCACTGGCCACATTTGTTAAATCTTCCATCACTGGCCACATTTGTTAAACCTTCCATGACTGGCCACATTTGTTAAACCTTCCATCACTGGCCACATTCATCATATGTTCCACCACTGGGTACGGTTGTTAAACCTTCCATCACTGGCCACATTTGTTAAACGTTCCATCACTGGCCACATTTGTTAAACCTTCCATCACTGGCCACATTTGTTAAACGTTCCATCACTGGCCACATTTGTTAAACCTTCCATCACTGGCCACATTCATTAAACCTTCCATCACTGACCCCATTCATTAAACCTTCCATCACTGGCCACATTTGTTAAACCTTCCACCACCGGCCACATTTGTTAAACCTTCCATCACTGGCCAAACCTTCCCTCACTGGCCACATTTGTTAAACCTTCCATCACTGGCCACATTTGTTAAACCTTCCATCACTGGCCACATTCATTAAACCGTCCATCACTGGCCACAGTTGTTAAACCTTCCATCACTGGCCACATTCCTTAAACCTTCCATCACTGGCCACAGTTGTTAAACCTTCCATCACTGGCCACAGTTGTTAAACCTTCCATCACTGGCCACAGTTGTTAAACCTTCCATCACTGGCCACATTCCTTAAACCTTCCATCACTGGCCACAGTTGTTAAACCTTCCATCACTGGCCACAGTTGTTAAACCGTCCATCACTGGCCACAGTTGTTAAACCTTCCATCACTGGCCACATTCCTTAAACCTTCCACCACTGGCCACATTTGTTAAACCTTCCATCACTGGCTACATTTGTTAAACCTTCCATCACTGGGCACATTTATTAAACCCTCCATCACTGGCCACATTTGTTAAAACTTCCATCACTGGCCACATTTGTTAAACCTTCCATCACTGGCTACATTTGTTAAACCTTCCATCACTGACCCCATTCATTAAACCTTCCATCACTGGCCACATTTGTTAAATCTTCCATCACTGGCCACATTTGTTAAACCTTCCATCACTGGCCACATTTGTTAAACCTTCCATCACTGGCCACATTCCTTAAACCTTCCACCACTGGCCACATTTGTTAAACCTTCCATCACTGGCTACATTTGTTAAACCTTCCATCACTGGGCACATTTGTTAAATCTTCCATCACTGGCCACATTTGTTAAACCTTCCATCACTGGTCACATTTGTTAAACCTTCCATCACTGACCCCATTCATTAAACCTTCCATCACTGGCCACATTTGTTAAATCTTCCATCACTGGCCACATTTGTTAAACCTTCCATCACTGGCCACATTTGTTAAACCTTCCATCACTGACCCCATTCATTAAACCTTCCATCACTGGCCACATTCATTAAACCTTCCATCACTGACCCCATTCATTAAACCTTCCATCACTGGCCACATTTGTTAAATCTTCCATCACTGGCCACATTTGTTAAACCTTCCATCACTGGTCACATTTGTTAAACCTTCCATCACTGGCCACATTTGTTAAACCTTCCATCACTGGCCACATTTGTTAAACCTTCTATCACTAGCCACATTTGTTAAACCTTCCATCACTGACCCCATTCATTAAACCTTCCATCACTGACCCCATTCATTAAACCTTCCATCACTGGCCACATTTGTTAAACCTTCTATCACTAGCCACATTTGTTAAACCTTCCATCACTGACCCCATTCATTAAACCTTCCATCACTGACCCCATTCATTAAACCTTCCATCACTGGCCACATTTGTTAAATCTTCCATCACTGGCCACATTTGTTAAACCTTCCATCACTGGTCACATTTGTTAAACCTTCCATCACTGGCCACATTTGTTAAACCTTCCATCACTGGCCACATTTGTTAAATCTTCCATCACTGGCCACATTTGTTAAACCTTCCATCACTGGTCACATTTGTTAAACCTTCCATCACTGGCCACATTTGTTAAACCTTCCATCACTGGCCACATTTGTTAAATCTTCCATCACTGGCCACAGTTATTAAACCTTCCATCACTGGCCACATTTGTTAAACCTTCCATCACTGGCCACATTTGTTAAATCTTCCATCACTGGCCACATTTGTTAAACCTTCCATCACTGGCCACATTTGTTAAACCTTCCATCACTGGCCACATTCATTAAACCTTCCATCACTGGCCACATTTGTTAAACCTTCCATCACTGGCCACATACATTAAACCTTCCATCACTGGCCACATATGTTAAACCTTCCATCACTGGCCACATTCATTAAACCTTCCATCACTGGTCACATTCATCATATGTTCCACCACTGGGTACGGTTGTTAAACCTTCCATCACTGGCCACATTCATTAAACCTTCCATCACAGGCCACATTTGTTAAACCTTCCATCACTGGCCACATTTGTTAAACCTTCCATCACTGATCACATTTGTTAAATCTTCCATCACTGGCCACATTTGTTAAACCTTCCATCACTGGCCACATTTGTTAAACCTTCCATCACTGGCCACATGTGTTAAAGTTTCCATCACTGGCCACATTCATGAAACCTTCAATCACTGGCCACATTCATTAAACCTTCCATCACTGGCCACATTTGTTAAACCTTCCATCACTGGCCACATTTGTTAAACCTTCCATCACTGACCCCATTCATGAAACCTTCCATCACTCTCCACATTTGTTAAACCTTCCATCACTGGCCACATTTGTTAAACCTTCCATCACTGGCCACATTTGTTAAACCTTCCATCACTGACCCCATTCATTAAACCTTCAATCACTGGCCACATTCATTAAACCTTCCATCACTGGCCACATTTGTTAAACCTTCCATCAACTGGCCACATTTGTTGAACCTTCCATCACTGGCCACATTTATTAAACCTTCCATCACTGACCACATTTGTTAAACCTTCCATCACTGGCCACATTTGTTAAACCTTCCATCACTGACCCCATTCATGAAACCTTCCATCACTCTCCACATTTGTTAAACCTTCCATCACTGGCCACATTTGTTAAACCTTCCATCACTGGCCACATTTGTTAAACCTTCCATCACTGACCCCATTCATTAAACCTTCCATCACTGGCCACATTTGTTAAATCTTCCACCACTGGCCACATTTGTTAAACCTTCCATCACTGGCCACATTCATTAAACCTTCCATCACTGGCCACATTTGTTAAACCTTCCATCACTGGCCACATTTGTTAAACCTTCCATCACTGGCCACATTTGTTAAACCTTCCATCACTGGCCATATTTGTTAAACCTTCCATCACTGGCCACATTTGTTAAACCTTCCATCACTGGCCACAGTTGTTAAACCTTCCATCACTGGCCACATTCATTAAACCTTCCATCACTGGCCACATTTGTTAAAAGTTCCATCACTGGCCAGATTTGTTAAACCTTCCTTCACTGGCCACATTTGATAAACCTTCCATCAATGGCCACATTTGTTAAACCCTCCGTCACTGACCACATTTGTTAAACCTTCCACCACTGGCCACATTTGTTAAATCTTCCATCACTGGCCACAGTTGTTATACCTTCCATCACTGGCCACATTTGTTAAACCTTCCATAACTGGCCACATTTGTTACACCTTCCATCACTGGCCACATTCATTAAACCTTCCACCACTGGCCACATTTGTTAAACCTTCCATCACTGGCCACATTTGTTAAACCTTCCTTCACTAGCCACATTTTTTAAACCTTCCATCACTGACCCCATTCATTAAACCTTCCATCACTGTCCACATTTGTTACACCTTCCACCACTGGCCACATTTGTTAAACCTTCCATCACTGGCCACAGTTGTTAAACCTTCCATCACTGGCCACAGATATTAAACCTTCCATCACTGGCCACATTCATTAAACCTTCCACCACAGGCCACATTTGTTAAACCTTCCATCACTGGCCACATTTATTAAACCTTCCATCACTGGCCACATTCATTAAACCTTCCATCACTTGCCACAGTTTTTAAACCTTCCATCACTGGCCCCATTCATTAAACCTTCCATCACTGGCAAAGTTCATTAAACCTTCCATCACTGGCCACATTTGTTAAACCTTCCATTACTGGACACAGTTGTTAAACCTTCCATCACTGGCCACATTTATTAAACCTTCCATCGCTGGCCACATTTGTTAAACCTTCCATCACTGGCCACATTTGTTAAACCTTCCATCACTGCCCCCATTCATTAAACCTTCCATCACTGGCCACATTTGTTAAACCTTCCACCACTGGCCACATTTGTTAAACCTTCCATCACTGGCCACATTCATTAAACCTTCCATCACTGGCTACATTTGTTAAACCATCCATCACTGGCCACATTTGTAAAACCTTCCATCACTGGCCACATTTCTTAAATCTTCCATCACTGGCCACATTTGTTAAATCTTCCATCACTGGCCACAGTTATTAAACCTTCCATCACTGGCCACATTTGTTAAATCTTCCATCACTGGCCACAGTTGTTAAACCTTCCATCACTGGCCACAGTTATTAAACCTTCCATCACTGGCCACATATGTTAAACCTTCCATCACTGGCCACATTCATTAAACCTTCCATCACTGGCCACATTTTTTAAACCTCCCATCACTGGCCACATTTGTTAAACCTTCCATAACTGGCCACAATTGTTAAACCTTCCATCACTGGCCACATTTGTTAAATCTTCCATCACTGGCCACATTCATTAAACCTTCCATAACTGGCCACAGTTGTTAAATCTTCCATAACTGGCCACATTTGTTAAACCTTCCATCACTGGCCACAGTTGTTAAACCTTCCATCACTGGCCACAGTTGTTAAACCTTCCACCACTGGCCACATTTGTTAAACCTTCCATCACTGGCCACATTCATTAAACCTTCCATCACTGGCCACATTTGTTAAACCTTCCATCACTGGCCACATTTGTTAAACCTTCCATAACTGGCCACATTTGTTAAAACTTCCATCACTGGCCACAGTTGTTAAACCTTCCATCACTGGCCACATTAGTTCAACCTTCCATCACTGGCCACAGTTGTTAAACCTTCCATCACTGGCCACAGTTGTTAAACCTTCCATCACTGGCCACATTTGTTAAACATTCCATCACTGGCCACAGTTGTTAAACCTTCCATCACTGGCCACATTTGTTAATCCTTCCATCAATGGCCACAGTTGTTAAACCTACCATCACTGGCCACAGTTGTTAAACCTTCCATAACTGGCCACATTTGTTAAACCTTCCATCACTGGCCACATTCATTAAACCTTCCATCACTGGCCACATTCATTAAACCTCCCATCACTGGCCACAGTTGTTAAACCTTCCATCACTGGCCACATTTGTTAAACCTTCCATCACTGGCCACATTTGTTAAACCTTCCATCACTGGCCACATTCATTAAACCTTCCATCACTGGCCACATTCATTAAACCTCCCATCACTGGCCACAGTTGTTAAACCTTCCATCACTGGCCACATTTGTTAAACCTTCCATCACTGGCCACATTTGTTAAACCTTCCATCACTGGCCACATTTGTTAAACCTACCATCACTGGCCACAGTTGTTAAACCTTCCATAACTGGCCACATTTGTTAAACCTTCCATCACTGGCCACATTCATTAAACCTTCCATCACTGGCCACATTCATTAAACCTCCCATCACTGACCCCATTTGTTAAACCGTCCATCACTGGCCACATTCATCATATGTTCCATCACTGGCTACGTTTCTTAAACCTTCCAACACTGGCCACAGTTGTTAAACCTTCCATCACTGGCCACATTTGTTAAACCTTCCATCACTGGCCACATTTGTTAAACCTTCCACCACTGGCCACATTTGTTAAACCTTCTATCACTGGCCACATTCATTAAACCTCCCATCACTGGCCACAGTTGTTAAACCTTCCATCACTGGCCACATTTGTTAAACCTTCCATCACTGGCCACATTTGTTAAACCTTCTATCACTGGCCACATTCATTAAACCTTCCATCACTGGTCACATTTTTTAAACGTTCCATCACTGGCCATATTTGTTAAACCTTCCATCACTGGCCACATTTGTTAAACCTTCCATCACTGGCCACATTCATTAAACCTTCCATCACTGGCCACATTTGTTAAAAGTTCCATCACTGGCCAGATTTGTTAAACCTTCTTTCACTGGCCACATTTGTTAAACCTTCCATCAATGGCCACATTTGTTAAACCTTCCGTCACTGACCACATTTGTTAAACCTTCCATCACTGGCCACATTTGTTAAATCTTCCATCACTAGCCACATTTGTTAAACCTTCCATCACTGGCCAGATTCATTAAACCTTCCACCACTGGCCACATTTGTTAAACCTTCCATCACTGGCCACATTCATTAAACCTTCCATCACTGACCCCATTCATGAAACCTTCCATCACTCTCCACATTTGTTAAACCTTCCATCACTGGCCACATTTGTTAAACCTTCCATCACTGGCCACATTTGTTAAACCTTCCATCACTGACCCCATTCATTAAACCTTCAATCACTGGCCACATTCATTAAACCTTCCATCACTGGCCACATTTGTTAAACCTTCCATCAACTGGCCACATTTGTTGAACCTTCCATCACTGGCCACATTCATTAAACCTTCCATCACAGGCCACATTTGTTAAACCTTCCATCACTGGCCACATTTGTTAAACCTTCCATCACTGATCACATTTGTTAAATCTTCCATCACTGGCCACATTTGTTAAACCTTCCATCACTGGCCACATTTGTTAAACCTTCCATCACTGGCCACATGTGTTAAACTTTCCATCACTGGCCACATTCATGAAACCTTCAATCACTGGCCACATTCATTAAACCTTCCATCACTGGCCACATTTGTTAAACCTTCCATCACTGGCCACATTTGTTAAACCTTCCATCACTGACCCCATTCATGAAACCTTCCATCACTCTCCACATTTGTTAAACCTTCCATCACTGGCCACATTTGTTAAACCTTCCATCACTGGCCACATTTGTTAAACCTTCCATCACTGACCCCATTCATTAAACCTTCAATCACTGGCCACATTCATTAAACCTTCCATCACTGGCCACATTTGTTAAACCTTCCATCAACTGGCCACATTTGTTGAACCTTCCATCACTGGCCACATTTATTAAACCTTCCATCACTGACCACATTTGTTAAACCTTCCATCACTGGCCACATTTGTTAAACCTTCCATCACTGACCCCATTCATGAAACCTTCCATCACTCTCCACATTTGTTAAACCTTCCATCACTGGCCACATTTGTTAAACCTTCCATCACTGGCCACATTTGTTAAACCTTCCATCACTGACCCCATTCATTAAACCTTCCATCACTGGCCACATTTGTTAAATCTTCCACCACTGGCCACATTTGTTAAACCTTCCATCACTGGCCACATTCATTAAACCTTCCATCACTGGCCACATTTGTTAAACCTTCCATCACTGGCCACATTTGTTAAACCTTCCATCACTGGCCACATTTGTTAAACCTTCCATCACTGGCCATATTTGTTAAACCTTCCATCACTGGCCACATTTGTTAAACCTTCCATCACTGGCCACAGTTGTTAAACCTTCCATCACTGGCCACATTCATTAAACCTTCCATCACTGGCCACATTTGTTAAAAGTTCCATCACTGGCCAGATTTGTTAAACCTTCCTTCACTGGCCACATTTGATAAACCTTCCATCAATGGCCACATTTGTTAAACCCTCCGTCACTGACCACATTTGTTAAACCTTCCACCACTGGCCACATTTGTTAAATCTTCCATCACTGGCCACAGTTGTTATACCTTCCATCACTGGCCACATTTGTTAAACCTTCCATAACTGGCCACATTTGTTACACCTTCCATCACTGGCCACATTCATTAAACCTTCCACCACTGGCCACATTTGTTAAACCTTCCATCACTGGCCACATTTGTTAAACCTTCCTTCACTAGCCACATTTTTTAAACCTTCCATCACTGACCCCATTCATTAAACCTTCCATCACTGTCCACATTTGTTTCACCTTCCACCACTGGCCACATTTGTTAAACCTTCCATCACTGGCCACAGTTGTTAAACCTTCCATCACTGGCCACAGATATTAAACCTTCCATCACTGGCCACATTCATTAAACCTTCCACCACAGGCCACATTTGTTAAACCTTCCATCACTGGCCACATTTATTAAACCTTCCATCACTGGCCACATTCATTAAACCTTCCATCACTTGCCACAGTTTTTAAACCTTCCATCACTGGCCCCATTCATTAAACCTTCCATCACTGGCAAAGTTCATTAAACCTTCCATCACTGGCCACATTTGTTAAACCTTCCATTACTGGACACAGTTGTTAAACCTTCCATCACTGGCCACATTTGTTAAACCTTCCATCGCTGGCCACATTTGTTAAACCTTCCATCACTGGCCACATTTGTTAAACCTTCCATCACTGCCCCCATTCATTAAACCTTCCATCACTGGCCACATTTGTTAAACCTTCCACCACTGGCCACATTTGTTAAACCTTCCATCACTGGCCACATTCATTAAACCTTCCATCACTGGCTACATTTGTTAAACCTTCCATCACTGGCCACATTTGTAAAACCTTCCATCACTGGCCACCTTTCTTAAATCTTCCATCACTGGCCACATTTGTTAAACCTTCCATCACTGGCCACATTTGTTAAACCTTCCATCACTGACCCCATTCATTAAACCTTCCATCACTGGCCACATTCATTAAACCTTCCATCACTGACCCCATTCATTAAACCTTCCATCACTGGCCACATTTGTTAAACCTTCCATCACTGGCCACATTCATTCAACCTTCCATCACTGGCCACATTTGTTAAACCTTGCATCACTGGCCACATTCATTAAACCTTACTTCACTGGCCACATTTGTTAAACCTTCCATCACTGGCCACATTTGTTAAACCTTCCATCACTGGCCACATTTGTTAAACTTTCCATCACTGGCCCATTAATTAAACCTTCCATCACTGGCCACATTTGTTAAACCTTCCATCACTGGCCATATTTGTTAAACCTTCCATCACTGGCCACATTTGTTAAACCTTCCATCACTGGCCACAGTTGTTAAACCTTCCATCACTGGCCACATTCATTAAACCTTCCATCACTGGCCACATTTGTTAAAAGTTCCATCACTGGCCAGATTTGTTAAACCTTCCTTCACTGGCCACATTTGTTAAACCTTCCATCACTGGCCACATTCATTAAACCTTCCATCACTGGCCACATTTGTTAAAAGTTCCATCACTGGCCAGATTTGTTAAACCTTCCTTCACTGGCCACATTTGTTAAACCTTCCATCAATGGCCACATTTGTTAAACCCTCCGTCACTGACCACATTTGTTAAACCTTCCACCACTGGCCACATTTGTTAAATCTTCCATCACTGGCCACAGTTGTTATACCTTCCATCACTGGCCACATTTGTTAAACCTTCCATAACTGGATACATTTGTTAAACCTTCCATCACTGGCCACATTCATTAAACCTTCCACCACTGGCCACATTTGTTAAACCTTCCATCACTGGCCACATTTGTTAAAAGTTCCATCACTGGCCACATTTGTTAAACCTTCCATCACTGGCCACATTTGTTAAACCTTCCATCACTGGCCACATTTGTTAAACCTTCCATCACTGGCCACATTCATTAAACCTTCCACCACTGGCCACATTTGTTAAACCTTCCATCACTGGCCACATTTGTTAAACCTTCCTTCACTAGCCACATTTTTTAAACCTTCCATCACTGACCCCATTCATTAAACCTTCCATCACTGTCCACATTTGTTACACCTTCCACCACTGGTCACATTTGTTAAACCTTCCATCACTGGCCACAGTTGTTAAACCTTCCATCACTGGCCACAGATATTAAACCTTCCATCACTGGCCACATTCATTAAACCTTCCACCACAGGCCACATTTGTTAAACCTTCCATCACTGGCCACATTTATTAAACCTTCCATCACTGGCCACATTCATTAAACCTTCCATCACTTGCCACAGTTTTTAAACCTTCCATCACTGGCCCCATTCATTAAACCTTCCATCACTGGCCACATTTGTTAAACCTTCCATTACTGGACACAGTTGTTAAACCTTCCATCACTGGCCACATTTGTTAAACCTTCCATCGCTGGCCACATTTGTTAAACCTTCCATCACTGGCCACATTTGTTAAACCTTCCATCACTGACCCCATTCATTAAACCTTCCATCACTGGCCACATTTGTTAAACCTTCCACCACTGGCCACATTTGTTAAACCTTCCATCACTGGCCACATTCATTAAACCTTCCATCACTGGCTACATTTGTTAAACCTTCCATCACTGGCCACATTTGTAAAACCTTCCATCACTGGCCACATTTCTTAAATCTTCCATCACTGGCCACATTTGTTAAATCTTCCATCACTGGCCACAGTTATTAAACCTTCCATCACTGGCCACATTTGTTAAATCTTCCATCACTGGCCACAGTTGTTAAACCTTCCATCACTGGCCACAGTTATTAAACCTTCCATCACTGGCCACATATGTTAAACCTTCCATCACTGGCCACATTCATTAAACCTTCCATCACTGGCCACATTTTTTAAACCTCCCATCACTGGCCACATTTGTTAAACCTTCCATAACTGGCCACAATTGTTAAACCTTCCATCACTGGCCACATTTGTTAAATCTTCCATCACTGGCCACATTCATTAAACCTTCCATAACTGGCCACAGTTGTTAAATCTTCCATAACTGGCCACATTTGTTAAACCTTCCATCACTGGCCACAGTTGTTAAACCTTCCATCACTGGCCACAGTTGTTAAACCTTCCATCACTGGCCACATTTGTTAAACCTTCCATCACTGGCCACATTCATTAAACCTTCCATCACTGGCCACATTTGTTAAACCTTCCATCACTGGCCACATTTGTTAAACCTTCCATAACTGGCCACATTTGTTAAACCTTCCATCACTGGCCACAGTTATTAAACCTTCCATCACTGGCCACATTCATTAAACCTTCCATCACTGGCCACATTTGTTAAACCTTCCATCACTGGCCACATTTGTTAAACCTTCCATCACTGGCCACATTAGTTCAACCTTCCATCACTGGCCACAGTTGTTAAACCTTCCATCACTGGCCACAGTTGTTAAACCTTCCATCACTGGCCACATTTGTTAAACATTCCATCACTGGCCACAATTGTTAAACCTTCCATCACTGGCCACATTTGTTAATCCTTCCATCACTGGCCACAGTTGTTAAACCTACCATCACTGGCCACAGTTGTTAAACCTTCCATAACTGGCCACATTTGTTAAACCTTCCATCACTGGCCACATTTGTTAAACCGTCCATCACTGGCCACATTCATCATATGTTCCATCACTGGCCACATTTGTTAAACCTTCCACCACTGGCCACATTTGTTAAACCTTCTATCACTGGCCACATTCATTAAACCTCCCATCACTGGCCACAGTTGTTAAACCTTCCATCACTGGCCACATTTGTTAAACCTTCCATCACTGGCCACATTTGTTAAACCTTCTATCACTGGCCACATTCATTAAACCTTCCATCACTGGTCACATTTTTTAAACGTTCCATCACTGGCCATATTTGTTAAACCTTCCATCACTGGCCACATTTGTTAAACCTTCCATCACTGGCCACAGTTGTTAAACCTTCCATCACTGGCCACATTCATTAAACCTTCCATCACTGGCCGCATTTGTTAAAAGTTCCATCACTGGCCAGATTTGTTAAACCTTCTTTCACTGGCCACATTTGTTAAACCTTCCATCAATGGCCACATTTGTTAAACCTTCCGTCACTGACCACATTTGTTAAACCTTCCATCACTGGCCACATTTGTTAAATCTTCCATCACTTGCCACACTTGTTATACCTTCCATCACTGGCCAGATTCATTAAACCTTCCACCACTGGCCACATTTGTTAAACCTTCCATCACTGGCCACATTTGTTAAACCTTACATCACTAGCCTCATTTTTTAAACCTTCCATCATTGACCCCATTCATTAAACCTTCCATCACTGGCCACATTTGTTAAACCTTCCATCACTGGCCTCAGATATTAAACCTTCCATCACTGGCCACATTCATTAAACCTTCCACCACAGGCCACATTTGTTAAACCTTCCATCACTGGCCACATTTATTAAACCTTCCATCACTGGCCACATTCATTAAACCTTCCATCACTTGCCACAGTTTTTAAACCTTCCATCACTGGCCCCATTCATTAAACCTTCCATCACTGGCCACAGTTGTTAAACCTTCCATCACTGGCCCCATTCATTAAACCTTCCATCACTGGCCAAATTCATTAAACCTTCCGTCACTGGCCACATTTGTTAAACCTTCCATTACTGGCCACAGTTGTTAAACCTTCCATCACTGGCCACATTTGTTAAACCTTCCATCGCTGGCCACATTTGTTAAACCTTCCATCACTGCCCCTATTCATTAAACCTTCCATCACTGGCCACATTTGTTACACCTTCCACCACTGGCCACATTTGTTAAACCTTCCATCACTGGCCACATTTGTTAAACCTTCCATCACTGGCCACATTTGTTAAACCTTCCATCACTGACCCCATTCATTGAACCTTCCATCACTGGCCACATTTGTTAAACCTTCCATCACTGGCCACATTTGTTAAACCTTCCATCACTGACCCCATTCATGAAACCTTCCATCACTGTCCACATTTGTTACACCTTCCACCACTGGCCACATTTGTTAAACCTTCCATCACTGGCCACATTTGTTAAACCTTCCATCACTGGCCACATTTGTTAAACCTTCCATCACTGACCCCATTCATTGAACCTTCCATCACTGGCCACATTTGTTAAACCTTCCACCACCGGCCACATTTGTTAAACCTTCCGTCACTGGCCACATTCATTAAACCTTCCCTCACTGGCCACATTTGTTAAACCTTCCATCACTGGCCACATTTGTTAAACCTTCCATCACTGGCCACATTTGTTAAACCTTCCATCACTGGCCACATTTGTTAAACCTTCAATCACTGGCCACATTCATTAAACCTTCCATCACTGGCCACAATTGTTAAACCTTCCATCAACTGACCACATTTGTTAAACCTTCCATCACTGGCCACAGTTGTTAAACCTTCCATCACTGGCCACATTCATTAAACCTTCCATCACTGGCCACAGTTGTTAAAACTTCCATCACTGGCCACATTTGTTAAACCTTCCATGACTGGCCACAGTTGTTAAACCTTCCATCACTGGCGACATTTGTTAAACCTTCCATCACTGGTCACATTTGTTAAACCTTCCATCACTGGCCACATTTGTTAAACCTTCCATCACTGGCCACATTTGTTAAACCTTCCATCACTAGCCACATTTGTTAAACCTTCCATCACTGGCCACATTTGTTAAACCTTCCATCACTGGCCACATTTGTTAAACCTTCCATCACTGGCCACATTTGTTAAACCTTCCATCACTAGCCACATTTGTTAAACCTTCCATCACTGACCCCATTCATTAAACCTTCCATCACTGGCCACATTTGTTAAACCATCCATCACTGGCCACATTTGTTAAACCTTCCATCACTGGCCACATTTGTTAAACCTTCCATCACTGGCCACATTCATTAAACCTTCCATCACTGGCCACATTTGTTAAATCTTCCATCACTGGCCACAGTTATTAAACCTTCCATCACTGGCCACATTTGTTAAACCTTCCATCACTGGCCACATTTGTTAAATCTTCCATCACTGGCCACATTTGTTAAACCTTCCATCACTGGCCACATTTGTTAAACCTTCCATCACTGGCCACATTCATTAAACCTTCCATCACTGGCCACATTTGTTAAACCTTCCATCACTGGCCACATACATTAAACCTTCCATCACTGGCCACATATGTTAAACCTTCCATCACTGGCCACATATGTTAAACCTTCCATCACTGACCCCATTCATTAAACCTTCCATCACTGGCCACATTTGTTAAACCTTCCACCACCGGCCACATTTGTTAAACCTTCCGTCACTGGCCACAGTTGTTAAACCTTCCATCACTGGCCACATTTGTTAAACCTTCCATCACTGATCACATTTGTTAAACCTTCCATCACTGGCCACATTTGTTAAACCTTCCATCACTGGCCACATTCATTAAACCTTCCATCACTGACCCCATTCATGAAACCTTCCATCACTGTCCACATTTGTTACACCTTCCACCACTGGCCACATTTGTTAAACCTTCCATCACTGGCCACATTTGTTAAACCTTCCATCACTGGCCACATTTGTTAAACCTTCCATCACTGACCCCATTCATTAAACCTTCCATCACTGGCCACATTTGTTAAACCTTCCATCACTGGCCACATTTGTTAAACCTTCCACCACCGGCCACATTTGTTAAACCTTCCATCACTGGCCACATTCATTAAACCTTCCCTCACTGGCAACATTTGTTAAACCTTCCATCACTGGCCACATTTGTTAAACCTTCCATCACTGGCCACATTTTTTAAACCTTCCACAACTGGCCACATTCATTAAACCTTCCATCACTGGCGACATTTGTTAAACCTTCAATCACTGGCCACATTCATTAAACCTTCCATCACTGGCCACATTTGTTAAACCTTCCATCAACTGACCACATTTGTTAAACCTTCCATCACTGGCCACAGTTGTTAAACCTTCCATCACTGGCCACAGTTGTTAAACCTTCCACCAAAGGCCACATTTGTTAAACCTTCCATCACTGGCCACATTAATTAAACCTTCCATCACTGGCCACATTTGTTAAACCTTCCATCACTGGCCACATTTGTTAAACCTTCCATAACTGGCCACATTTGTTAAACCCTCCATCACTGGACACAGTTGTTAAACCTTCCATCACTGGCCACATTTATTAAACCTTCTATCACTGGCCACAGTTGTTAAACCTTCCTTCACTGGCCACATTTATTAAACCTTCTATCACTGTCCACAGTTGTTAAACCTTCCATCACTGGCCACAGTTGTTAAACCTTCCATAACTGGCCACATTTCTTAAACCTTCCATCACTGGCCACAGTTGTTAAACCTTCCATCACTGGCCACAGTTGTTAAACCTTCCATCACTGGCCACATTTATTAAACCTTCTATCACTGGCCACAGTTGTTAAACCTTCCTTCACTGGCCACATTTATTAAACCTTCTATCACTGGCCACAGTTGTTAAACCTTCCATCACTGGCCACAGTTGTTAAACCTTCCATAACTGGCCACATTTCTTAAACCTTCTATCACTGGCCACAGTTGTTAAACCTTCCTTCACTGGCCACATTTATTAAACCTTCTATCACTGGCCACAGTTGTTAAACCTTCCATCACTGGCCACATTTGTTAAACCTTCCATCACTGGCCACATTTGTTAAACCTTCCATCACTGGCCACATTTGTTAAACCTTCTATCATTGGCCACATTCATTAAACCTTCCATCACTGGCCACATTTGTTAAACCTTCTATCATTGGCCACATTCATTAAACCTTCCATCACTGGCCACATTTGTTAAACCTTCCACCACTGGCCACATTTGTTAAACCTTCTATCATTGGCCACATTCATTAAACCTTCCATCACTGGCCACAGTTGTTAAACCTTCCATCACTGGCCACATTTGTTAAACCTTCCATCACTGGCCACATTTGTTAAACCTTCCATCACTGGCCACATTTGTTAAACCTTCTATCATTGGCCACATTCATTAAACCTTCCATCACTGGCCACATTTGTTAAACCTTCCACCACTGGCCACATTTGTTAAACCTTCTATCATTGGCCACATTCATTAAACCTTCCATCACTGGCCACATTTGTTAAACCTTCTATCATTGGCCACATTCATTAAACCTTCCATCACTGGCCACATTTGTTAAACCTTCCACCACTGGCCACATTTGTTAAACCTTCTATCATTGGCCACATTCATTAAACCTTCCATCACTGGCCACAGTTGTTAAACCTTCCATCACTGGCCACATTCATTCAACCTTCCATCACTGGCCACATTTGTTAAACCTTCCATCACTGGCCACATTTGTTAAACGTTCCATCATTGGCCACATTCATTAAACCTTCCATCACTGGCCACATTTGTTAAACCTTCCATCATTGGCCACATTTTTTAAACCTTCCATCACTGGCCACATTCATTAAACCTTCCATCACTGGCCACATTCATTAAACCTTCCATCACTGTTCACAATTGTTAAACATTCCATCACTGGCCACATTCATTAAACCTTCCATCACTGGCCACATTTGTTAAACCTTCCATCACTGGCCACATTTGTTAAACCTTCCATCACTGGCCACATTTGTTAAACCTTCCATCACTGGCCACATTTGTTAAACCTTCCATCACTGGCCACATTCATTAAACCGTCATTCACTGGCCACAGTTGTTAAACCTTCCATCACTGGCCACATTCATTAAACCTTCCATCACTGGCCATAGTTGTTAAACCTTCCATCACTGGCCACAGTTGTTAAACCTTCCATCACTGACCCCATTCATTAAACCTTCCATCACTGGCCACAGTTGTTAAACCTTCCATCACTGGCCACATTTGTTAAATCTTCCATCACTGGCCACAGTTATTAAACCTTCCATCACTGGCCACATTTGTTTAACCTTCCATGACTGGCCACAGTTGTTAAACCTTCCATTACTGGCCACATTTGTGAAACCTTCCATCACTGGCGACATTTGTTAAACCTTCCATCACTGGCCACATTTGTTAAACCTTCCATCACTGGCCACATTTGTTAAACCTTCCATCACTGGCCACATTTGTTAAACCTTCCATCACTAGCCACATTTGTTAAACCTTCCATCACTGACCCCATTCATTAAACCTTCCATCACTGGCCACATTTGTTAAACCATCCATCACTGGCCACATTTGTTAAACCTTCCATCACTGGCCACAGTTATTAAACCTTCCATCACTGGCGACATTTGTTAAACCTTCCATCACTGGCCACATTTGTTAAACCTTCCATCACTGGCCACATTTGTTAAACCTTCCATCACTGGCCACATTCATTAAACATTCCATCACTGGCCACATTTGTTAAACCTTCCATCACTGGCCACATACATTAAACCTTCCATCACTGGCCACATATGTTAAACCTTCCATCACTGGCCACATTTGTTAAACCTTCCATCACTGGCCACATTTGTTAAACCTTCCATCACTGACCCCATTCATGAAACCTTCCATCACTGTCCACATTTGTTAAACCTTCCATCACTGGCCACATTTGTTAAACCTTCCATCACTGGCCACATTTGTTAAACCTTCCATCACTGGCCACATTTGTTAAACCTTCCATCACTGGCCACATTTTTTAAACCTTCCACCACTGGCCACATTCATTAAACCTTCCATCACTGGCCACATCTGTTAAACCTTCAATCACTGGCCACATTCATTAAACCTTCCATCACTGGCCACATTTGTTAAACCTTCCATCAACTGGCCACATTTGTTGAACCTTCCATCACTGGCCACATTTATTAAACCTTCCATCACTGACCACATTTGTTAAACCTTCCATCACTGGCCACATTTGTTAAACCTTCCATCACTGGCCACATGTGTTAAACTTTCCATCACTGGCCCATTCATTAAACCTTCCATCACTGGCCACATTTGTTAAACCTTCCATCACTGGCCACATTCATTCAACCTTCCATCACTGGCCACATTTGTTAAACCTTGCATCAATGGCCCATTCATTAAACCTTCCATCACTGACCACATTTGTTAAACCTTCCATCACTGGCCACATTTGTTAAACCTTCCATCACTGGCCACATTTGTTAAATCTTCCTCCACTGGCCACATTTGTTAAATCTTCCATCACTGGCCACAGTTGTTATACATTCCATCACTGGCCACATTTGTTAAACCTTCCATCACTGGCCACATTCATTAAACCTTCCACCACTGGCCACATTTGTTAAACCTTCCATCACTGGCCACATTTGTTAAACCTTCCTTCACTAGCCACATTTTTTAAACCTTCCTTCACTGACCCCATTCATTAAACCTTCCATCACTGTCCACATTTGTTAAACCTTCCATCACTGGCCACATTTATTAAACCTTCCATCACTGGCCACAGATATTAAACCTTCCATCACTGGCCACATTCATTAAACCTTCCACCACAGGCCACATTTGTTAAACCTTCCATCACTGGCCACATTTATTAAACCTTCCATCACTGGCCACATTCATTAAACCTTCCATCACTTGCCACAGTTTTTAAACCTTCCATCACTGGCCCCATTCATTAAACCTTCCATCACTGGCAAAGTTCATTAAACCTTCCATCACTGGCCACATTTGTTAAACCTTCCATTACTGGACACAGTTGTTAAACCTTCCATCACTGGCCACATTTGTTAAACCTTCCATCGCTGGCCACATTTGTTAAACCTTCCATCACTGCCCCCATTCATTAAACCTTCCATCACTGGCCACATTTGTTAAACCTTCCACCACTGGCCACATTTGTTAAACCTTCCATCACTGGCCACATTCATTAAACCTTCCATCACTGGCTACATTTGTTAAACCTTCCATCACTGGCCACATTTGTAAAACCTTCCATCACTGGCCACATTTCTTAAATCTTCCATCACTGGCCACATTTGTTAAATCTTCCATCACTGGCCACAGTTGTTAAACCTTCCATCACTGGCCACAGTTATTAAACCTTCCATCACTGGCCACAGTTGTTAAAGCTTCCATCACTGGCCACATTCATTAAACCTTCCATCACTGGCCACATTTTTTAAACCTCCCATCACTGGCCACATTTGTTAAACCTTCCATAACTGGCCACAATTGTTAAACCTTCCATCACTGGCCACATTTGTTAAATCTTCCATCACTGGCCACATTCATTAAACCTTCCATAACTGGCCACAGTTGTTAAATCTTCCATAACTGGCCACATTTGTTAAACCTTCCATCACTGGCCACAGTTGTTAAACCTTCCATCACTGGCCACAGTTGTTAAACCTTCCACCACTGGCCACATTTGTTAAACCTTCCATCACTGGCCACATTCATTAAACCTTCCATCACTGGCCACATTTGTTAAACCTTCCATCACTGGCCACATTCATTAAACCTTCCATCACTGGCCACATTTGTTAAACCTTCCACCACTGGCCACATTTGTTAAACCTTCCATCACTGGCCACATTCATTAAACCTTCCATCACTGGCCACATTTGTTAAACCTTCCATCACTGGCCACATTCATTAAACCTTCCATCACTGGCCACATTTGTTAAACCTTCCATCACTGGCCACATTTGTTAAACCTTCCATCTCTGGCCACATTTGTTAAGCCTTCCATCACTGGCCACATTTGTTAAACCTTCCATCACTGGCCACATTCATTAAACCGTCCATCACTGGCCACAGTTGTTAAACCTTCCATCACTGGCCACATTCATTAAACCTTCCATCACTGGCCACATTTGTTAAACCTTCCATCACTGGCCACAGTTGTTAAACCTTCCATCACTGGCCACATTTGTTAAACCTTCCATCACTGGCCACAGTTGTTAAACCTTCCATCACTGGCCACATTTGGTAAACCTTCCATCACTGGCCACATTTGTTAAACCTTCCATCACAGATCACATTTGTTAAACCTTCCATCACTGGCCACATTTGTTAAACCTTCCATCACAGATCACATTCATTAAACCTTCCATCACTGGCCACATTTGTTACACCTTCCATCACAGATCACATTTGTTAAACCTTTCATCACTGGCCACATTCATTAAACCTTCCATCACTGGCCACATTCATTAAACCTTCCATCACTGGCCACATTTGTTAAACCTTCCATGACTGGTCACAATTGTTAAACCTTCCATAACTGGCCACATTCATTAAACCTTCCATCACTGGCCACATTTGTTAAACCTTCCATCACTGGCCACAGTTGTTAAACCTTCCACCACTAGCCACATTTGTTAAAACTTCCATCACTGGCCACATTTGTTAAAACTTCCATCACTGGCCACATTTGTTAAAACTTCCATCACTGGCCACATTTGTTACACCTTCCATCACTGGCCACATTCATTAAGCCTTCCATCACTGGCCACATTTGTTAAACCTTCCACCACTGGCCACATTTGTTAAAACTTCCATCACTGGCCACATTTGTTAAACCTTCCACCACTGGCCACATTTGTTAAAACTTCCATCACTGGCCACATTTGTTAAACCTTCCACCACTGGCCACATTTGTTAAACCTTCCATCACTGGCTACATTTGTTAAACCTTCCATCACTGGGCACATTTATTAAACCCTCCATCACTGGCCACATTTGTTAAATCTTCCATCACTGGCCACATTTGTTAAACCATCCATGACTGGCCACAGTTGTTAAACCTTCCATCACTGGCCACATTTGTGAAACCTTCCATCATTGGCGACATTTGTTAAAGCTTCCATCACAGGTCACATTTGATAAACCTTCCATCACTGGCCACATTTGTTAAGCCTTCCATCACTGACCCCATTCATTAAACCTTCCATCACTGGCCACATTTGTTAAACCATCCATCACTGGCCACATTTGTTAAACCTTCCATCACTGGCCACATTTGTTAAACCTTCCATCACTGGCCACATTCATGAAACCTTCCATCACTGGCCGCATTTGTTAAATCTTCCATCACTGGCCACAGTTATTAAACCTTCCATCACTGGCCACATTTGTTAAACCTTCCATCACTGGCCACATTTATTAAATCTTCCATCACTGGCCACATTTGTTAAACCTTCCATCATAGGCCACAGTTGTTAAACCTTCCATCACTGGCCACATTTGTTAAACCTTCCATCACTGATCACATTTGTTAAACCTTCCATCACTGGCCACATTTGTTAAACGTTCCATCACTGGCCACATTTGTTAAACCTTCCATCACTGGCCACATTCATTAAACCTTCCATCACTGACCCCATTCATGAAACCTTCCATCACTGTCCACATTTGTTAAACCTTCCATCACTGGCCACATTTGTTAAACCTTCCACCACCGGCCACATTTGTTAAACCTTCCATCACTGGCCAAACCTTCCCTCACTGGCCACATTTGTTAAACCTTCCATCACTGGCCACATTTGTTAAACCTTCCATCACTGGCCACATTCATTAAACCGTCCATCACTGGCCACAGTTGTTAAACCTTCCATCACTGGCCACATTCCTTAAACCTTCCATCACTGGCCACATTTGTTAAACCTTCCATCACTGGCCACAGTTGTTAAACCTTCCATCACTGGCCACATTTGTTAAACCTTCCATCACTGGCCACATTTGTTAAACCTTCCATCACTGGCCACATTTGTTAAACCTTCCATCATTGGCCACAGTTGTTAAACCTTCCATCACTGGCCACAGTTTTTAAACCTTCCATCACTGGCCACATTCATTAAACCTTCCATCACTGGCCACATTTGTTAAACCTTCCATGACTGGTCACAATTGTTAAACCTTCCATAACTGGCCACATTCATTAAACCTTCCATCACTGGCCACATTTGTTAAACCTTCCATCACAGGCCACAGTTGTTAAACCTTCCACCACTGGCCACATTTGTTAGAACTTCCATCACTGGCCACATTTGTTAAACCTTCCATCACTGACCCCATTCATTAAACCTTCAATCACTGGCCACATTTGTTACACCTTCCATCACTGGCCACATTTGTTACACCTTCCATCACTGGCCACATTCATTAAGCCTTCCATCACTGGCCACATTTGTTAAACCTTCCACCACTGGCCACATTTGTTAAAACTTCCATCACTGGCCACATTTGTTAAACCTTCCATCACTGGCCACATTTGTTAAACCTTCCATCACTGACCCCATTCATTAAACCTTCCATCACTGGCCACATTTGTTAAACCTTCCACCACTGGCCACATTTGTTAAACCTTCCATCACTGGGCACATTTATTAAACCTTCCATCACTGGCCACATTTGTTAAATCTTCCATCACTGGCCACATTTGTTAAATCTTCCACCACTGGCCACATTTGTTAAATCTTCCATCACTGGCCACAGTTATTAAACCTTCCATCACTGGCCACATTTGTTAAATCTTCCATCACTGGCCACATTTGTTAAACCTTCCATGACTGGCCACATTTGTTAAACCTTCCATCACTGGCCACATTCATCATATGTTCCACCACTGGGTACGGTTGTTAAACCTTCCATCACTGGCCACATTTGTTAAACGTTCCATCACTGGCCACATTTGTTAAACCTTCCATCACTGGCCACATTTATTAAACCTTCCATCACTGGCTACATTTGTTAAATCTTCCACCACTGGCCACATTTGTTAAATCTTCCATCACTGGCCACAGTTATTAAACCTTCCATCACTGGCCACATTTGTTAAATCTTCCATCACTGGCCACATTTGTTAAACCTTCCATGACTGGCCACATTTGTTAAACCTTCCATCACTGGCCACATTCATCATATGTTCCACCACTGGGTACGGTTGTTAAACCTTCCATCACTGGCCACATTTGTTAAACGTTCCATCACTGGCCACATTTGTTAAACCTTCCACCAGTGGCCACATTTGTTAAAACTTCCATCATTGGCCACATTTGTTAAACCTTCCATCACTGGCCACATTTGTTAAACCTTCCATCACTGACCCCATTCATTAAACCTTCCATCACTGGCCACATTTGTTAAACCTTCCATCACTGGCTACATTTGTTAAACCTTCCATCACTGGGCACATTTATTAAACCTTCCATCACTGGCTACATTTGTTAAATCTTCCACCACTGGCCACATTTGTTAAATCTTCCATCACTGGCCACAGTTATTAAACCTTCCATCACTGGCCACATTTGTTAAATCTTCCATCACTGGCCACATTTGTTAAACCTTCCATGACTGGCCACATTTGTTAAACCTTCCATCACTGGCCACATTCATCATATGTTCCACCACTGGGTACGGTTGTTAAACCTTCCATCACTGGCCACATTTGTTAAACGTTCCATCACTGGCCACATTTGTTAAACCTTCCATCACTGGCCACATTTGTTAAACGTTCCATCACTGGCCACATTTGTTAAACCTTCCATCACTGGCCACATTCATTAAACCTTCCATCACTGACCCCATTCATTAAACCTTCCATCACTGGCCACATTTGTTAAACCTTCCACCACCGGCCACATTTGTTAAACCTTCCATCACTGGCCAAACCTTCCCTCACTGGCCACATTTGTTAAACCTTCCATCACTGGCCACATTTGTTAAACCTTCCATCACTGGCCACATTCATTAAACCGTCCATCACTGGCCACAGTTGTTAAACCTTCCATCACTGGCCACATTCCTTAAACCTTCCATCACTGGCCACAGTTGTTAAACCTTCCATCACTGGCCACAGTTGTTAAACCTGCCATCACTGGCCACAGTTGTTAAACCTTCCATCACTGGCCACATTCCTTAAACCTTCCATCACTGGCCACAGTTGTTAAACCTTCCATCACTGGCCACAGTTGTTAAACCGTCCATCACTGGCCACAGTTGTTAAACCTTCCATCACTGGCCACATTCCTTAAACCTTCCACCACTGGCCACATTTGTTAAACCTTCCATCACTGGCTACATTTGTTAAACCTTCCATCACTGGGCACATTTATTAAACCCTCCATCACTGGCCACATTTGTTAAAACTTCCATCACTGGCCACATTTGTTAAACCTTCCATCACTGGCTACATTTGTTAAACCTTCCATCACTGACCCCATTCATTAAACCTTCCATCACTGGCCACATTCCTTAAACCTTCCACCACTGGCCACATTTGTTAAACCTTCCATCACTGGCTACATTTGTTAAACCTTCCATCACTGGGCACATTTGTTAAATCTTCCATCACTGGCCACATTTGTTAAACCTTCCATCACTGGTCACATTTGTTAAACCTTCCATCACTGACCCCATTCATTAAACCTTCCATCACTGGCCACATTCATTAAACCTTCCATCACTGACCCCATTCATTAAACCTTCCATCACTGGCCACATTTGTTAAATCTTCCATCACTGGCCACATTTGTTAAACCTTCCATCACTGGTCACATTTGTTAAACCTTCCATCACTGGCCACATTTGTTAAACCTTCCATCACTGGCCACATTTGTTAAACCTTCTATCACTAGCCACATTTGTTAAACCTTCCATCACTGACCCCATTCATTAAACCTTCCATCACTGACCCCATTCATTAAACCTTCCATCACTGGCCACATTTGTTAAACCTTCTATCACTAGCCACATTTGTTAAACCTTCCATCACTGACCCCATTCATTAAACCTTCCATCACTGACCCCATTCATTAAACCTTCCATCACTGGCCACATTTGTTAAATCTTCCATCACTGGCCACATTTGTTAAACCTTCCATCACTGGTCACATTTGTTAAACCTTCCATCACTGGCCACATTTGTTAAACCTTCCATCACTGGCCACATTTGTTAAATCTTCCATCACTGGCCACATTTGTTAAACCTTCCATCACTGGTCACATTTGTTAAACCTTCCATCACTGGCCACATTTGTTAAACCTTCCATCACTGGCCACATTTGTTAAATCTTCCATCACTGGCCACAGTTATTAAACCTTCCATCACTGGCCACATTTGTTAAACCTTCCATCACTGGCCACATTTGTTAAATCTTCCATCACTGGCCACATTTGTTAAACCTTCCATCACTGGCCACATTTGTTAAACCTTCCATCACTGGCCACATTCATTAAACCTTCCATCACTGGCCACATTTGTTAAACCTTCCATCACTGGCCACATACATTAAACCTTCCATCACTGGCCACATATGTTAAACCTTCCATCACTGGCCACATTCATTAAACCTTCCATCACTGGTCACATTCATCATATGTTCCACCACTGGGTACGGTTGTTAAACCTTCCATCACTGGCCACATTCATTAAACCTTCCATCACAGGCCACATTTGTTAAACCTTCCATCACTGGCCACATTTGTTAAACCTTCCATCACTGATCACATTTGTTAAATCTTCCATCACTGGCCACATTTGTTAAACCTTCCATCACTGGCCACATTTGTTAAACCTTCCATCACTGGCCACATGTGTTAAACTTTCCATCACTGGCCACATTCATGAAACCTTCAATCACTGGCCACATTCATTAAACCTTCCATCACTGGCCACATTTGTTAAACCTTCCATCACTGGCCACATTTGTTAAACCTTCCATCACTGACCCCATTCATGAAACCTTCCATCACTCTCCACATTTGTTAAACCTTCCATCACTGGCCACATTTGTTAAACCTTCCATCACTGGCCACATTTGTTAAACCTTCCATCACTGACCCCATTCATTAAACCTTCAATCACTGGCCACATTCATTAAACCTTCCATCACTGGCCACATTTGTTAAACCTTCCATCAACTGGCCACATTTGTTGAACCTTCCATCACTGGCCACATTTATTAAACCTTCCATCACTGACCACATTTGTTAAACCTTCCATCACTGGCCACATTTGTTAAACCTTCCATCACTGACCCCATTCATGAAACCTTCCATCACTCTCCACATTTGTTAAACCTTCCATCACTGGCCACATTTGTTAAACCTTCCATCACTGGCCACATTTGTTAAACCTTCCATCACTGACCCCATTCATTAAACCTTCCATCACTGGCCACATTTGTTAAATCTTCCACCACTGGCCACATTTGTTAAACCTTCCATCACTGGCCACATTCATTAAACCTTCCATCACTGGCCACATTTGTTAAACCTTCCATCACTGGCCACATTTGTTAAACCTTCCATCACTGGCCACATTTGTTAAACCTTCCATCACTGGCCATATTTGTTAAACCTTCCATCACTGGCCACATTTGTTAAACCTTCCATCACTGGCCACAGTTGTTAAACCTTCCATCACTGGCCACATTCATTAAACCTTCCATCACTGGCCACATTTGTTAAAAGTTCCATCACTGGCCAGATTTGTTAAACCTTCCTTCACTGGCCACATTTGATAAACCTTCCATCAATGGCCACATTTGTTAAACCCTCCGTCACTGACCACATTTGTTAAACCTTCCACCACTGGCCACATTTGTTAAATCTTCCATCACTGGCCACAGTTGTTATACCTTCCATCACTGGCCACATTTGTTAAACCTTCCATAACTGGCCACATTTGTTACACCTTCCATCACTGGCCACATTCATTAAACCTTCCACCACTGGCCACATTTGTTAAACCTTCCATCACTGGCCACATTTGTTAAACCTTCCTTCACTAGCCACATTTTTTAAACCTTCCATCACTGACCCCATTCATTAAACCTTCCATCACTGTCCACATTTGTTACACCTTCCACCACTGGCCACATTTGTTAAACCTTCCATCACTGGCCACAGTTGTTAAACCTTCCATCACTGGCCACAGATATTAAACCTTCCATCACTGGCCACATTCATTAAACCTTCCACCACAGGCCACATTTGTTAAACCTTCCATCACTGGCCACATTTATTAAACCTTCCATCACTGGCCACATTCATTAAACCTTCCATCACTTGCCACAGTTTTTAAACCTTCCATCACTGGCCCCATTCATTAAACCTTCCATCACTGGCAAAGTTCATTAAACCTTCCATCACTGGCCACATTTGTTAAACCTTCCATTACTGGACACAGTTGTTAAACCTTCCATCACTGGCCACATTTGTTAAACCTTCCATCGCTGGCCACATTTGTTAAACCTTCCATCACTGGCCACATTTGTTAAACCTTCCATCACTGCCCCCATTCTTTAAACCTTCCATCACTGGCCACATTTGTTAAACCTTCCACCACTGGCCACATTTGTTAAACCTTCCATCACTGGCCACATTCATTAAACCTTCCATCACTGGCTACATTTGTTAAACCATCCATCACTGGCCACATTTGTAAAACCTTCCATCACTGGCCACATTTCTTAAATCTTCCATCACTGGCCACATTTGGTAAATCTTCCATCACTGGCCACAGTTATTAAACCTTCCATCACTGGCCACATTTGTTAAATCTTCCATCACTGGCCACAGTTGTTAAACCTTCCATCACTGGCCACAGTTATTAAACCTTCCATCACTGGCCACATATGTTAAACCTTCCATCACTGGCCACATTCATTAAACCTTCCATCACTGGCCACATTTTTTAAACCTCCCATCACTGGCCACATTTGTTAAACCTTCCATAACTGGCCACAATTGTTAAACCTTCCATCACTGGCCACATTTGTTAAATCTTCCATCACTGGCCACATTCATTAAACCTTCCATAACTGGCCACAGTTGTTAAATCTTCCATAACTGGCCACATTTGTTAAACCTTCCATCACTGGCCACAGTTGTTAAACCTTCCATCACTGGCCACAGTTGTTAAACCTTCCACCACTGGCCACATTTGTTAAACCTTCCATCACTGGCCACATTCATTAAACCTTCCATCACTGGCCACATTTGTTAAACCTTCCATCACTGGCCACATTTGTTAAACCTTCCATAACTGGCCACATTTGTTAAACCTTCCATCACTGGCCACAGTTGTTAAACCTTCCATCACTGGCCACATTAGTTCAACCTTCCATCACTGGCCACAGTTGTTAAACCTTCCATCACTGGCCACAGTTGTTAAACCTTCCATCACTGGCCACATTTGTTAAACATTCCATCACTGGCCACAGTTGTTAAACCTTCCATCACTGGCCACATTTGTTAATCCTTCCATCAATGGCCACAGTTGTTAAACCTACCATCACTGGCCACAGTTGTTAAACCTTCCATAACTGGCCACATTTGTTAAACCTTCCATCACTGGCCACATTCATTAAACCTTCCATCACTGGCCACATTCATTAAACCTCCCATCACTGGCCACAGTTGTTAAACCTTCCATCACTGGCCACATTTGTTAAACCTTCCATCACTGGCCACATTTGTTAAACCTTCCATCACTGGCCACATTCATTAAACCTTCCATCACTGGCCACATTCATTAAACCTCCCATCACTGGCCACAGTTGTTAAACCTTCCATCACTGGCCACATTTGTTAAACCTTCCATCACTGGCCACATTTGTTAAACCTTCCATCACTGGGCACATTTGTTAAACCTACCATCACTGGCCACAGTTGTTAAACCTTCCATAACTGGCCACATTTGTTAAACCTTCCATCACTGGCCACATTCATTAAACCTTCCATCACTGGCCACATTCATTAAACCTCCCATCACTGACCCCATTTGTTAAACCGTCCATCACTGGCCACATTCATCATATGTTCCATCACTGGCTACGTTTCTTAAACCTTCCAACACTGGCCACAGTTGTTAAACCTTCCATCACTGGCCACATTTGTTAAACCTTCCATCACTGGCCACATTTGTTAAACCTTCCACCACTGGCCACATTTGTTAAACCTTCTATCACTGGCCACATTCATTAAACCTCCCATCACTGGCCACAGTTGTTAAACCTTCCATCACTGGCCACATTTGTTAAACCTTCCATCACTGGCCACATTTGTTAAACCTTCTATCACTGGCCACATTCATTAAACCTTCCATCACTGGTCACATTTTTTAAACGTTCCATCACTGGCCATATTTGTTAAACCTTCCATCACTGGCCACATTTGTTAAACCTTCCATCACTGGCCACATTCATTAAACCTTCCATCACTGGCCACATTTGTTAAAAGTTCCATCACTGGCCAGATTTGTTAAACCTTCTTTCACTGGCCACATTTGTTAAACCTTCCATCAATGGCCACATTTGTTAAACCTTCCGTCACTGACCACATTTGTTAAACCTTCCATCACTGGCCACATTTGTTAAATCTTCCATCACTAGCCACATTTGTTAAACCTTCCATCACTGGCCAGATTCATTAAACCTTCCACCACTGGCCACATTTGTTAAACCTTCCATCACTGGCCACATTCATTAAACCTTCCATCACTGACCCCTTTCATGAAACCTTCCATCACTCTCCACATTTGTTAAACCTTCCATCACTGGCCACATTTGTTAAACCTTCCATCACTGGCCACATTTGTTAAACCTTCCATCACTGACCCCATTCATTAAACCTTCAATCACTGGCCACATTCATTAAACCTTCCATCACTGGCCACATTTGTTAAACCTTCCATCAACTGGCCACATTTGTTGAACCTTCCATCACTGGCCACATTCATTAAACCTTCCATCACAGGCCACATTTGTTAAACCTTCCATCACTGGCCACATTTGTTAAACCTTCCATCACTGATCACATTTGTTAAATCTTCCATCACTGGCCACATTTGTTAAACCTTCCATCACTGGCCACATTTGTTAAACCTTCCATCACTGGCCACATGTGTTAAACTTTCCATCACTGGCCACATTCATGAAACCTTCAATCACTGGCCACATTCATTAAACCTTCCATCACTGGCCACATTTGTTAAACCTTCCATCACTGGCCACATTTGTTAAACCTTCCATCACTGACCCCATTCATGAAACCTTCCATCACTCTCCACATTTGTTAAACCTTCCATCACTGGCCACATTTGTTAAACCTTCCATCACTGGCCACATTTGTTAAACCTTCCATCACTGACCCCATTCATTAAACCTTCAATCACTGGCCACATTCATTAAACCTTCCATCACTGGCCACATTTGTTAAACCTTCCATCAACTGGCCACATTTGTTGAACCTTCCATCACTGGCCACATTTATTAAACCTTCCATCACTGACCACATTTGTTAAACCTTCCATCACTGGCCACATTTGTTAAACCTTCCATCACTGACCCCATTCATGAAACCTTCCATCACTCTCCACATTTGTTAAACCTTCCATCACTGGCCACATTTGTTAAACCTTCCATCACTGGCCACATTTGTTAAACCTTCCATCACTGACCCCATTCATTAAACCTTCCATCACTGGCCACATTTGTTAAATCTTCCACCACTGGCCACATTTGTTAAACCTTCCATCACTGGCCACATTCATTAAACCTTCCATCACTGGCCACATTTGTTAAACCTTCCATCACTGGCCACATTTGTTAAACCTTCCATCACTGGCCACATTTGTTAAACCTTCCATCACTGGCCATATTTGTTAAACCTTCCATCACTGGCCACATTTGTTAAACCTTCCATCACTGGCCACAGTTGTTAAACCTTCCATCACTGGCCACATTCATTAAACCTTCCATCACTGGCCACATTTGTTAAAAGTTCCATCACTGGCCAGATTTGTTAAACCTTCCTTCACTGGCCACATTTGATAAACCTTCCATCAATGGCCACATTTGTTAAACCCTCCGTCACTGACCACATTTGTTAAACCTTCCACCACTGGCCACATTTGTTAAATCTTCCATCACTGGCCACAGTTGTTATACCTTCCATCACTGGCCACATTTGTTAAACCTTCCATAACTGGCCACATTTGTTACACCTTCCATCACTGGCCACATTCATTAAACCTTCCACCACTGGCCACATTTGTTAAACCTTCCATCACTGGCCACATTTGTTAAACCTTCCTTCACTAGCCACATTTTTTAAACCTTCCATCACTGACCCCATTCATTAAACCTTCCATCACTGTCCACATTTGTTTCACCTTCCACCACTGGCCACATTTGTTAAACCTTCCATCACTGGCCACAGTTGTTAAACCTTCCATCACTGGCCACAGATATTAAACCTTCCATCACTGGCCACATTCATTAAACCTTCCACCACAGGCCACATTTGTTAAACCTTCCATCACTGGCCACATTTATTAAACCTTCCATCACTGGCCACATTCATTAAACCTTCCATCACTTGCCACAGTTTTTAAACCTTCCATCACTGGCCCCATTCATTAAACCTTCCATCACTGGCAAAGTTCATTAAACCTTCCATCACTGGCCACATTTGTTAAACCTTCCATTACTGGACACAGTTGTTAAACCTTCCATCACTGGCCACATTTGTTAAACCTTCCATCGCTGGCCACATTTGTTAAACCTTCCATCACTGGCCACATTTGTTAAACCTTCCATCACTGCCCCCATTCATTAAACCTTCCATCACTGGCCACATTTGTTAAACCTTCCACCACTGGCCACATTTGTTAAACCTTCCATCACTGGCCACATTCATTAAACCTTCCATCACTGGCTACATTTGTTAAACCTTCCATCACTGGCCACATTTGTAAAACCTTCCATCACTGGCCACATTTCTTAAATCTTCCATCACTGGCCACATTTGTTAAACCTTCCATCACTGGCCACATTTGTTAAACCTTCCATCACTGACCCCATTCATTAAACCTTCCATCACTGGCCACATTCATTAAACCTTCCATCACTGACCCCATTCATTAAACCTTCCATCACTGGCCACATTTGTTAAACCTTCCATCACTGGCCACATTCATTCAACCTTCCATCACTGGCCACATTTGTTAAACCTTGCATCACTGGCCACATTCATTAAACCTTACTTCACTGGCCACATTTGTTAAACCTTCCATCACTGGCCACATTTGTTAAACCTTCCATCACTGGCCACATTTGTTAAACTTTCCATCACTGGCCCATTAATTAAACCTTCCATCACTGGCCACATTTGTTAAACCTTCCATCACTGGCCATATTTGTTAAACCTTCCATCACTGGCCACATTTGTTAAACCTTCCATCACTGGCCACAGTTGTTAAACCTTCCATCACTGGCCACATTCATTAAACCTTCCATCACTGGCCACATTTGTTAAAAGTTCCATCACTGGCCAGATTTGTTAAACCTTCCTTCACTGGCCACATTTGTTAAACCTTCCATCACTGGCCACATTCATTAAACCTTCCATCACTGGCCACATTTGTTAAAAGTTCCATCACTGGCCAGATTTGTTAAACCTTCCTTCACTGGCCACATTTGTTAAACCTTCCATCAATGGCCACATTTGTTAAACCCTCCGTCACTGACCACATTTGTTAAACCTTCCACCACTGGCCACATTTGTTAAATCTTCCATCACTGGCCACAGTTGTTATACCTTCCATCACTGGCCACATTTGTTAAACCTTCCATCACTGGCCACATTTGTTAAACCTTCCATCACTGACCCCATTCATTAAACCTTCAATCACTGGCCACATTCATTAAACCTTCCATCACTGGCCACATTTGTTAAACCTTCCATCAACTGGCCACATTTGTTGAACCTTCCATCACTGGCCACATTCATTAAACCTTCCATCACAGGCCACATTTGTTAAACCTTCCATCACTGGCCACATTTGTTAAACCTTCCATCACTGATCACATTTGTTAAATCTTCCATCACTGGCCACATTTGTTAAACCTTCCATCACTGGCCACATTTGTTAAACCTTCCATCACTGGCCACATGTGTTAAACTTTCCATCACTGGCCACATTCATGAAACCTTCAATCACTGGCCACATTCATTAAACCTTCCATCACTGGCCACATTTGTTAAACCTTCCATCACTGGCCACATTTGTTAAACCTTCCATCACTGACCCCATTCATGAAACCTTCCATCACTCTCCACATTTGTTAAACCTTCCATCACTGGCCACATTTGTTAAACCTTCCATCACTGGCCACATTTGTTAAACCTTCCATCACTGACCCCATTCATTAAACCTTCAATCACTGGCCACATTCATTAAACCTTCCATCACTGGCCACATTTGTTAAACCTTCCATCAACTGGCCACATTTGTTGAACCTTCCATCACTGGCCACATTTATTAAACCTTCCATCACTGACCACATTTGTTAAACCTTCCATCACTGGCCACATTTGTTAAACCTTCCATCACTGACCCCATTCATGAAACCTTCCATCACTCTCCACATTTGTTAAACCTTCCATCACTGGCCACATTTGTTAAACCTTCCATCACTGGCCACATTTGTTAAACCTTCCATCACTGACCCCATTCATTAAACCTTCCATCACTGGCCACATTTGTTAAATCTTCCACCACTGGCCACATTTGTTAAACCTTCCATCACTGGCCACATTCATTAAACCTTCCATCACTGGCCACATTTGTTAAACCTTCCATCACTGGCCACATTTGTTAAACCTTCCATCACTGGCCACATTTGTTAAACCTTCCATCACTGGCCATATTTGTTAAACCTTCCATCACTGGCCACATTTGTTAAACCTTCCATCACTGGCCACAGTTGTTAAACCTTCCATCACTGGCCACATTCATTAAACCTTCCATCACTGGCCACATTTGTTAAAAGTTCCATCACTGGCCAGATTTGTTAAACCTTCCTTCACTGGCCACATTTGATAAACCTTCCATCAATGGCCACATTTGTTAAACCCTCCGTCACTGACCACATTTGTTAAACCTTCCACCACTGGCCACATTTGTTAAATCTTCCATCACTGGCCACAGTTGTTATACCTTCCATCACTGGCCACATTTGTTAAACCTTCCATAACTGGCCACATTTGTTACACCTTCCATCACTGGCCACATTCATTAAACCTTCCACCACTGGCCACATTTGTTAAACCTTCCATCACTGGCCACATTTGTTAAACCTTCCTTCACTAGCCACATTTTTTAAACCTTCCATCACTGACCCCATTCATTAAACCTTCCATCACTGTCCACATTTGTTTCACCTTCCACCACTGGCCACATTTGTTAAACCTTCCATCACTGGCCACAGTTGTTAAACCTTCCATCACTGGCCACAGATATTAAACCTTCCATCACTGGCCACATTCATTAAACCTTCCACCACAGGCCACATTTGTTAAACCTTCCATCACTGGCCACATTTATTAAACCTTCCATCACTGGCCACATTCATTAAACCTTCCATCACTTGCCACAGTTTTTAAACCTTCCATCACTGGCCCCATTCATTAAACCTTCCATCACTGGCAAAGTTCATTAAACCTTCCATCACTGGCCACATTTGTTAAACCTTCCATTACTGGACACAGTTGTTAAACCTTCCATCACTGGCCACATTTGTTAAACCTTCCATCGCTGGCCACATTTGTTAAACCTTCCATCACTGGCCACATTTGTTAAACCTTCCATCACTGCCCCCATTCATTAAACCTTCCATCACTGGCCACATTTGTTAAACCTTCCACCACTGGCCACATTTGTTAAACCTTCCATCACTGGCCACATTCATTAAACCTTCCATCACTGGCTACATTTGTTAAACCTTCCATCACTGGCCACATTTGTAAAACCTTCCATCACTGGCCACATTTCTTAAATCTTCCATCACTGGCCACATTTGTTAAACCTTCCATCACTGGCCACATTTGTTAAACCTTCCATCACTGACCCCATTCATTAAACCTTCCATCACTGGCCACATTCATTAAACCTTCCATCACTGACCCCATTCATTAAACCTTCCATCACTGGCCACATTTGTTAAACCTTCCATCACTGGCCACATTCATTCAACCTTCCATCACTGGCCACATTTGTTAAACCTTGCATCACTGGCCACATTCATTAAACCTTACTTCACTGGCCACATTTGTTAAACCTTCCATCACTGGCCACATTTGTTAAACCTTCCATCACTGGCCACATTTGTTAAACTTTCCATCACTGGCCCATTAATTAAACCTTCCATCACTGGCCACATTTGTTAAACCTTCCATCACTGGCCATATTTGTTAAACCTTCCATCACTGGCCACATTTGTTAAACCTTCCATCACTGGCCACAGTTGTTAAACCTTCCATCACTGGCCACATTCATTAAACCTTCCATCACTGGCCACATTTGTTAAAAGTTCCATCACTGGCCAGATTTGTTAAACCTTCCTTCACTGGCCACATTTGTTAAACCTTCCATCACTGGCCACATTCATTAAACCTTCCATCACTGGCCACATTTGTTAAAAGTTCCATCACTGGCCAGATTTGTTAAACCTTCCTTCACTGGCCACATTTGTTAAACCTTCCATCAATGGCCACATTTGTTAAACCCTCCGTCACTGACCACATTTGTTAAACCTTCCACCACTGGCCACATTTGTTAAATCTTCCATCACTGGCCACAGTTGTTATACCTTCCATCACTGGCCACATTTGTTAAACCTTCCATAACTGGCCACATTTGTTAAACCTTCCATCACTGGCCACATTCATTAAACCTTCCACCACTGGCCACATTTGTTAAACCTTCCATCACTGGCCACATTTGTTAAAAGTTCCATCACTGGCCACATTTGTTAAACCTTCCATCACTGGCCACATTTGTTAAACCTTCCATCACTGGCCACATTCATTAAACCTTCCACCACTGGCCACATTTGTTAAACCTTCCATCACTGGCCACATTTGTTAAACCTTCCTTCACTAGCCACATTTTTTAAACCTTCCATCACTGACCCCATTCATTAAACCTTCCATCACTGTCCACATTTGTTACACCTTCCACCACTGGCCACATTTGTTAAACCTTCCATCACTGGCCACAGTTGTTAAACCTTCCATCACTGGCGACAGATATTAAACCTTCCATCACTGGCCACATTCATTAAACCTTCCACCACAGGCCACATTTGTTAAACCTTCCATCACTGGCCACATTTATTAAACCTTCCATCACTGGCCACATTCATTAAACCTTCCATCACTTGCCACAGTTTTTAAACCTTCCATCACTGGCCCCATTCATTAAACCTTCCATCACTGGCCACATTTGTTAAACCTTCCATTACTGGACACAGTTGTTAAACCTTCCATCACTGGCCACATTTGTTAAACCTTCCATCGCTGGCCACATTTGTTAAACCTTCCATCACTGGCCACATTTGTTAAACCTTCCATCACTGCCCCCATTCATTAAACCTTCCATCACTGGCCACATTTGTTAAACCTTCCACCACTGGCCACATTTGTTAAACCTTCCATCACTGGCCACATTCATTAAACCTTCCATCACTGGCTACATTTGTTAAACCTTCCATCACTGGCCACATTTGTAAAACCTTCCATCACTGGCCACATTTCTTAAATCTTCCATCACTGGCCACATTTGTTAAATCTTCCATCACTGGCCACAGTTATTAAACCTTCCATCACTGGCCACATTTGTTAAATCTTCCATCACTGGCCACAGTTGTTAAACCTTCCATCACTGGCCACAGTTATTAAACCTTCCATCACTGGCCACATATGTTAAACCTTCCATCACTGGCCACATTCATTAAACCTTCCATCACTGGCCACATTTTTTAAACCTCCCATCACTGGCCACATTTGTTAAACCTTCCATAACTGGCCACAATTGTTAAACCTTCCATCACTGGCCACATTTGTTAAATCTTCCATCACTGGCCACATTCATTAAACCTTCCATAACTGGCCACAGTTGTTAAATCTTCCATAACTGGCCACATTTGTTAAACCTTCCATCACTGGCCACAGTTGTTAAACCTTCCATCACTGGCCACAGTTGTTAAACCTTCCATCACTGGCCACATTTGTTAAACCTTCCATCACTGGCCACATTCATTAAACCTTCCATCACTGGCCACATTTGTTAAACCTTCCATCACTGGCCACATTTGTTAAACCTTCCATAACTGGCCACATTTGTTAAACCTTCCATCACTGGCCACAGTTATTAAACCTTCCATCACTGGCCACATTCATTAAACCTTCCATCACTGGCCACATTTGTTAAACCTTCCATCACTGGCCACATTTGTTAAACCTTCCATCACTGGCCACATTAGTTCAACCTTCCATCACTGGCCACAGTTGTTAAACCTTCCATCACTGGCCACAGTTGTTAAACCTTCCATCACTGGCCACATTTGTTAAACATTCCATCACTGGCCACAGTTGTTAAACCTTCCATCACTGGCCACATTTGTTAATCCTTCCATCACTGGCCACAGTTGTTAAACCTACCATCACTGGCCACAGTTGTTAAACCTTCCATAACTGGCCACATTTGTTAAACCTTCCATCACTGGCCACATTTGTTAAACCGTCCATCACTGGCCACATTCATCATATGTTCCATCACTGGCCACATTTGTTAAACCTTCCACCACTGGCCACATTTGTTAAACCTTCTATCACTGGCCACATTCATTAAACCTCCCATCACTGGCCACAGTTGTTAAACCTTCCATCACTGGCCACATTTGTTAAACCTTCCATCACTGGCCACATTTGTTAAACCTTCTATCACTGGCCACATTCATTAAACCTTCCATCACTGGTCACATTTTTTAAACGTTCCATCACTGGCCATATTTGTTAAACCTTCCATCACTGGCCACATTTGTTAAACCTTCCATCACTGGCCACAGTTGTTAAACCTTCCATCACTGGCCACATTCATTAAACCTTCCATCACTGGCCGCATTTGTTAAAAGTTCCATCACTGGCCAGATTTGTTAAACCTTCTTTCACTGGCCACATTTGTTAAACCTTCCATCAATGGCCACATTTGTTAAACCTTCCGTCACTGACCACATTTGTTAAACCTTCCATCACTGGCCACATTTGTTAAATCTTCCATCACTAGCCACACTTGTTATACCTTCCATCACTGGCCAGATTCATTAAACCTTCCACCACTGGCCACATTTGTTAAACCTTCCATCACTGGCCACATTTGTTAAACCTTACATCACTAGCCTCATTTTTTAAACCTTCCATCATTGACCCCATTCATTAAACCTTCCATCACTGGCCACATTTGTTAAACCTTCCATCACTGGCCTCAGATATTAAACCTTCCATCACTGGCCACATTCATTAAACCTTCCACCACAGGCCACATTTGTTAAACCTTCCATCACTGGCCACATTTATTAAACCTTCCATCACTGGCCACATTCATTAAACCTTCCATCACTTGCCACAGTTTTTAAACCTTCCATCACTGGCCCCATTCATTAAACCTTCCATCACTGGCCACAGTTGTTAAACCTTCCATCACTGGCCCCATTCATTAAACCTTCCATCACTGGCCAAATTCATTAAACCTTCCGTCACTGGCCACATTTGTTAAACCTTCCATTACTGGCCACAGTTGTTAAACCTTCCATCACTGGCCACATTTGTTAAACCTTCCATCGCTGGCCACATTTGTTAAACCTTCCATCACTGCCCCTATTCATTAAACCTTCCATCACTGGCCACATTTGTTAAACCTTCCACCACTGGCCACATTTTTTAAACCTCCCATCACTGGCCACATTCATTAAACCTTCCATCACTGGCTACATTTGTAAAACCTTCCATCACTGGCCACATTTCTTAAATCTTCCATCACTGGCCACATTTGTTAAATCTTCCATCACTGGCCACAGTTATTAAACCTTCCATCACTGGCCACATTTGTTAAATCTTCCATCACTGGCCACAGTTGTTAAACCTTCCATCACTGGCCACAGTTGTTAAACCTTCCATAACTGGCCACATTTGTTAAACCTTCCATCACTGTCCATATTTGTTAAACCTTCCATCACTGGCCACATTTGTTAAACCTTCCATCACTGGCCACAGTTGTTAAACCTTCCATCACTGGCCACATTTGTTAAATCTTCCATCACTAGCCACAGTTGTTATACCTTCCATCACTGGCCACATTTGTTAAAAGTTCCATCACTGGCCAGATTTGTTAAACCTTCCTTAACTGGCCACATTTGTTAAACCTTCCATCAATGGCCACATTTGTTAAACCTTCCATCACTGGCCACATTTGTTAAATCTTCCATCACTAGCCACATTTGTTATACCTTCCATCACTGGCCACATTTGTTAAAAGTTCCATCACTGGCCAGATTTGTTAAACCTTCCTTAACTGGCCACATTTGTTAAACCTTCCATCAATGGCCACATTTGTTAAACCTTCCATCACTGGCCACATTTGTTAAATCTTCCATCACTAGCCACAGTTGTTATACCTTCCATCACTGGCCACATTTGTTAAAAGTTCCATCACTGGCCAGATTTGTTAAACCTTCCTTAACTGGCCACATTTCTTAAACCTTCCATCAATGGCCACATTTGTTAAACCTTCCATCACTGGCCACATTTGTTAAATCTTCCATCACTAGCCACAGTTGTTATACCTTCCATCACTGGCCACATTTGTTAAAAGTTCCATCACTGGCCAGATTTGTTAAACCTTCCTTAACTGGCCACATTTGTTAAACCTTCCATCACTGGCCACATTTGTTAAACCTTCCATCACTGGCCACATTCATTAAACCTTCCACCACTGGCCACATTTGTTAAACCTTCCATCGCTGGCCACATTTGTTAAACCTTCCATCACTAGCCTCATTTTTTAAACCTTCCATCACTGACCCCATTCATTAAACCTTCCATCACTGTCCACATTTGTTACACCTTCCACCACTGGCCACATTCATTAAACCTTCCATCACTGGCCACATTCATTAAATCTTCCATCACTGTCCACATTCATTAAACCTTCCATCACTGGCCACATTTTTTAAACCTTCCATCACTGGCCACAGTTGTTAAACCTTCCATCACTGGCCACAGATATTAAACCTTCCATCACTGGCCACATTCATTAAACCTTCCACCACAGGCCACATTTGTTAAACCTTCCATCACTGGCCACATTTATTAAACCTTCCATCACTGGCCACATTCATTAAACCTTCCATCACTTGCCACAGTTTTTAAACCTGCCATCATTGCCCCCATTCATTAAACCTTCCATCACTGGCCACATTTGTTAAACCTTCCACCACTGGCCACATTTGTTAAACCTTCCATCACTGGCCACATTTCTTAAATCTTCCATCACTGGCCACGTTTGTTAAATCTTCCATCACTGGCCACAGTTATTAAACCTTCCATCACTGGCCACATTTGTTAAATCTTCCATCACTGGCCACAGTTGTTAAACCTTCCATCACTGGCCACAGTTATTAAACCTTCCATCACTGGCCACATATGTTAAACCTTCCATCACTGGCCACATTCATTAAACCTTCCATCACTGGCCACATTTTTTAAACCTCCCATCACTGGCCACATTTGTTAAACCTTCCATAACTGGCCACAATTGTTAAACCTTCCATCACTGGCCACATTTGTTAAATCTTCCATCACTGGCCACATTCATTAAACCTTCCATAACTGGCCACAGTTGTTAAATCTTCCATAACTGGCCACATTTGTTAAACCTTCCATCACTGGCCACAGTTGTTAAACCTTACATCACAGGCCACATTTGTTAAACCTTCCATCACTGGCCACAGTTGTTAAACCTTACATCACAGGCCACATTTGTTAAACCTTCCATCACTGGCCACAGTTGTTAAACCTTACATCACAGGCCACATTTGTTAAACCTTACATCACTGGCCACAGTTGTTAAACCTTCCATCACTGGCCACATTTGTTAAACCTTCCATCACTGGCCACATTTGTTAAACCTTCCATAACTGGCCACATTTGTTAAACCTTCCATCACTGGCCACAGTTGTTAAACCTTCCATCACTGGCCACATTAGTTCAACCTTCCATCACTGGCCACAGTTGTTAAACCTTACATCACAGGCCACATTTGTTAAACCTTACATCACTGGCCACAGTTGTTAAACCTTCCACCACTGGCCACATTTTTTAAACCTTCCATCACTGGCCACATTCATTAAACCTTCCATCACTGGCCACATTTGTTAAACCTTCCATCACTGGCCACAGTTGTTAAACCTTCCATAACTGGCCACATTTGTTAAACCTTCCATCACTGGCCACAGTTGTTAAACCTTCCATCACTGGCCACATTAGTTCAACCTTCCATCACTGGCCACAGTTGTTAAACCTTCCATCACTGGCCACAGTTGTTAAACCTTCCATCACTGGCCACAGTTGTTAAACCTTCCATAACTGGCCACAGTTGTTAAACCTTCTATAACTGGCCACATTTGTTAAACCTTCCATCACTGGCCACATTTGTTAAACCTTCCATCACTGGCCACATTAGTTCAACCTTCCATCACTGGCTACGTTTCTTAAACCTTCCAACACTGGCCACATTTGTTAAACCTTCCACCACTGGCCACATTTGTTAAACCTTCTATCACTGGCCACATTCATTAAACCTCCCATCACTGGCCACAGTTGTTAAACCTTCCATCACTGGCCACATTTGTTAAACCTTCCATCACTGGCCACATTTGTTAAACCTTCCATCACTGGCCACATTCATTAAACCTTCCATCACTGGTCACATTTTTTAAACCTTCCATCACTGGCCACATTTGTTAAACCTTCCATCATTGGCCACATTCATTAAACCTTCCATCACTGGCCACATTTTTAAACCTTCCATCATTGGCCACATTTGTTAAACCTTCCATCACTGGCCACATTTGTTAAACCTTCCATCACTGGCCACATTTGTTAAACCTTCCATCACTGGCCACGTTTGTTAAACCTTCCATCACTGGCCCATTCATTAAATTTTCCATCACTGGTCACATTTGTTAAACCTTCCATCACTGGCCACATTTGTTAAACCTTCCATCACTGGTCCCATTCATTTAACCTTCCATCATTGGCCACATCTGTTAAACCTTCCATCACTGGCCACATTTGTTAAACCTTCCATCACTGGCCACATTTGTTAAACCTTCCATCACTGGCCACATTTGTTAAACCTTCCATCACTGGCCACATTTGTTAAACCTTCCATCACTGGCCACATTTGTTAAACCTTCCATCACTGACCCCATTCATTAAACCTTCCATCACTGGCCACAGTTATTAAACCTTCCATCACTGACCCCTTTCATTAAACCTTCCATCACTGGCCACATTTGTTACACCTTCCATCACTGGCCACATTTGTTACACCTTCCATCACTGGCCACGTTTGTTAAACCTTCCCATCACTGGCCACATTTGTTAAAACTTCCATCACTGGCCACATTTGTTAAACCTTCCATCACTGGTCCCATTCATTAAACCTTCCATCACTGGCCACATTTGTTAAACCTTCCACCACTGGCCACATTTGTTAAAACTTCCATCACTGGCCACATTTGTTAAACCTTCCATCACTGGCCACATTTGTTAAACCTTCCATCACTGACCCCATTCATTAAACCTTCCATCACTGGCCACATTTGTTAAACCTTCCACCACTGGCCACATTTGTTAAACCTTCCATCACTGGCTACATTTGTTAAACCTTCCACCACTGGCCACATTCATTAAACCTTCCATCACTGGCCACATTTGTTAAATCTTCCATCACTGGCCACATTTGTTAAAACTTCCATCACTGGCCACATTTGTTAAACCTTCCATCACTGGCCACAGTTGTTAAACCTTCCATCACTGACCCCATTCATTAAACCTTCCATCACTGGCCACATTTCTTAAACCTTCCACCACTGGCCACATTTGTTAAACCTTCCATCACTGGCTACATTTGTTAAACCTTCCATCACTGGGCACATTCATTAAACCTTCCACCACTGGCCACATTTGTTAAACCTTCCATCACTGGCCACATTTGTTAAACCTTACATCACTAGCCTCATTTTTTAAACCTTCCATCATTGACCCCATTCATTAAACCTTCCATCACTGGCCACATTTGTTAAACCTTCCATCACTGGCCTCAGATATTAAACCTTCCATCACTGGCCACATTCATTAAACCTTCCACCACAGGCCACATTTGTTAAACCTTCCATCACTGGCCACATTTATTAAACCTTCCATCACTGGCCACATTCATTAAACCTTCCATCACTTGCCACAGTTTTTAAACCTTCCATCACTGGCCCCATTCATTAAACCTTCCATCACTGGCCACAGTTGTTAAACCTTCCATCACTGGCCCCATTCATTAAACCTTCCATCACTGGCCAAATTCATTAAACCTTCCGTCACTGGCCACATTTGTTAAACCTTCCATTACTGGCCACAGTTGTTAAACCTTCCATCACTGGCCACATTTGTTAAACCTTCCATCGCTGGCCACATTTGTTAAACCTTCCATCACTGCCCCTATTCATTAAACCTTCCATCACTGGCCACATTTGTTACACCTTCCACCACTGGCCACATTTGTTAAACCTTCCATCACTGGCCACATTTGTTAAACCTTCCATCACTGGCCACATTTGTTAAACCTTCCATCACTGACCCCATTCATTGAACCTTCCATCACTGGCCACATTTGTTAAACCTTCCATCACTGGCCACATTTGTTAAACCTTCCATCACTGACCCCATTCATGAAACCTTCCATCACTGTCCACATTTGTTACACCTTCCACCACTGGCCACATTTGTTAAACCTTCCATCACTGGCCACATTTGTTAAACCTTCCATCACTGGCCACATTTGTTAAACCTTCCATCACTGACCCCATTCATTGAACCTTCCATCACTGGCCACATTTGTTAAACCTTCCACCACCGGCCACATTTGTTAAACCTTCCGTCACTGGCCACATTCATTAAACCTTCCCTCACTGGCCACATTTGTTAAACCTTCCATCACTGGCCACATTTGTTAAACCTTCCATCACTGGCCACATTTGTTAAACCTTCCATCACTGGCCACATTTGTTAAACCTTCAATCACTGGCCACATTCATTAAACCTTCCATCACTGGCCACAATTGTTAAACCTTCCATCAACTGACCACATTTGTTAAACCTTCCATCACTGGCCACAGTTGTTAAACCTTCCATCACTGGCCACATTCATTAAACCTTCCATCACTGGCCACAGTTGTTAAAACTTCCATCACTGGCCACATTTGTTAAACCTTCCATGACTGGCCACAGTTGTTAAACCTTCCATCACTGGCGACATTTGTTAAACCTTCCATCACTGGTCACATTTGTTAAACCTTCCATCACTGGCCACATTTGTTAAACCTTCCATCACTGGCCACATTTGTTAAACCTTCCATCACTAGCCACATTTGTTAAACCTTCCATCACTGGCCACATTTGTTAAACCTTCCATCACTGGCCACATTTGTTAAACCTTCCATCACTGGCCACATTTGTTAAACCTTCCATCACTAGCCACATTTGTTAAACCTTCCATCACTGACCCCATTCATTAAACCTTCCATCACTGGCCACATTTGTTAAACCATCCATCACTGGCCACATTTGTTAAACCTTCCATCACTGGCCACATTTGTTAAACCTTCCATCACTGGCCACATTCATTAAACCTTCCATCACTGGCCACATTTGTTAAATCTTCCATCACTGGCCACAGTTATTAAACCTTCCATCACTGGCCACATTTGTTAAACCTTCCATCACTGGCCACATTTGTTAAATCTTCCATCACTGGCCACATTTGTTAAACCTTCCATCACTGGCCACATTTGTTAAACCTTCCATCACTGGCCACATTCATTAAACCTTCCATCACTGGCCACATTTGTTAAACCTTCCATCACTGGCCACATACATTAAACCTTCCATCACTGGCCACATATGTTAAACCTTCCATCACTGGCCACATATGTTAAACCTTCCATCACTGACCCCATTCATTAAACCTTCCATCACTGGCCACATTTGTTAAACCTTCCACCACCGGCCACATTTGTTAAACCTTCCGTCACTGGCCACAGTTGTTAAACCTTCCATCACTGGCCACATTTGTTAAACCTTCCATCACTGATCACATTTGTTAAACCTTCCATCACTGGCCACATTTGTTAAACCTTCCATCACTGGCCACATTCATTAAACCTTCCATCACTGACCCCATTCATGAAACCTTCCATCACTGTCCACATTTGTTACACCTTCCACCACTGGCCACATTTGTTAAACCTTCCATCACTGCCCACATTTGTTAAACCTTCCATCACTGGCCACATTTGTTAAACCTTCCATCACTGACCCCATTCATTAAACCTTCCATCACTGGCCACATTTGTTAAACCTTCCATCACTGGCCACATTTGTTAAACCTTCCACCACCGGCCACATTTGTTAAACCTTCCATCACTGGCCACATTCATTAAACCTTCCCTCACTGGCAACATTTGTTAAACCTTCCATCACTGGCCACATTTGTTAAACCTTCCATCACTGGCCACATTTTTTAAACCTTCCACAACTGGCCACATTCATTAAACCTTCCATCACTGGCGACATTTGTTAAACCTTCAATCACTGGCCACATTCATTAAACCTTCCATCACTGGCCACATTTGTTAAACCTTCCATCAACTGACCACATTTGTTAAACCTTCCATCACTGGCCACAGTTGTTAAACCTTCCATCACTGGCCACAGTTGTTAAACCTTCCACCACAGGCCACATTTGTTAAACCTTCCATCACTGGCCACATTAATTAAACCTTCCATCACTGGCCACATTTGTTAAACCTTCCATCACTGGCCACATTTGTTAAACCTTCCATAACTGGCCACATTTGTTAAACCCTCCATCACTGGACACAGTTGTTAAACCTTCCATCACTGGCCACATTTATTAAACCTTCTATCACTGGCCACAGTTGTTAAACCTTCCTTCACTGGCCACATTTATTAAACCTTCTATCACTGGCCACAGTTGTTAAACCTTCCATCACTGGCCACAGTTGTTAAACCTTCCATAACTGGCCACATTTCTTAAACCTTCCATCACTGGCCACAGTTGTTAAACCTTCCATCACTGGCCACAGTTGTTAAACCTTCCATCACTGGCCACATTTATTAAACCTTCTATCACTGGCCACAGTTGTTAAACCTTCCTTCACTGGCCACATTTATTAAACCTTCTATCACTGGCCACAGTTGTTAAACCTTCCATCACTGGCCACAGTTGTTAAACCTTCCATAACTGGCCACATTTCTTAAACCTTCTATCACTGGCCACAGTTGTTAAACCTTCCTTCACTGGCCACATTTATTAAACCTTCTATCACTGGCCACAGTTGTTAAACCTTCCATCACTGGCCACATTTGTTAAACCTTCCATCACTGGCCACATTTGTTAAACCTTCCATCACTGGCCACATTTGTTAAACCTTCTATCATTGGCCACATTCATTAAACCTTCCATCACTGGCCACATTTGTTAAACCTTCTATCATTGGCCACATTCATTAAACCTTCCATCACTGGCCACATTTGTTAAACCTTCCACCACTGGCCACATTTGTTAAACCTTCTATCATTGGCCACATTCATTAAACCTTCCATCACTGGCCACAGTTGTTAAACCTTCCATCACTGGCCACATTTGTTAAACCTTCCATCACTGGCCACATTTGTTAAACCTTCCATCACTGGCCACATTTGTTAAACCTTCTATCATTGGCCACATTCATTAAACCTTCCATCACTGGCCACATTTGTTAAACCTTCCACCACTGGCCACATTTGTTAAACCTTCTATCATTGGCCACATTCATTAAACCTTCCATCACTGGCCACATTTGTTAAACCTTCTATCATTGGCCACATTCATTAAACCTTCCATCACTGGCCACATTTGTTAAACCTTCCACCACTGGCCACATTTGTTAAACCTTCTATCATTGGCCACATTCATTAAACCTTCCATCACTGGCCACAGTTGTTAAACCTTCCATCACTGGCCACATTCATTCAACCTTCCATCACTGGCCACATTTGTTAAACCTTCCATCACTGGCCACATTTGTTAAACGTTCCATCATTGGCCACATTCATTAAACCTTCCATCACTGGCCACATTTGTTAAACCTTCCATCATTGGCCACATTTTTTAAACCTTCCATCACTGGCCACATTCATTAAACCTTCCATCACTGGCCACATTCATTAAACCTTCCATCACTGTTCACAATTGTTAAACATTCCATCACTGGCCACATTCATTAAACCTTCCATCACTGGCCACATTTGTTAAACCTTCCATCACTGGCCACATTTGTTAAACCTTCCATCACTGGCCACATTTGTTAAACCTTCCATCACTGGCCACATTTGTTAAACCTTCCATCACTGGCCACATTCATTAAACCGTCATTCACTGGCCACAGTTGTTAAACCTTCCATCACTGGCCACATTCATTAAACCTTCAATCACTGGCCATAGTTGTTAAACCTTCCATCACTGGCCACAGTTGTTAAACCTTCCATCACTGACCCCATTCATTAAACCTTCCATCACTGGCCACAGTTGTTAAACCTTCCATCACTGGCCACATTTGTTAAATCTTCCATCACTGGCCACAGTTATTAAACCTTCCATCACTGGCCACATTTGTTAAACCTTCCATGACTGGCCACAGTTGTTAAACCTTCCATTACTGGCCACATTTGTGAAACCTTCCATCACTGGCGACATTTGTTAAACCTTCCATCACTGGCCACATTTGTTAAACCTTCCATCACTGGCCACATTTGTTAAACCTTCCATCACTGGCCACATTTGTTAAACCTTCCATCACTAGCCACATTTGTTAAACCTTCCATCACTGACCCCATTCATTAAACCTTCCATCACTGGCCACATTTGTTAAACCATCCATCACTGGCCACATTTGTTAAACCTTCCATCACTGGCCACAGTTATTAAACCTTCCATCACTGGCGACATTTGTTAAACCTTCCATCACTGGCCACATTTGTTAAACCTTCCATCACTGGCCACATTTGTTAAACCTTCCATCACTGGCCACATTCATTAAACATTCCATCACTGGCCACATTTGTTAAACCTTCCATCACTGGCCACATACATTAAACCTTCCATCACTGGCCACATATGTTAAACCTTCCATCACTGGCCACATTTGTTAAACCTTCCATCACTGGCCACATTCATTAAACCTTCCATCACTGACCCCATTCATGAAACCTTCCATCACTGTCCACATTTGTTAAACCTTCCATCACTGGCCACATTTGTTAAACCTTCCATCACTGGCCACATTTGTTAAACCTTCCATCACTGGCCACATTTGTTAAACCTTCCATCACTGGCCACATTTTTTAAACCTTCCACCACTGGCCACATTCATTAAACCTTCCATCACTGGCCACATCTGTTAAACCTTCAATCACTGGCCACATTCATTAAACCTTCCATCACTGGCCACATTTGTTAAACCTTCCATCAACTGGCCACATTTGTTGAACCTTCCATCACTGGCCACATTTATTAAACCTTCCATCACTGACCACATTTGTTAAACCTTCCATCACTGGCCACATTTGTTAAACCTTCCATCACTGGCCACATGTGTTAAACTTTCCATCACTGGCCCATTCATTAAACCTTCCATCACTGGCCACATTTGTTAAACCTTCCATCACTGGCCACATTCATTCAACCTTCCATCACTGGCCACATTTGTTAAACCTTGCATCAATGGCCCATTCATTAAACCTTCCATCACTGACCACATTTGTTAAACCTTCCATCACTGGCCACATTTGTTAAACCTTCCATCACTGGCCACATTTGTTAAATCTTCCTCCACTGGCCACATTTGTTAAATCTTCCATCACTGGCCACAGTTGTTATACATTCCATCACTGGCCACATTTGTTAAACCTTCCATCACTGGCCACATTCATTAAACCTTCCACCACTGGCCACATTTGTTAAACCTTCCATCACTGGCCACATTTGTTAAACCTTCCTTCACTAGCCACATTTTTTAAACCTTCCCTCACTGACCCCATTCATTAAACCTTCCATCACTGTCCACATTTGTTAAACCTTCCATCACTGGCCACATTTATTAAACCTTCCATCACTGGCCACAGATATTAACCCTTCCATCACTGGCCACATTCATTAAACCTTCCACCACAGGCCACATTTGTTAAACCTTCCATCACTGGCCACATTTATTAAACCTTCCATCACTGGCCACATTCATTAAACCTTCCATCACTTGCCACAGTTTTTAAACCTTCCATCACTGGCCCCATTCATTAAACCTTCCATCACTGGCAAAGTTCATTAAACCTTCCATCACTGGCCACATTTGTTAAACCTTCCATTACTGGACACAGTTGTTAAACCTTCCATCACTGGCCACATTTGTTAAACCTTCCATCGCTGGCCACATTTGTTAAACCTTCCATCACTGCCCCCATTCATTAAACCTTCCATCACTGGCCACATTTGTTAAACCTTCCACCACTGGCCACATTTGTTAAACCTTCCATCACTGGCCATATTCATTAAACCTTCCATCACTGGCTACATTTGTTAAACCTTCCATCACTGGCCACATTTGTAAAACCTTCCATCACTGGCCACATTTCTTAAATCTTCCATCACTGGCCACATTTGTTAAATCTTCCATCACTGGCCACAGTTGTTAAACCTTCCATCACTGGCCACAGTTATTAAACCTTCCATCACTGGCCACAGTTGTTAAAGCTTCCATCACTGGCCACATTCATTAAACCTTCCATCACTGGCCACATTTTTTAAACCTCCCATCACTGGCCACATTTGTTAAACCTTCCATAACTGGCCACAATTGTTAAACCTTCCATCACTGGCCACATTTGTTAAATCTTCCATCACTGGCCACATTCATTAAACCTTCCATAACTGGCCACAGTTGTTAAATCTTCCATAACTGGCCACATTTGTTAAACCTTCCATCACTGGCCACAGTTGTTAAACCTTCCATCACTGGCCACAGTTGTTAAACCTTCCACCACTGGCCACATTTGTTAAACCTTCCATCACTGGCCACATTCATTAAACCTTCCATCACTGGCCACATTTGTTAAACCTTCCATCACTGGCCACATTCATTAAACCTTCCATCACTGGCCACATTTGTTAAACCTTCCACCACTGGCCACATTTGTTAAACCTTCCATCACTGGCCACATTCATTAAACCTTCCATCACTGGCCACATTTGTTAAACCTTCCATCACTGGCCACATTCATTAAACCTTCCATCACTGGCCACATTTGTTAAACCTTCCATCACTGGCCACATTTGTTAAACCTTCCATCTCTGGCCACATTTGTTAAGCCTTCCATCACTGGCCACATTTGTTAAACCTTCCATCACTGGCCACATTCATTAAACCGTCCATCACTGGCCACAGTTGTTAAACCTTCCATCACTGGCCACATTCATTAAACCTTCCATCACTGGCCACATTTGTTAAACCTTCCATCACTGGCCACAGTTGTTAAACCTTCCATCACTGGCCACATTTGTTAAACCTTCCATCACTGGCCACAGTTGTTAAACCTTCCATCACTGGCCACATTTGGTAAACCTTCCATCACTGGCCACATTTGTTAAACCTTCCATCACAGATCACATTTGTTAAACCTTCCATCACTGGCCACATTTGTTAAACCTTCCATCACAGATCACATTCATTAAACCTTCCATCACTGGCCACATTTGTTACACCTTCCATCACAGATCACATTTGTTAAACCTTTCATCACTGGCCACATTCATTAAACCTTCCATCACTGGCCACATTCATTAAACCTTCCATCACTGGCCACATTTGTTAAACCTTCCATGACTGGTCACAATTGTTAAACCTTCCATAACTGGCCACATTCATTAAACCTTCCATCACTGGCCACATTTGTTAAACCTTCCATCACTGGCCACAGTTGTTAAACCTTCCACCACTAGCCACATTTGTTAAAACTTCCATCACTGGCCACATTTGTTAAAACTTCCATCACTGGCCACATTTGTTAAAACTTCCATCACTGGCCACATTTGTTACACCTTCCATCACTGGCCACATTCATTAAGCCTTCCATCACTGGCCACATTTGTTAAACCTTCCACCACTGGCCACATTTGTTAAAACTTCCATCACTGGCCACATTTGTTAAACCTTCCACCACTGGCCACATTTGTTAAAACTTCCATCACTGGCCACATTTGTTAAACCTTCCACCACTGGCCACATTTGTTAAACCTTCCATCACTGGCTACATTTGTTAAACCTTCCATCACTGGGCACATTTATTAAACCCTCCATCACTGGCCACATTTGTTAAATCTTCCATCACTGGCCACATTTGTTAAACCATCCATGACTGGCCACAGTTGTTAAACCTTCCATCACTGGCCACATTTGTGAAACCTTCCATCATTGGCGACATTTGTTAAAGCTTCCATCACAGGTCACATTTGATAAACCTTCCATCACTGGCCACATTTGTTAAGCCTTCCATCACTGACCCCATTCATTAAACCTTCCATCACTGGCCACATTTGTTAAACCATCCATCACTGGCCACATTTGTTAAACCTTCCATCACTGGCCACATTTGTTAAACCTTCCATCACTGGCCACATTCATTAAACCTTCCATCACTGGCCGCATTTGTTAAATCTTCCATCACTGGCCACAGTTATTAAACCTTCCATCACTGGCCACATTTGTTAAACCTTCCATCACTGGCCACATTTATTAAATCTTCCATCACTGGCCACATTTGTTAAACCTTCCATCATAGGCCACAGTTGTTAAACCTTCCATCACTGGCCACATTTGTTAAACCTTCCATCACTGATCACATTTGTTAAACCTTCCATCACTGGCCACATTTGTTAAACGTTCCATCACTGGCCACATTTGTTAAACCTTCCATCACTGGCCACATTCATTAAACCTTCCATCACTGACCCCATTCATGAAACCTTCCATCACTGTCCACATTTGTTAAACCTTCCATCACTGGCCACATTTGTTAAACCTTCCACCACCGGCCACATTTGTTAAACCTTCCATCACTGGCCAAACCTTCCCTCACTGGCCACATTTGTTAAACCTTCCATCACTGGCCACATTTGTTAAACCTTCCATCACTGGCCACATTCATTAAACCGTCCATCACTGGCCACAGTTGTTAAACCTTCCATCACTGGCCACATTCCTTAAACCTTCCATCACTGGCCACATTTGTTAAACCTTCCATCACTGGCCACAGTTGTTAAACCTTCCATCACTGGCCACATTTGTTAAACCTTCCATCACTGGCCACATTTGTTAAACCTTCCATCACTGGCCACATTTGTTAAACCTTCCATCACTGGCCACAGTTGTTAAACCTTCCATCACTGGCCACAGTTTTTAAACCTTCCATCACTGGCCACATTCATTAAACCTTCCATCACTGGCCACATTTGTTAAACCTTCCATGACTGGTCACAATTGTTAAACCTTCCATAACTGGCCACATTCATTAAACCTTCCATCACTGGCCACATTTGTTAAACCTTCCATCACAGGCCACAGTTGTTAAACCTTCCACCACTGGCCACATTTGTTAGAACTTCCATCACTGGCCACATTTGTTAAACCTTCCATCACTGACCCCATTCATTAAACCTTCAATCACTGGCCACATTTGTTACACCTTCCATCACTGGCCACATTTGTTACACCTTCCATCACTGGCCACATTCATTAAGCCTTCCATCACTGGCCACATTTGTTAAACCTTCCACCACTGGCCACATTTGTTAAAACTTCCATCACTGGCCACATTTGTTAAACCTTCCATCACTGGCCACATTTGTTAAACCTTCCATCACTGACCCCATTCATTAAACCTTCCATCACTGGCCACATTTGTTAAACCTTCCACCACTGGCCACATTTGTTAAACCTTCCATCACTGGGCACATTTATTAAACCTTCCATCACTGGCCACATTTGTTAAATCTTCCATCACTGGCCACATTTGTTAAATCTTCCACCACTGGCCACATTTGTTAAATCTTCCATCACTGGCCACAGTTATTAAACCTTCCATCACTGGCCACATTTGTTAAATCTTCCATCACTGGCCACATTTGTTAAACCTTCCATGACTGGCCACATTTGTTAAACCTTCCATCACTGGCCACATTCATCATATGTTCCACCACTGGGTACGGTTGTTAAACCTTCCATCACTGGCCACATTTGTTAAACGTTCCATCACTGGCCACATTTGTTAAACCTTCCATCACTGGCCACATTTATTAAACCTTCCATCACTGGCTACATTTGTTAAATCTTCCACCACTGGCCACATTTGTTAAATCTTCCATCACTGGCCACAGTTATTAAACCTTCCATCACTGGCCACATTTGTTAAATCTTCCATCACTGGCCACATTTGTTAAACCTTCCATGACTGGCCACATTTGTTAAACCTTCCATCACTGGCCACATTCATCATATGTTCCACCACTGGGTACGGTTGTTAAACCTTCCATCACTGGCCACATTTGTTAAACGTTCCATCACTGGCCACATTTGTTAAACCTTCCACCACTGGCCACATTTGTTAAAACTTCCATCACTGGCCACATTTGTTAAACCTTCCATCACTGGCCACATTTGTTAAACCTTCCATCACTGACCCCATTCATTAAACCTTCCATCACTGGCCACATTTGTTAAACCTTCCATCACTGGCTACATTTGTTAAACCTTCCATCACTGGGCACATTTATTAAACCTTCCATCACTGGCTACATTTGTTAAATCTTCCACCACTGGCCACATTTGTTAAATCTTCCATCACTGGCCACAGTTATTAAAACTTCCATCACTGGCCACATTTGTTAAATCTTCCATCACTGGCCACATTTGTTAAACCTTCCATGACTGGCCACATTTGTTAAACCTTCCATCACTGGCCACATTCATCATATGTTCCACCACTGGGTACGGTTGTTAAACCTTCCATCACTGGCCACATTTGTTAAACGTTCCATCACTGGCCACATTTGTTAAACCTTCCATCACTGGCCACATTTGTTAAACGTTCCATCACTGGCCACATTTGTTAAACCTTCCATCACTGGCCACATTCATTAAACCTTCCATCACTGACCCCATTCATTAAACCTTCCATCACTGGCCACATTTGTTAAACCTTCCACCACCGGCCACATTTGTTAAACCTTCCATCACTGGCCAAACCTTCCCTCACTGGCCACATTTGTTAAACCTTCCATCACTGGCCACATTTGTTAAACCTTCCATCACTGGCCACATTCATTAAACCGTCCATCACTGGCCACAGTTGTTAAACCTTCCATCACTGGCCACATTCCTTAAACCTTCCATCACTGGCCACAGTTGTTAAACCTTCCATCACTGGCCACAGTTGTTAAACCTTCCATCACTGGCCACAGTTGTTAAACCTTCCATCACTGGCCACATTCCTTAAACCTTCCATCACTGGCCACAGTTGTTAAACCTTCCATCACTGGCCACAGTTGTTAAACCGTCCATCACTGGCCACAGTTGTTAAACCTTCCATCACTGGCCACATTCCTTAAACCTTCCACCACTGGCCACATTTGTTAAACCTTCCATCACTGGCTACATTTGTTAAACCTTCCATCACTGGGCACATTTATTAAACCCTCCATCACTGGCCACATTTGTTAAAACTTCCATCACTGGCCACATTTGTTAAACCTTCCATCACTGGCTACATTTGTTAAACCTTCCATCACTGACCCCATTCATTAAACCTTCCATCACTGGCCACATTTGTTAAATCTTCCATCACTGGCCACATTTGTTAAACCTTCCATCACTGGCCACATTTGTTAAACCTTCCATCACTGGCCACATTCCTTAAACCTTCCACCACTGGCCACATTTGTTAAACCTTCCATCACTGGCTACATTTGTTAAACCTTCCATCACTGGGCACATTTGTTAAATCTTCCATCACTGGCCACATTTGTTAAACCTTCCATCACTGGTCACATTTGTTAAACCTTCCATCACTGACCCCATTCATTAAACCTTCCATCACTGGCCACATTTGTTAAATCTTCCATCACTGGCCACATTTGTTAAACCTTCCATCACTGGCCACATTTGTTAAACCTTCCATCACTGACCCCATTCATTAAACCTTCCATCACTGGCCACATTCATTAAACCTTCCATCACTGACCCCATTCATTAAACCTTCCATCACTGGCCACATTTGTTAAATCTTCCATCACTGGCCACATTTGTTAAACCTTCCATCACTGGTCACATTTGTTAAACCTTCCATCACTGGCCACATTTGTTAAACCTTCCATCACTGGCCACATTTGTTAAACCTTCTATCACTAGCCACATTTGTTAAACCTTCCATCACTGACCCCATTCATTAAACCTTCCATCACTGACCCCATTCATTAAACCTTCCATCACTGGCCACATTTGTTAAACCTTCTATCACTAGCCACATTTGTTAAACCTTCCATCACTGACCCCATTCATTAAACCTTCCATCACTGACCCCATTCATTAAACCTTCCATCACTGGCCACATTTGTTAAATCTTCCATCACTGGCCACATTTGTTAAACCTTCCATCACTGGTCACATTTGTTAAACCTTCCATCACTGGCCACATTTGTTAAACCTTCCATCACTGGCCACATTTGTTAAATCTTCCATCACTGGCCACATTTGTTAAACCTTCCATCACTGGTCACATTTGTTAAACCTTCCATCACTGGCCACATTTGTTAAACCTTCCATCACTGGCCACATTTGTTAAATCTTCCATCACTGGCCACAGTTATTAAACCTTCCATCACTGGCCACATTTGTTAAACCTTCCATCACTGGCCACATTTGTTAAATCTTCCATCACTGGCCACATTTGTTAAACCTTCCATCACTGGCCACATTTGTTAAACCTTCCATCACTGGCCACATTCATTAAACCTTCCATCACTGGCCACATTTGTTAAACCTTCCATCACTGGCCACATACATTAAACCTTCCATCACTGGCCACATATGTTAAACCTTCCATCACTGGCCACATTCATTAAACCTTCCATCACTGGTCACATTCATCATATGTTCCACCACTGGGTACGGTTGTTAAACCTTCCATCACTGGCCACATTCATTAAACCTTCCATCACAGGCCACATTTGTTAAACCTTCCATCACTGGCCACATTTGTTAAACCTTCCATCACTGATCACATTTGTTAAATCTTCCATCACTGGCCACATTTGTTAAACCTTCCATCACTGGCCACATTTGTTAAACCTTCCATCACTGGCCACATGTGTTAAACTTTCCAGCACTGGCCACATTCATGAAACCTTCAATCACTGGCCACATTCATTAAACCTTCCATCACTGGCCACATTTGTTAAACCTTCCATCACTGGCCACATTTGTTAAACCTTCCATCACTGACCCCATTCATGAAACCTTCCATCACTCTCCACATTTGTTAAACCTTCCATCACTGGCCACATTTGTTAAACCTTCCATCACTGGCCACATTTGTTAAACCTTCCATCACTGACCCCATTCATTAAACCTTCAATCACTGGCCACATTCATTAAACCTTCCATCACTGGCCACATTTGTTAAACCTTCCATCAACTGGCCACATTTGTTGAACCTTCCATCACTGGCCACATTTATTAAACCTTCCATCACTGACCACATTTGTTAAACCTTCCATCACTGGCCACATTTGTTAAACCTTCCATCACTGACCCCATTCATGAAACCTTCCATCACTCTCCACATTTGTTAAACCTTCCATCACTGGCCACATTTGTTAAACCTTCCATCACTGGCCACATTTGTTAAACCTTCCATCACTGACCCCATTCATTAAACCTTCCATCACTGGCCACATTTGTTAAATCTTCCACCACTGGCCACATTTGTTAAACCTTCCATCACTGGCCACATTCATTAAACCTTCCATCACTGGCCACATTTGTTAAACCTTCCATCACTGGCCACATTTGTTAAACCTTCCATCACTGGCCACATTTGTTAAACCTTCCATCACTGGCCATATTTGTTAAACCTTCCATCACTGGCCACATTTGTTAAACCTTCCATCACTGGCCACAGTTGTTAAACCTTCCATCACTGGCCACATTCATTAAACCTTCCATCACTGGCCACATTTGTTAAAAGTTCCATCACTGGCCAGATTTGTTAAACCTTCCTTCACTGGCCACATTTGATAAACCTTCCATCAATGGCCACATTTGTTAAACCCTCCGTCACTGACCACATTTGTTAAACCTTCCACCACTGGCCACATTTGTTAAATCTTCCATCACTGGCCACAGTTGTTATACCTTCCATCACTGGCCACATTTGTTAAACCTTCCATAACTGGCCACATTTGTTACACCTTCCATCACTGGCCACATTCATTAAACCTTCCACCACTGGCCACATTTGTTAAACCTTCCATCACTGGCCACATTTGTTAAACCTTCCTTCACTAGCCACATTTTTTAAACCTTCCATCACTGACCCCATTCATTAAACCTTCCATCACTGTCCACATTTGTTACACCTTCCACCACTGGCCACATTTGTTAAACCTTCCATCACTGGCCACAGTTGTTAAACCTTCCATCACTGGCCACAGATATTAAACCTTCCATCACTGGCCACATTCATTAAACCTTCCACCACAGGCCACATTTGTTAAACCTTCCATCACTGGCCACATTTATTAAACCTTCCATCACTGGCCACATTCATTAAACCTTCCATCACTTGCCACAGTTTTTAAACCTTCCATCACTGGCCCCATTCATTAAACCTTCCATCACTGGCAAAGTTCATTAAACCTTCCATCACTGGCCACATTTGTTAAACCTTCCATTACTGGACACAGTTGTTAAACCTTCCATCACTGGCCACATTTGTTAAACCTTCCATCGCTGGCCACATTTGTTAAACCTTCCATCACTGGCCACATTTGTTAAACCTTCCATCACTGCCCCCATTCATTAAACCTTCCATCACTGGCCACATTTGTTAAACCTTCCACCACTGGCCACATTTGTTAAACCTTCCATCACTGGCCACATTCATTAAACCTTCCATCACTGGCTACATTTGTTAAACCATCCATCACTGGCCACATTTGTAAAACCTTCCATCACTGGCCACATTTCTTAAATCTTCCATCACTGGCCACATTTGTTAAATCTTCCATCACTGGCCACAGTTATTAAACCTTCCATCACTGGCCACATTTGTTAAATCTTCCATCACTGGCCACAGTTGTTAAACCTTCCATCACTGGCCACAGTTATTAAACCTTCCATCACTGGCCACATATGTTAAACCTTCCATCACTGGCCACATTCATTAAACCTTCCATCACTGGCCACATTTTTTAAACCTCCCATCACTGGCCACATTTGTTAAACCTTCCATAACTGGCCACAATTGTTAAACCTTCCATCACTGGCCACATTTGTTAAATCTTCCATCACTGGCCACATTCATTAAACCTTCCATAACTGGCCACAGTTGTTAAATCTTCCATAACTGGCCACATTTGTTAAACCTTCCATCACTGGCCACAGTTGTTAAACCTTCCATCACTGGCCACAGTTGTTAAACCTTCCACCACTGGCCACATTTGTTAAACCTTCCATCACTGGCCACATTCATTAAACCTTCCATCACTGGCCACATTTGTTAAACCTTCCAACACTGGCCACATTTGTTAAACCTTCCATAACTGGCCACATTTGTTAAACCTTCCATCACTGGCCACAGTTGTTAAACCTTCCATCACTGGCCACATTAGTTCAACCTTCCATCACTGGCCACAGTTGTTAAACCTTCCATCACTGGCCACAGTTGTTAAACCTTCCATCACTGGCCACATTTGTTAAACATTCCATCACTGGCCACAGTTGTTAAACCTTCCATCACTGGCCACATTTGTTAATCCTTCCATCAATGGCCACAGTTGTTAAACCTACCATCACTGGCCACAGTTGTTAAACCTTCCATAACTGGCCACATTTGTTAAACCTTCCATCACTGGCCACATTCATTAAACCTTCCATCACTGGCCACATTCATTAAACCTCCCATCACTGGCCACAGTTGTTAAACCTTCCATCACTGGCCACATTTGTTAAACCTTCCATCACTGGCCACATTTGTTAAACCTTCCATCACTGGCCACATTCATTAAACCTTCCATCACTGGCCACATTCATTAAACCTCCCATCACTGGCCACAGTTGTTAAACCTTCCATCACTGGCCACATTTGTTAAACCTTCCATCACTGGCCACATTTGTTAAACCTTCCATCACTGGCCACATTTGTTAAACCTACCATCACTGGCCACAGTTGTTAAACCTTCCATAACTGGCCACATTTGTTAAACCTTCCATCACTGGCCACATTCATTAAACCTTCCATCACTGGCCACATTCATTAAACCTCCCATCACTGACCCCATTTGTTAAACCGTCCATCACTGGCCACATTCATCATATGTTCCATCACTGGCTACGTTTCTTAAACCTTCCAACACTGGCCACAGTTGTTAAACCTTCCATCACTGGCCACATTTGTTAAACCTTCCATCACTGGCCACATTTGTTAAACCTTCCACCACTGGCCACATTTGTTAAACCTTCTATCACTGGCCACATTCATTAAACCTCCCATCACTGGCCACAGTTGTTAAACCTTCCATCACTGGCCACATTTGTTAAACCTTCCATCACTGGCCACATTTGTTAAACCTTCTATCACTGGCCACATTCATTAAACCTTCCATCACTGGTCACATTTTTTAAACGTTCCATCACTGGCCATATTTGTTAAACCTTCCATCACTGGCCACATTTGTTAAACCTTCCATCACTGGCCACATTCATTAAACCTTCCATCACTGGCCACATTTGTTAAAAGTTCCATCACTGGCCAGATTTGTTAAACCTTCTTTCACTGGCCACATTTGTTAAACCTTCCATCAATGGCCACATTTGTTAAACCTTCCGTCACTGACCACATTTGTTAAACCTTCCATCACTGGCCACATTTGTTAAATCTTCCATCACTAGCCACATTTGTTAAACCTTCCATCACTGGCCAGATTCATTAAACCTTCCACCACTGGCCACATTTGTTAAACCTTCCATCACTGGCCACATTCATTAAACCTTCCATCACTGACCCCATTCATGAAACCTTCCATCACTCTCCACATTTGTTAAACCTTCCATCACTGGCCACATTTGTTAAACCTTCCATCACTGGCCACATTTGTTAAACCTTCCATCACTGACCCCATTCATTAAACCTTCAATCACTGGCCACATTCATTAAACCTTCCATCACTGGCCACATTTGTTAAACCTTCCATCAACTGGCCACATTTGTTGAACCTTCCATCACTGGCCACATTCATTAAACCTTCCATCACAGGCCACATTTGTTAAACCTTCCATCACTGGCCACATTTGTTAAACCTTCCATCACTGATCACATTTGTTAAATCTTCCATCACTGGCCACATTTGTTAAACCTTCCATCACTGGCCACATTTGTTAAACCTTCCATCACTGGCCACATGTGTTAAACTTTCCATCACTGGCCACATTCATGAAACCTTCAATCACTGGGCACATTCATTAAACCTTCCATCACTGGCCACATTTGTTAAACCTTCCATCACTGGCCACATTTGTTAAACCTTCCATCACTGACCCCATTCATGAAACCTTCCATCACTCTCCACATTTGTTAAACCTTCCATCACTGGCCACATTTGTTAAACCTTCCATCACTGGCCACATTTGTTAAACCTTCCATCACTGACCCCATTCATTAAACCTTCAATCACTGGCCACATTCATTAAAACTTCCATCACTGGCCACATTTGTTAAACCTTCCATCAACTGGCCACATTTGTTGAACCTTCCATCACTGGCCACATTTATTAAACCTTCCATCACTGACCACATTTGTTAAACCTTCCATCACTGGCCACATTTGTTAAACCTTCCATCACTGACCCCATTCATGAAACCTTCCATCACTCTCCACATTTGTTAAACCTTCCATCACTGGCCACATTTGTTAAACCTTCCATCACTGGCCACATTTGTTAAACCTTCCATCACTGACCCCATTCATTAAACCTTCCATCACTGGCCACATTTGTTAAATCTTCCACCACTGGCCACATTTGTTAAACCTTCCATCACTGGCCACATTCATTAAACCTTCCATCACTGGCCACATTTGTTAAACCTTCCATCACTGGCCACATTTGTTAAACCTTCCATCACTGGCCACATTTGTTAAACCTTCCATCACTGGCCATATTTGTTAAACCTTCCATCACTGGCCACATTTGTTAAACCTTCCATCACTGGCCACAGTTGTTAAACCTTCCATCACTGGCCACATTCATTAAACCTTCCATCACTGGCCACATTTGTTAAAAGTTCCATCACTGGCCAGATTTGTTAAACCTTCCTTCACTGGCCACATTTGATAAACCTTCCATCAATGGCCACATTTGTTAAACCCTCCGTCACTGACCACATTTGTTAAACCTTTCACCACTGGCCACATTTGTTAAATCTTCCATCACTGGCCACAGTTGTTATACCTTCCATCACTGGCCACATTTGTTAAACCTTCCATAACTGGCCACATTTGTTACACCTTCCATCACTGGCCACATTCATTAAACCTTCCACCACTGGCCACATTTGTTAAACCTTCCATCACTGGCCACATTTGTTAAACCTTCCTTCACTAGCCACATTTTTTAAACCTTCCATCACTGACCCCATTCATTAAACCTTCCATCACTGTCCACATTTGTTTCACCTTCCACCACTGGCCACATTTGTTAAACCTTCCATCACTGGCCACAGTTGTTAAACCTTCCATCACTGGCCACAGATATTAAACCTTCCATCACTGGCCACATTCATTAAACCTTCCACCACAGGCCACATTTGTTAAACCTTCCATCACTGGCCACATTTATTAAACCTTCCATCACTGGCCACATTCATTAAACCTTCCATCACTTGCCACAGTTTTTAAACCTTCCATCACTGGCCCCATTCATTAAACCTTCCATCACTGGCAAAGTTCATTAAACCTTCCATCACTGGCCACATTTGTTAAACCTTCCATTACTGGACACAGTTGTTAAACCTTCCATCACTGGCCACATTTGTTAAACCTTCCATCGCTGGCCACATTTGTTAAACCTTCCATCACTGGCCACATTTGTTAAACCTTCCATCACTGCCCCCATTCATTAAACCTTCCATCACTGGCCACATTTGTTAAACCTTCCACCACTGGCCACATTTGTTAAACCTTCCATCACTGGCCACATTCATTAAACCTTCCATCACTGGCTACATTTGTTAAACCTTCCATCACTGGCCACATTTGTAAAACCTTCCATCACTGGCCACATTTCTTAAATCTTCCATCACTGGCCACATTTGTTAAACCTTCCATCACTGGCCACATTTGTTAAACCTTCCATCACTGACCCCATTCATTAAACCTTCCATCACTGGCCACATTCATTAAACCTTCCATCACTGACCCCATTCATTAAACCTTCCATCACTGGCCACATTTGTTAAACCTTCCATCACTGGCCACATTCATTCAACCTTCCATCACTGGCCACATTTGTTAAACCTTGCATCACTGGCCACATTCATTAAACCTTACTTCACTGGCCACATTTGTTAAACCTTCCATCACTGGCCACATTTGTTAAACCTTCCATCACTGGCCACATTTGTTAAACTTTCCATCACTGGCCCATTAATTAAACCTTCCATCACTGGCCACATTTGTTAAACCTTCCATCACTGGCCATATTTGTTAAACCTTCCATCACTGGCCACATTTGTTAAACCTTCCATCACTGGCCACAGTTGTTAAACCTTCCATCACTGGCCACATTCATTAAACCTTCCATCACTGGCCACATTTGTTAAAAGTTCCATCACTGGCCAGATTTGTTAAACCTTCCTTCACTGGCCACATTTGTTAAACCTTCCATCACTGGCCACATTCATTAAACCTTCCATCACTGGCCACATTTGTTAAAAGTTCCATCACTGGCCAGATTTGTTAAACCTTCCTTCACTGGCCACATTTGTTAAACCTTCCATCAATGGCCACATTTGTTAAACCCTCCGTCACTGACCACATTTGTTAAACCTTCCACCACTGGCCACATTTGTTAAATCTTCCATCACTGGCCACAGTTGTTATACCTTCCATCACTGGCCACATTTGTTAAACCTTCCATAACTGGCCACATTTGTTAAACCTTCCATCACTGGCCACATTCATTAAACCTTCCACCACTGGCCACATTTGTTAAACCTTCCATCACTGGCCACATTTGTTAAAAGTTCCATCACTGGCCACATTTGTTAAACCTTCCATCACTGGCCACATTTGTTAAACCTTCCATCACTGGCCACATTTGTTAAACCTTCCATCACTGGCCACATTCATTAAACCTTCCACCACTGGCCACATTTGTTAAACCTTCCATCACTGGCCACATTTGTTAAACCTTCCTTCACTAGCCACATTTTTTAAACCTTCCATCACTGACCCCATTCATTAAACCTTCCATCACTGTCCACATTTGTTACACCTTCCACCACTGGCCACATTTGTTAAACCTTCCATCACTGGCCACAGTTGTTAAACCTTCCATCACTGGCCACAGATATTAAACCTTCCATCACTGGCCACATTCATTAAACCTTCCACCACAGGCCACATTTGTTAAACCTTCCATCACTGGCCACATTTATTAAACCTTCCATCACTGGCCACATTCATTAAACCTTCCATCACTTGCCACAGTTTTTAAACCTTCCATCACTGGCCCCATTCATTAAACCTTCCATCACTGGCCACATTTGTTAAACCTTCCATTACTGGACACAGTTGTTAAACCTTCCATCACTGGCCACATTTGTTAAACCTTCCATCGCTGGCCACATTTGTTAAACCTTCCATCACTGGCCACATTTGTTAAACCTTCCATCACTGCCCCCATTCATTAAACCTTCCATCACTGGCCACATTTGTTAAACCTTCCACCACTGGCCACATTTGTTAAACCTTCCATCACTGGCCACATTCATTAAACCTTCCATCACTGGCTACATTTGTTAAACCTTCCATCACTGGCCACATTTGTAAAACCTTCCATCACTGGCCACATTTCTTAAATCTTCCATCACTGGCCACATTTGTTAAATCTTCCATCACTGGCCACAGTTATTAAACCTTCCATCACTGGCCACATTTGTTAAATCTTCCATCACTGGCCACAGTTGTTAAACCTTCCATCACTGGCCACAGTTATTAAACCTTCCATCACTGGCCACATATGTTAAACCTTCCATCACTGGCCACATTCATTAAACCTTCCATCACTGGCCACATTTTTTAAACCTCCCATCACTGGCCACATTTGTTAAACCTTCCATAACTGGCCACAATTGTTAAACCTTCCATCACTGGCCACATTTGTTAAATCTTCCATCACTGGCCACATTCATTAAACCTTCCATAACTGGCCACAGTTGTTAAATCTTCCATAACTGGCCACATTTGTTAAACCTTCCATCACTGGCCACAGTTGTTAAACCTTCCATCACTGGCCACAGTTGTTAAACCTTCCATCACTGGCCACATTTGTTAAACCTTCCATCACTGGCCACATTCATTAAACCTTCCATCACTGGCCACATTTGTTAAACCTTCCATCACTGGCCACATTTGTTAAACCTTCCATAACTGGCCACATTTGTTAAACCTTCCATCACTGGCCACAGTTATTAAACCTTCCATCACTGGCCACATTCATTAAACCTTCCATCACTGGCCACATTTGTTAAACCTTCCATCACTGGCCACATTTGTTAAACCTTCCATCACTGGCCACATTAGTTCAACCTTCCATCACTGGCCACAGTTGTTAAACCTTCCATCACTGGCCACAGTTGTTAAACCTTCCATCACTGGCCACATTTGTTAAACATTCCATCACTGGCCACAGTTGTTAAACCTTCCATCACTGGCCACATTTGTTAATCCTTCCATCACTGGCCACAGTTGTTAAACCTACCATCACTGGCCACAGTTGTTAAACCTTCCATAACTGGCCACATTTGTTAAACCTTCCATCACTGGCCACATTTGTTAAACCGTCCATCACTGGCCACATTCATCATATGTTCCATCACTGGCCACATTTGTTAAACCTTCCACCACTGGCCACATTTGTTAAACCTTCTATCACTGGCCACATTCATTAAACCTCCCATCACTGGCCACAGTTGTTAAACCTTCCATCACTGGCCACATTTGTTAAACCTTCCATCACTGGCCACATTTGTTAAACCTTCTATCACTGGCCACATTCATTAAACCTTCCATCACTGGTCACATTTTTTAAACGTTCCATCACTGGCCATATTTGTTAAACCTTCCATCACTGGCCACATTTGTTAAACCTTCCATCACTGGCCACAGTTGTTAAACCTTCCATCACTGGCCACATTCATTAAACCTTCCATCACTGGCCGCATTTGTTAAAAGTTCCATCACTGGCCAGATTTGTTAAACCTTCTTTCACTGGCCACATTTGTTAAACCTTCCATCAATGGCCACATTTGTTAAACCTTCCGTCACTGACCACATTTGTTAAACCTTCCATCACTGGCCACATTTGTTAAATCTTCCATCACTAGCCACACTTGTTATACCTTCCATCACTGGCCAGATTCATTAAACCTTCCACCACTGGCCACATTTGTTAAACCTTCCATCACTGGCCACATTTGTTAAACCTTACATCACTAGCCTCATTTTTTAAACCTTCCATCATTGACCCCATTCATTAAACCTTCCATCACTGGCCACATTTGTTAAACCTTCCATCACTGGCCTCAGATATTAAACCTTCCATCACTGGCCACATTCATTAAACCTTCCACCACAGGCCACATTTGTTAAACCTTCCATCACTGGCCACATTTATTAAACCTTCCATCACTGGCCACATTCATTAAACCTTCCATCACTTGCCACAGTTTTTAAACCTTCCATCACTGGCCCCATTCATTAAACCTTCCATCACTGGCCACAGTTGTTAAACCTTCCATCACTGGCCCCATTCATTAAACCTTCCATCACTGGCCAAATTCATTAAACCTTCCGTCACTGGCCACATTTGTTAAACCTTCCATTACTGGCCACAGTTGTTAAACCTTCCATCACTGGCCACATTTGTTAAACCTTCCATCGCTGGCCACATTTGTTAAACCTTCCATCACTGCCGCTATTCATTAAACCTTCCATCACTGGCCACATTTGTTAAACCTTCCACCACTGGCCACATTTTTTAAACCTCCCATCACTGGCCACATTCATTAAACCTTCCATCACTGGCTACATTTGTAAAACCTTCCATCACTGGCCACATTTCTTAAATCTTCCATCACTGGCCACATTTGTTAAATCTTCCATCACTGGCCACAGTTATTAAACCTTCCATCACTGGCCACATTTGTTAAATCTTCCATCACTGGCCACAGTTGTTAAACCTTCCATCACTGGCCACAGTTGTTAAACCTTCCATAACTGGCCACATTTGTTAAACCTTCCATCACTGTCCATATTTGTTAAACCTTCCATCACTGGCCACATTTGTTAAACCTTCCATCACTGGCCACAGTTGTTAAACCTTCCATCACTGGCCACATTTGTTAAATCTTCCATCACTAGCCACAGTTGTTATACCTTCCATCACTGGCCACATTTGTTAAAAGTTCCATCACTGGCCAGATTTGTTAAACCTTCCTTAACTGGCCACATTTGTTAAACCTTCCATCAATGGCCACATTTGTTAAACCTTCCATCACTGGCCACATTTGTTAAATCTTCCATCACTAGCCACAGTTGTTATACCTTCCATCACTGGCCACATTTGTTAAAAGTTCCATCACTGGCCAGATTTGTTAAACCTTCCTTAACTGGCCACATTTGTTAAACCTTCCATCAATGGCCACATTTGTTAAACCTTCCATCACTGGCCACATTTGTTAAATCTTCCATCACTAGCCACAGTTGTTATACCTTCCATCACTGGCCACATTTGTTAAAAGTTCCATCACTGGCCAGATTTGTTAAACCTTCCTTAACTGGCCACATTTGTTAAACCTTCCATCAATGGCCACATTTGTTAAACCTTCCATCACTGGCCACATTTGTTAAATCTTCCATCACTAGCCACAGTTGTTATACCTTCCATCACTGGCCACATTTGTTAAAAGTTCCATCACTGGCCAGATTTGTTAAACCTTCCTTAACTGGCCACATTTGTTAAACCTTCCATCACTGGCCACATTTGTTAAACCTTCCATCACTGGCCACATTCATTAAACCTTCCACCACTGGCCACATTTGTTAAACCTTCCATCGCTGGCCACATTTGTTAAACCTTCCATCACTAGCCTCATTTTTTAAACCTTCCATCACTGACCCCATTCATTAAACCTTCCATCACTGTCCACATTTGTTACACCTTCCACCACTGGCCACATTCATTAAACCTTCCATCACTGTCCACATTCATTAAACCTTCCATCACTGGCCACATTTTTTAAACCTTCCATCACTGGCCACAGTTGTTAAACCTTCCATCACTGGCCACAGATATTAAACCTTCCATCACTGGCCACATTCATTAAACCTTCCACCACAGGCCACATTTGTTAAACCTTCCATCACTGGCCACATTTATTAAACCTTCCATCACTGGCCACATTCATTAAACCTTCCATCACTTGCCACAGTTTTTAAACCTTCCATCATTGCCCCCATTCATTAAACCTTCCATCACTGGCCACATTTGTTAAACCTTCCACCACTGGCCACATTTGTTAAACCTTCCATCACTGGCCACATTTCTTAAATCTTCCATCACTGGCCACGTTTGTTAAATCTTCCATCACTGGCCACAGTTATTAAACCTTCCATCACTGGCCACATTTGTTAAATCTTCCATCACTGGCCACAGTTGTTAAACCTTCCATCACTGGCCACAGTTATTAAACCTTCCATCACTGGCCACATATGTTAAACCTTCCATCACTGGCCACATTCATTAAACCTTCCATCACTGGCCACATTTTTTAAACCTCCCATCACTGGCCACATTTGTTAAACCTTCCATAACTGGCCACAATTGTTAAACCTTCCATCACTGGCCACATTTGTTAAATCTTCCATCACTGGCCACATTCATTAAACCTTCCATAACTGGCCACAGTTGTTAAATCTTCCATAACTGGCCACATTTGTTAAACCTTCCATCACTGGCCACAGTTGTTAAACCTTACATCACAGGCCACATTTGTTAAACCTTCCATCACTGGCCACAGTTGTTAAACCTTACATCACAGGCCACATTTGTTAAACCTTCCATCACTGGCCACAGTTGTTAAACCTTACATCACAGGCCACATTTGTTAAACCTTACATCACTGGCCACAGTTGTTAAACCTTCCATCACTGGCCACATTTGTTAAACCTTCCATCACTGGCCACATTTGTTAAACCTTCCATAACTGGCCACATTTGTTAAACCTTCCATCACTGGCCACAGTTGTTAAACCTTCCATCACTGGCCACATTAGTTCAACCTTCCATCACTGGCCACAGTTGTTAAACCTTACATCACAGGCCACATTTGTTAAACCTTACATCACTGGCCACAGTTGTTAAACCTTCCACCACTGGCCACATTTTTTAAACCTTCCATCACTGGCCACATTCATTAAACCTTCCATCACTGGCCACATTTGTTAAACCTTCCATCACTGGCCACAGTTGTTAAACCTTCCATAACTGGCCACATTTGTTAAACCTTCCATCACTGGCCACAGTTGTTAAACCTTCCATCACTGGCCACATTAGTTCAACCTTCCATCACTGGCCACAGTTGTTAAACCTTCCATCACTGGCCACAGTTGTTAAACCTTCCATCACTGGCCACAGTTGTTAAACCTTCCATAACTGGCCACAGTTGTTAAACCTTCTATAACTGGCCACATTTGTTAAACCTTCCATCACTGGCCACATTTGTTAAACCTTCCATCACTGGCCACATTAGTTCAACCTTCCATCACTGGCTACGTTTCTTAAACCTTCCAACACTGGCCACATTTGTTAAACCTTCCACCACTGGCCACATTTGTTAAACCTTCTATCACTGGCCACATTCATTAAACCTCCCATCACTGGCCACAGTTGTTAAACCTTCCATCACTGGCCACATTTGTTAAACCTTCCATCACTGGCCACATTTGTTAAACCTTCCATCACTGGCCACATTCATTAAACCTTCCATCACTGGTCACATTTTTTAAACCTTCCATCACTGGCCACATTTGTTAAACCTTCCATCATTGGCCACATTCATTAAACCTTCCATCACTGGCCACATTTTTAAACCTTCCATCATTGGCCACATTTGTTAAACCTTCCATCACTGGCCACATTTGTTAAACCTTCCATCACTGGCCACATTTGTTAAACCTTCCATCACTGGCCACGTTTGTTAAACCTTCCATCACTGGCCCATTCATTAAATTTTCCATCACTGGTCACATTTGTTAAACCTTCCATCACTGGCCACATTTGTTAAACCTTCCATCACTGGTCCCATTCATTTAACCTTCCATCATTGGCCACATCTGTTAAACCTTCCATCACTGGCCACATTTGTTAAACCTTCCATCACTGGCCACATTTGTTAAACCTTCCATCACTGGCCACATTTGTTAAACCTTCCATCACTGGCCACATTTGTTAAACCTTCCATCACTGGCCACATTTGTTAAACCTTCCATCACTGACCCCATTCATTAAACCTTCCATCACTGGCCACAGTTATTAAACCTTCCATCACTGACCCCTTTCATTAAACCTTCCATCACTGGCCACATTTGTTACACCTTCCATCACTGGCCACATTTGTTACACCTTCCATCACTGGCCACGTTTGTTAAACCTTCCCATCACTGGCCACATTTGCTAAAACTTCCATCACTGGCCACATTTGTTAAACCTTCCATCACTGGTCCCATTCATTAAACCTTCCATCACTGGCCACATTTGTTAAACCTTCCACCACTGGCCACATTTGTTAAAACTTCCATCACTGGCCACATTTGTTAAACCTTCCATCACTGGCCACATTTGTTAAACCTTCCATCACTGTCCACATTTGTTAAACCTTCCATCACTGGCCACATTTGTTAAACCTTCCATCACTGACCCCATTCATTAAACCTTCCATCACTGGCCACATTTGTTAAACCTTCCACCACTGGCCACATTTGTTAAACCTTCCATCACTGGCTACATTTGTTAAACCTTCCACCACTGGCCACATTCATTAAACCTTCCATCACTGGCCACATTTGTTAAATCTTCCATCACTGGCCACATTTGTTAAAACTTCCATCACTGGCCACATTTGTTAAACCTTCCATCACTGGCCACAGTTGTTAAACCTTCCATCACTGACCCCATTCATTAAACCTTCCATCACTGGCCACATTTGTTAAACCTTCCACCACTGGCCACATTTGTTAAACCTTCCATCACTGGCTACATTTGTTAAACCTTCCATCACTGGGCACATTCATTAAACCTTCCATCACTGGCCACATTTATTAAACCTTCCATCACTGGCCACATTTGTTAAAACTTCCATCACTGGCCACATTTGTTAAACCTTCCATCACTGGCCACAGTTGTTAAACCTTCCATCACTGGCGACATTTGTGAAACCTTCCATCACTGGCGACATTTGTTAAACCTTCTATCACTGGTCACATTTGTTAAACCTTCCATCACTGGCCACATTTGTTAAACCTTCCAGCACTGGCCACATTTGTTAAACCTTCCATCACTGGGCACATTTGTTAAACCTTCCATCACTGGCCACAGTTGTTAAACCTTCCATCACTGGCCACAGTTGTTAAACCTTCCATCACTGGCCACATTTGTTAAACCTTCCATCACTGGCGACATTTGTTAAACCTTCTATCACTGGCCACAGTTGTTAAACCTTCCATCACTGGCCACATTTGTTAAACCTTCCATCACTGGCCACAGTTGTTAAACCTTCCATCACTGGCCACATTTGTTAAACCTTCCATCACTGGCCACAGTTGTTAAACCTTCCATCACTGACCCCATTCATTAAACCTTCCATCACTGGCCACATTTGTTAAACCTTCCATCACTGGCCACAGTTGTTAAACCTTCCATCACTGACCCCATTCATTAAACCTTCCATCACTGGCCACATTTGTTAAACCTTCCATCACTGGCCACAGTTGTTAAACCTTCCATCACTGACCCCATTCATTAAACCTTCCATCACTGGCCACATTTGTTAAACCTTCCATCACTGGCCAAATTTGTTAAACCTTCCATCACTGGCCACATTTGTTAAACCTTCCATCACTGGCCACATTCATTAAACCTTCCATCACTGGCCACATTTCTTAAATCTTCCATCACTGGCCACAGCTATTAAACCTTCCATCACTGGCCACATTTGTTAAACCTTCCACCACTGGCAACATTTGTTAAATCTTCCATCACTGGCCACATTTGTTAAACCTTCCATCACTGGCCACATTCATTAAACCTTCCATCACTGGCCACATTCATTAAACCTTCCATCACTGGCCACATTTGTTAAACCTTCCATCACTGGCCACATTCATTAATCCTTCCATCACTGGCCACATTCAGCATATGTTCCACTACTGGCCACAGTTGTTAAACCTTCCATCACTGGCCACATTCATTAAACCTTCCATCACTGGCCACATTTGTTAAACCTTCCATCACTGGCCACATTCATTAAACCTTCCATCACTGGCCACATTTGTTAAACCTTCCATCACTGGCCACATTTGTTAAACCTTCCATCACTGGCCACATTTGTTAAACCTTCCATCACTGGCCACATTTGTTAAACCTTCCATCACTGGCCACACTCATTAAACCTTCGATCACTGGCCACATTTGTTAAACCTTCCATCACTGGCCACATTCATTAAACCTTCCATCACTGGCCACATTTGTTAAACCTTCCATCACTGGCCACATTCATTAAACCTTCCATCACTGGCCACATTTGTTAAACCTTCCATCACTGGCCACATTCATTAAACCTTCCATCACTGGCCACATTTGTTAAACCTTCCATCACTGGCCACATTCATTAAACCTTCCATCACTGGCCACATTTGTTAAACCTTCCATCACTGGCCACATTCATTAAACCTTCCATCACTGGCCACATTTGTTAAACCTTCCATCACTGGCCACATTCATTAAACCTTCCATCACTGGCCACATTTGTTAAACCTTCCATCACTGGCCACATTCATTAAACCTTCCATCACTGGCCACATTTGTTAAACCTTCCATCACTGGCCACATTCATTAAACCTTCCATCACTGGCCACATTTGTTAAACCTTCCATCACTGGCCACATTTGTTAAACCTTCCATCACTGGCCACATTTGTTAAACCTTCCATCACTGGCCACATTTGTTAAACCTTCCATCACTGGCCACACTCATTAAACCTTCGATCACTGGCCACATTTGTTAAACCTTCCATCACTGGCCACAGTTGTTAAACCTTCCATCACTGGCCACATTCATTAAACCTTCCATCACTGGCCACATTTGTTAAACCTTCCATGACTGGCCACAGTTGTTAAACCTTCCATCACTGACCCCATTCATTAAACCTTCCATCACTGGCCACATTTGTTACACCTTCCATCACTAGCCACATTCATTAAACCTTCCATCACTGGCCACATTTGTTAAATCTTCCATCACTGGCCACATTTGTTAAATCTTCCATCACTGGCCACATTTGTTAAACCTTCCACCACTGGCCACATTTGTTAAAACTTCCATCACTGGCTACATTTGTTAAACCTTCCATCACTGGCCACATTTGTTAAACCTTCCATCACTGGCCACATTTGTTAAACCTTCCATCACTGACCCCATTCATTAAACCTTCCATCACTGGCCACATTTGTTAAACCTTCCACCACTGGCCACATTTGTTAAACCTTCCATCACTGGCTACATTTGTTAAACCTTCCATCACTGATCACATTTGTTAAACCTTCCATCACTGGCCACATTCAGCATATGTTCCACTACTGGCCACAGTTGTTAAACCTTCCATCACTGGCCACATTCATTAAACCTTCCATCACTGGCCACATTTGTTAAACCTTCCATCACTGGCCACATTTGTTAAACCTTCCACCACTGGCCACATTTGTTAAACCTTCCATGACTGGCCACAGTTGTTAAACCTTCCATCACTGGCCACATTCATTAAACCTTCCATCACTGGCCACATTTGTTAAACCTTCCATCACTGGCCACAGTTGTTAAACCTTCCATCACTGGCCACATTCATTAAACCTTCCATCACTGGCCACATTTGTTAAACCTTCCATGACTGGCCACAGTTGTTAAACCTTCCATCACTGACCCCATTCATTAAACCTTCCATCACTGGCCACATTTGTTAAACCTTCCACCACTGGCCACATTTGTTAAAACTTCCATCACTGGCTACATTTGTTAAACCTTCCATCACTGGCCACATTTGGTAAACCTTCCATCACTGGCCACATTTGTTAAACCTTCCATCACTGACCCCATTCATTAAACCTTCCATCACTGGCCACATTTGTTAAACCTTCCACCACTGGCCACATTTGTTAAACCTTCCATCACTGGCCACAGTTGTTAAACCTTCCATCACTGACCCCATTCATTAAACCTTCCATCACTGGCCACATTTGTTAAACCTTCCACCACTGGCCACATTTGTTAAAACTTCCATCACTGGCTACATTTGTTAAACCTTCCATCACTGGCCACATTTGTTAAACCTTCCATCACTGGCCACATTTGTTAAACCTTCCATCACTGACCCCATTCATTAAACCTTCCATCACTGGCCACATTTGTTAAACCTTCCACCACTGGCCACATTTGTTAAACCTTCCATCACTGGCTACATTTGTTAAACCTTCCATCACTGGCCACATTCATTAAACCTTCCATCACTGGCCACATTTGTTAAACCTTCCATCACTGGCCACATTTGTTAAACCTTCCATCACTGACCCCATTCATTAAACCTTCCATCACTGGCCACATTTGTTAAACCTTCCACCACTGGCCACATTTGTTAAACCTTCCATCACTGGCTACATTTGTTAAACCTTCCATCACTGATCACATTTGTTAAACCTTCCATCACTGGCCACATTCAGCATATGTTCCACTACTGGCCACAGTTTTTAAACCTTCCATCACTGGCCACATTCATTAAACCTTCCATCACTGGCCACATTTGTTAAACCTTCCATCACTGGCCACATTTGTTAAACCTTCCACCACTGGCCACATTTGTTAAACCTTCCATGACTGGCCACAGTTGTTAAACCTTCCATCACTGGCCACATTCATTAAACCTTCCATCACTGGCCACATTTGTTAAACCTTCCATCACTGGCCACAGTTGTTAAACCTTCCATCACTGGCCACATTCATTAAACCTTCCATCACTGGCCACATTTGTTAAACCTTCCATGACTGGCCACAGTTGTTAAACCTTCCATCACTGACCCCATTCATTAAACCTTCCATCACTGGCCACATTTGTTAAACCTTCCACCACTGGCCACATTTGTTAAAACTTCCATCACTGGCTACATTTGTTAAACCTTCCATCACTGGCCACATTTGTTAAACCTTCCATCACTGGCCACATTTGTTAAACCTTCCATCACTGACCCCATTCATTAAACCTTCCATCACTGGCCACATTTGTTAAACCTTCCACCACTGGCCACATTTGTTAAACCTTCCATCACTGGCTACATTTGTTAAACCTTCCATCACTGGCCACATTCATTAAACCTTCCATCACTGGCCACATTTGTTAAACCTTCCATCACTGGCCACATTTGTTAAACCTTCCATCACTGACCCCATTCATTAAACCTTCCATCACTGGCCACATTTGTTAAACCTTCCACCACTGGCCACATTTGTTAAACCTTCCATCACTGGCTACATTTGTTAAACCTTCCACCACTGACCCCATTCATTAAACCTTCCATCACTGGCCACATTTGTTAAACCTTCCACCACTGGCCACATTCATTAAACCTTCCATCACTGGCCACATCTGTTAAAACTTCCATCACTGGCCACATTTGTTAAATCTTCCATCACTGGCCACAGTTATTAAACCTTCCATCACTGGCCACATTTGTTAAAACTTCCATCACTGGCCACATTTGTTACACCTTCCATCATTGGCCACATTTGTTAAACCTTCCATCACTGGCCACATTCATTAAACCTTCCATCACTGGCCACGTTTGTTAAACATTCCCATCACTGGCCACATTTGTTAAAACTTCCATCACTGGCCACATTTGTTAAAACTTCCATCACTGGCCACATTTGTTAAACCTTCCATCACTGGGCACATTTGTTAAAACTTCCATCACTGGCCACATTTGTTAAAACTTCCATCACTGGCCCATTCATTAAACCTTCCATCACTGGCCACATTTGTTAAATCTTCCATCACTGGCCACATTTATTAAACCTTCCATCACTGGCCACATTTGTTAAAACTTCCATCACTGGCCACATTTGTTAAACCTTCCATCACTGGCCACAGTTGTTAAACCTTCCATCACTGGCCACATTTGTTAAACCTTCTATCACTGGTCACATTTGTTAAACCTTCCATCACTGGCCACATTTGTTAAACCTTCCATCACTGGCCACATTTGTTAAACCTTCCATCACTGGCCACATTTGTTAAACCTTCCATCACTGGCCAAATTTGTTAAACCTTCCATCACTGGCCACATTTGTTAAACCTTCCATCACTGGCCAAATTTGTTAAACCTTCCATCACTGGCCACATTTGTTAAACCTTCCATCACTAGCCACAGTTGTTAAACCTTCCATCACTGACCCCATTCATTAAACCTTCCATCACTGGCCACATTTGTTAAACCTTCCATCACTGGCCAAATTTGTTAAACCTTCCATCACTGGCCACATTTGTTAAACCTTCCATCACTGGCCACATTTGTTAAACCTTCCATCACTGGCCAAATTTGTTAAACCTTCCATCACTGGCCACATTTGTTAAACCTTCCATCACTGGCCACATTTGTTAAACCTTCCATCACTGGCCACATTTGTTAAACCTTCCATCACTGGCCAAATTTGTTAAACCTTCCATCACTGGCCACATTTGTTAAACCTTCCATCACTGGCCAAATTTGTTAAACCTTCCATCACTGGCCACATTTGTTAAACCTTCGATCACTGGCCACATTTGTTAAACCTTCCATCACAGGCCACAGTTGTTAAACCTTCCATCACTGGCCACATTTGTTAAACCTTCCATCACTGGCCAAATTTGTTAAACCTTCCATCACTGGCCACATTTGTTAAACCTTCCATCACTGGCCACACTCATTAAACCTTCGATCACTGGCCACATTTGTTAAACCTTCCATCACTAGCCACAGTTGTTAAACCTTCCATCACTGACCCCATTCATTAAACCTTCCATCACTGGCCACATTTGTTAAACCTTCCATCACAGGCCACAGTTGTTAAACCTTCCATCACTGGCCACAGTTGTTAAACCTTCCACCACTGGCCACATTTGTTAAACCTTCCACCACTGGCCACATTTGTTAAACCTTCCATGACTGGCCACAGTTGTTAAACCTTCCATCACTGACCCCATTCATTAAACCTTCCATCACTGGCCACATTTGTTAAACCTTCCATCACAGGCCACAGTTGTTAAACCTTCCATGACTGGCCACAGTTGTTAAACCTTCCATCACTGACCCCATTCATTAAACCTTCCATCACTGACCCCATTCATTAAACCTTCCACCACTGGCCACATTTGTTAAACCTTCCATCACAGGCCACAGTTGTTAAACCTTCCATGACTGGCCACAGTTGTTAAACCTTCCATCACTGACCCCATTCATTAAACCTTCCATCACTGACCCCATTCATTAAACCTTCCACCACTGGCCACAGTTGTTAAACCTTCCATCACTGGCCACAGTTGTTAAACCTTCCATCACTGGCCACATTTGTTAAACCTTCCATCACTGGCCACAGTTGTTAAACCTTCCATCACTGGCCACATTCATTAAACCTTCCATCACTGGCCACAGTTGTTAAACCTTCCATCACAAGCCACAGTTGTTAAACCTTCCATCACTGGCCACAGTTGTTAAACCTTCCACCACTGGCCACATTTGTTAAACCTTCCATGACTGGCCACAGTTGTTAAACCTTCCATCACTGACCCCATTCATTAAACCTTCCATCACTGGCCACATTCATTAAACCTTCCATCACTGGCCACATTTGTTAAACCTTCCATCACTGGCCACATTTGTTAAACCTTCCATCACTGGCCACAGTTGTTAAACCTTCCATCACTGGCCACAGTTGTTAAACCTTCCATCACTGGCCACATTTGTTAAACCTTCCATCACTGGCCACATTTGTTAAACCTTCCATCACTGGCCACATTTGTTAAACCTTCCATCACTGGCCACATTTGTTAAACCTTCCATCACTGGCCACAGTTATTAAACCTTCCATCACTGGCCACAGTTGTTAAACCTTCCATCACTGGCCACATTTGTTAAACCTTCCATCACTGGCCACAGTTATTAAACCTTCCATCACTGGCCACAGTTGTTAAACCTTCCATCACTGGCCACATTCATTAAACCTTCCATCACTGGCCACATTCATTAAATCTTCCATCACTGTCCACATTCATTAAACCTTCCATCACTGGCCACATTTTTTAAACCTTCCATCACTGGCCACAGTTGTTAAACCTTCCATTACTGGCCACAGTTGTTAAACCTTCCATCACTGGCCACATTCATTAAATCTTCCATCACTGGCCACACTCATTAAATCTTCCATCACTGGCCACATTTATTAAACCTTCCATCACTGGCCACATTCATTAAACTTTCCATCACTGGCCACATTCATCATATCTTCCATCACTGGCCACATTTGTTAAACCTAAACATTTTAGTCGTTAAAACATCTTAAAAACGATTTGTGAATTCAAATGTTTATAGTATCTTTGCTACTGACCAGATTGTTGTGAAAATTTGCATTAAATGAATACAAAAAATATCTCCTCTGGGATAGAACTCCAGACCTTCATTCGCAAGAGAGATGAAACCGATAATTGATAGTTAGTTGATGTGTACAATAAAAAGTTGAAAGTTTGTACCGGAGACAACAAAACCCCAGTAACATATGTCAGCTCATATTCTCGAATCAAGTAGTTTAGTAACATAATCACTCGGACATTTTAGCTCTACGAAATATGGCCCACTTTCCCATATTTTCATGTTACCTGAGGTCTCCAACAAATGTAAAAAACAAAAAGGTTTCTTTGCAGCGGTTTTATGTGACGTGGTGGGGATGAATGACTGCCGTCTCAGTTTTCTCCCAAGAAACTCAACATAATGTTTCATTTTGTTTTGTTATCTTTTCTAAAGCTTTCTTGAGATTTTTTTTCTTTCATTTTAGGCTTTTTATGTTTTGTTATGTTTTCTTTTTTTTGGAGGGGGGGGGGGGGGGGCTGTTTTTTTTATTTCATCAAACGTTTCTCATTTTATCGGACAATGGTCGATTAAGCAAACGTTTTTATTAGAAATAACACGATTGAATTAACTTCTAAATCATCTCTAATTGAAACTTGCTGTCATTTTTTATTCGTGGTTCTGCCATCCCTTATCAACATAACCCGACCCCACCCTACCCCACCCAGGTATCGTGCCACCCTCATTTACACCATAATCAAATTTTCTATACTTTATGCAAAGAAGTTTTCAGGTTACTTTGAAACATTTCGGTCTAATAATATTCCTACAATATTCAGAAGTCTGACTACTTTGAACATGAAAACTCAGGTAATTTAATCTTTAAAATGAAATCAGTCTCTCGTGAAAGAAAATTATCAGGTTTCATCTCATAACTCTAAACCAACATCACTACGCTTGATTTCCAATCAATTAAACAAATATTTCACTTAATTTCTGAGTCCACAGTTGGCTGAATCAATACATTACCAGTCTTTCCCTCGATTAAACTATTTGATATGTCGCGCCCGAATCATTAGCCCAGACATGATGTATATGTATATGTAATTATGTATATCTGGAAGAGTTTCCTCAGCTTTCATATAATATTTCAAATTCATAAAGAAAATCTGTTGTATAGTCCACTTGGTGTCATGGTACATGCTTTACTTTACGAAGGTCGACTGAAAGGTTCATAGGGGGAGCAAGATACTCTCATGGAAAGAAACAATCAATGAGTTATTACTGTTAGTGCAGAGACTGCTGCTTCAGATGATACTTCTGCTTCTTTAGCCACCATTTATAGATAGTTTATCATATAACATATACCATTACCATATTTACACGTCACATTCACTCATACTGGCAGACGGTTGAAATGTTCATAGGCTGACCAAGATACTCTCATGGAGTGACTAAATGAGATTTATTTTTCAATATAGTTCCTGGAAAGAAACAATGCAGTTATTATTAAGAAGAGTTAAAATTAATGCATGCCTGATTTCACAGCTCTAGCATCACTCCTTCATAGTCAGCCTATGAACATTTCAGCGCACCCTCGTATGTGATCAAATGGTTATATCAATGTGAAATCAATTTTGAAGACGCCTGACATAAAATAGAGAAAACCACGTTCCAGGTTTCTTAACTGATACTTTTTTATCGATCTCGATAAAGATTGACCTAGACAGATGTTGAACTCAGACAGCAGAGAACCGAAACGAATACCTCAAAGCATTCTAACCGACGTTCTAAAAACTCTGCCAATCCGCTATCTTGCATATAGTAACTACAAAACCTGCTTTGATATTTCATATTCCGGAGTTCTGAAATACTTTCCCCGTGTATTTGTCTGGTATTTTATATTAGCAAGCAATCTCATAAGGGGAAAAGTAAATTTAAGTTCGGCTTAAATTGAACTCAGTGTTAAGAGACGGAACCAATTTACCATCAACTTTTTACAAGAAAAACTAGAAGAAAACATCCATAGAAATAAGATCCTTCCCATAGTGCATAGAAACCCACTGGCAATATTCCTATGAAGACATTTCTAATTTAGTTTTATTCCTTTTATCAGAGATGAGACACTCCTTGTGTGTGTGATGTTAAAAGACATTTAGAAGACATGCAATAAAACATTCGGAGATTAAAAATCATTTAAAGATAGTTTTCAATGTTATGATGTCACAGAATAAAAGTCTTGGAAAATATACAACTTTAGTGTCCTTACATAAGACATCATCTCGTATTTCAAAAGAACTAAAAACCTCTTTAAATGTGTACTTTAACATAATGATAAAAGAATATTTTCATGAAATTAGAGAGGATATTATTATTCCGACTGTACAATAGATATTGTCATTAAAAAGGACTCGGAAATCTATTTTTAAAGTTATTCCCCTGAATAACATCAAAGTTGAACGTCTTATTTATGGTAGAAGATAGCATGGTTTAAATTTAGATGAGAAACAGCTAACATTTTTCAATAAAAAATAATAATCACAGAATTCTATTTGAAAAGGAAAGGGAAGCCAAACAATGAAAGCAAGAAGAAGAGAAAGGTGAGGTGGAAATAAATGAGAATGTGATAAATAGATGTTTACAGAAGGAATAAAGGAGATGATACTCAAATATTTAAATATACAATAAATAAATATATTTGTATGGGTGGATGGGTTTATATTATATATATATATATAATTAAAGGTTAAACAAGGTTCAATGAATAAAGTTTCACAATAGATTAGAAGCACTCCACAGCAATGGTTTTCTGGAGTTATTAATATATATATATATATATATATATATATATATATATATATATATATATATATATATATATATATATATATATATATATATATATATATATATATAAACAAGGTTTAGCAAATAATGAAAAAGTTTCAAAATAAATTTTTAAAAATTGACTTTACCTACTATAGTTACCTTTACCGATCGGTTTCGAATCCCAAAAGTAAAACGGAGACCATACGGCCTTCGTTGCAAAGAAAGATTCTCGTCAGAAGGTTCTTTTCATTCAAAGAATATAAAATTCCTGAATTTAAATTACAGACTAGCGCTATCAAAACTGTTCCCGGGATGAGAGTGGATGATGTAGAAACAGGTTTATCAAGGGCCGAAGCAAAGATAGAGGCAGAAGGAGGTAGGTTAAACCAGCCACAGCTATCGCTAGCAGCAGTCAGAACGACCAAATTTGTTCTCAACATTAGAGGAGGTAGTAGTAATAGGATATGTGTTCCTTCACGCACAAGGCGCTAAGGTACGCATGTATTGTCCAACCAAATGCCAGTGTGCTTCGGCCCTTGATAAACCTGTTTCTACATCATCCACTCTCATCCCGGGAACAGTTTTGATAGCGCTAGTCTGTAATTTAAATTCAGGAATTTTATATTCTTTGAATGAAAAGAACCTTCTGACGAGAATCTTTCTTTGCAACGAAGGCCGTATGGTCTCCGTTTTATTTTTGGGATTCGAAACCGATCGGTAAAGGTAACTATAGTAGGTAAAGTCAATTTTTTAAAATTTATTTTGAAACTTTTTCATTATTTGCTAAACCTTGTTTATATTTGTTCTGGCTCGTTAATTTATTAACCCGCCATTGAACCACACTGGCATTTGGTTGGACAATACATGCGTACCTTAGCGCCTTGTGCGTGAAGGAACACATATCCTATATATATATATATATATATATATATATATATATGAATTATAATAATCAAAGAACTGTTCAAAACATTTTTATGCTTACAACTGTTTCCTCCAAACCGAGGTTTGGATTCTTCGGAGCAATTTATTATTGAATGAACACTTATATGACCTCCTTTTCACCCAGGGGACATACAGATACATATGCAAATATTGTGGGTCAACATTCATTATAACATTTAGAGTGGCAGTACACACTTAGAGATTACATTCATATTAAAAGATACAATCAAAAATACAGGTTAAAATACAACATGAAATTAAGCGGTTATATAGTGCAAACGTTATATGTGTGGCAAGCACGTGCGTCTTGTTTATATAGTGTGGCAGAGGGTTACGTGTAGTAGAAGCACTTAAGCAGGTAATCGAGAGTGTTAAGGTTGTTGATCTGGTGATGAATTCTTTATATGATTGTTATAGTCTGTGTGTGGAGAAATAATATAAGTATTAAAAATAGTGTAAGCATTAAAAATATTGGAAATGCGTAGCGAAGCGATGATATGGGTTTCATGCACTGCGACATTTTCATAGTCTGGGGAGCGTATTTTTCAGATTATACGCCCCCCCCCCCACATAATCCACGACGATTCGATATTGGGCGTTTGACAATCCAGTTAGAGAATCGTATTCTGATGTTCTTTGGCTCAATACAGGAGGATGTTACGTTGCGAGAATCGACATCGAAATACTACCCGGAAGTGTGTGTGTGGCTAAGGGGGGTTAATGCATGAGGGGAGGTAACTCATTGGTTTCTATTACTAACTATTAAATTGTGTCTCAAAATAGACCCTAACTTATATGGTTATGCGCCAATTCTAAAAAATTTCTAAAAATTTAAACTATAGAGTAGTCTATTAAGTTGTGCTGAAGGTGTTCTTATTATGGTGATTAACCCCCGTCGTAGAGTGCCACAAATGAATATTATACACGACGAGCGAGAATTCTAAATTAATGATCTCTGTGGTTGCAGTCTACTCAAGGAACCAAGCAAGGTGATTGCAGAATCACTTCAACACACAATGATCCCTGGTAAGTTCCGGGTCAGTGCCTGCCACATTGGATGTCGAAAGATAATCATCACCAGGGCCGACCAGAGGTCAATCCACAGTCCTCATGACTCCAAACTGACCATCAAATCATACACATATGTACAACCCATACGCCACTTGCAATACATTCATTCACTGCACCCAGCGTACCGGTCATACAGCTCATCAGCGTTACTAGATTAATTAGTTTTTCATTTGTCCAACGATGGCACTTCCTCCGCACAGCACCAACAAGACAATCAATTCAATGCTTAAATTAACTATAAAGTGGTGTAGTGCAGTTCAAGCAAGTGGATGTTGTCACACCTAAAGTAGAGGTACAAAGGGGTATTCCCCCTGTGAAGGGTTCTAGAGGGATGTCGCGATTTGTGTTATATTAGATCAATGAGTGTTGGGTATGTGGTATAAGGTGTGCCCCTTATGTTTGATGCTAGAGGTGGTGTTTGGTTCAAGTCCGACATTGCTATATATTGGGCTTAAAGTTTTGGAAGGAATGTCTGAAGCGGTGCTGGCAAGTTGCAAACACTTCAGATGTTTTGTTAAGTAGGTTACGGTTAGAGAAGATAATATTGTGGGTCTCTAGTATACAGAGGTTACAAAATTTATTAGGTGGTTTGTACGAAGTCGCGCTACCTATTACTTCCCATTTGAGTGTGTAAGGTTTATTTTTAGTTTTTAGATAGTGTATGTAGCTAGATAGTGAGGTGGAGTTGGCTAGACTGTGCTTTTTGAACGAGTGGATGTGCGAATTATATCTGATTTTGAAGCCTACATAGGTTTCTGAAGAGTTGCTAGTTGTGACGGTGCATGAGTATATGATATCCTTGGTTAGGCATTTTTTATCTAAAGGGCAAGTTCTATTATCTCTACAGTTACAACTATCCTGTGTGTTAGTCTGCTGGTTATAATGCAGTGCAGAAGTCCGGGTGGTAGCTATAGGATTTTGGACATTCGGGTTGTCGACTCCGGTGTTATTTCTTATACTAGTGGTATTTCTATTATTACTGCCGTTACTATGGTTGTTTGCTACAGAGGTATTTAGAAGGTTTACCTCCTGTTGTGATTTCGTTTGTTGGAAGTAAGAATTTATTTTACTTTTATTGCTGCTAGCTATGTGGTATGCTAAGTTAGGCGTCGTAGAGTATGAGATTTTAATAGTGTTTTTGTTTAAAAGGTTATGGTACTTGTGCCCTAGAGGGAAGTTTTTATCTAGTAATGAGAAGAAAGCCCTAGGTATGTTGGTGGAGACATTTAGGTTGAAAGGAGGGTTGAAAAATGTATTATTTCTTCTATTTTTGTTTTTAGTGTCTGGTGTGTTGTTTCTTCCTAAGGTACTACGGTAGTTTCCGTGGTAATGGTTACTTCTGGTGGCACCCTCCGCTTTAGTGTACGTGTGGTTGCTATTCATATTATTAGGTTTCCTCATGGACATATTGTGGGAAATGATGTTGTAGCTATGCGTTTTCTTAGGTAGGAACTCAATCTCTATATTATGGCCGGATCTAGCTAATGTTTGATTATAATATTGTGAGTTTTTGCTAAATATGTTTGCGTCATAGGATAGATTAGAGATTCTATTGGATACCCCCTTAGAGATAGAGTTTAATATTGATCGAGGGTGATTAGACTTGGTATCCACGTAAATGAGTTTTTCGTTGGGCTTATGGAAAGGTATATATATTTTTGAGTCTAGGTATAGTGTGGCGTCTAGGAAGTTAACATTTTTAGTGTTTTTGTCCATGGTGATACTAAGGTTAAAGTCTTTGAATGTCTTGTGCAATAGTTTTCTAGTTCTTTCTATATTGAATTTATTATATTCTATAAGTAGAAGTGCATCATCGCGGTACAAACCACCGTTGAGGTAAGGGAGGTCCTTATGGATTTCATTAAGTAGGTATAGGCCGACCAAATCAGTGACCTGCGCCGAGTCACTAGATCCCATGGTTATGTCGAAGTTGTTGTGCGTATCCTTGCGGGTCCATAGTTGGTCCTCGAAGGTGATTATGGTTTTACGGGCCGCAAGGATGACATCAATCTGGGCTCTAGTCAGGTCGCTATTGTTCATGGCCATGATTAGTGTCTTATTTAATAGGATAGGGGAAATAGAGGTGTAGTATGAATTGATATCAAATTGAATTAATTTTCTGTCCTTATTATTCTTGATATCTTTGAACCATTCAATAACTTCACCCGTATTTCCCCATTGTTTAAGGTGTATGTTGTGTTTAATTTGTGGGATGATTTTATCTAAAATTTTCTTGCTGATAATACCAATGTCGGACTTGGAAGGGCAGATAAGTATAATCGAGGGGTTGCTAATGAAGTCCTCCTTATGATCCTTCAGAGAGAATCTAGGGGGGGGGTGTATGATTGTGTATGCCTCTGAAGTCCTAGTTTAGACACTATATTATATCCCTCTATATTAATATCCTCTAAGTTTTTCAAAGTAGTTTTCTTGTAGCTTTTATGTAGTTCATTATATATAAACTTTCTATAAGTATTATAATCTAGGCTGTATATGTTATTAGTTTTATCTGCGTGTACAATAATTTTATTACTAGTTTTGAATTCATTAATAGCGGTGTTAAGTTTGTTTAAGAAGGTGTTGCTTCTATTATGGTGCTTATTGTATTTAATGTTCTTAACTAGTTTTACTAGGTCATTTTCAAAGGAGTTAAGTAGTGTGTTATGAGGGGGGCTTTTAAAGGTTTTAAAGCCGAAGGAGTCAAATTTGTTAGTATTATTAACATTGTTAGATCTGTTTCTATCATAATGGAATGTCCTCCCTCTCACTCTATTGATAAATTAATTTACACTGTTGATCAGCAATTTCTCATATGTATTCTTGGATGGTATTGGTATGTTCTTGGTTGACATGGGGAGTTGGTCTTTGATTAGCATATTGGTAATTTATTGTATGTCAGCTCAACAGTATGGAGCAGTTAATAGTATTAATTATACTATTTATGGTTATGCAAATACAAAAACCGTAAATCATCTGATGTTTTTACATTGAGCTATTTAACTTACTGGTAATAAGGTAGTAATATATTACTGCCTACCACTATTTAGGGTTTATAAAAATATATATAACTGCAAAAGGTTTTTGTATTTGCATAACCATAAATAGTATAATTAATACTATTAACTAGATAAGAACTTCCCTCTAGGACACAAGTACCATAACCTTTTAAACAAAAACACTATTAAAATCTCATACTCTACGACGCCTAACTTAGCATACCACATAGCTAGCAGCAATAAAAGTAAAATAAATTCTTACTTCCAACAAACGAAATCACAACAGGAGGTAAACCTTCTAAATACCTCTGTAGCAAACAACCATAGTAACGGCAGTAATAATAGAAATACCACTAGTATAAGAAATAACACCGGGGTCGACAACCCGAATGTCCAAAATCCTATAGCTACCACCCGGACTTCTGCACTGCATTATAACCAGCAGACTAACACACAGGATAATTGTAACTGTAGAGCTAATAGAACCTGCCCTTTAGATAAAAAATGCCTAACCAAGGATATCATATACTCATGCAGCGTCACAACTAGCAACTCTTCAGAAACCTATGTAGGCTCCACTTCTAACTGCTTCAAAATCAGATATAATTCGCACATCCACTCGTTCAAAAAGCACAGTCTAGCCAACTCCACCTCACTATCTAGTTACATACACTATCTAAAAACTAAAAATAAACCTTACACACTCAAATGGGAAGTAATAGGTAGCGCAACTTCGTACAAACCACCTAATAAATTTTGTAACCTCTGTATACTAGAGACCCACAATATTATCTTCTCTAACCGTAACCTACTTAACAAAAAATCTGAAGTGTTTGCAACTTGCCAGCACCGCTTCAGACATTCCTTCCAAAACTTTAAGCCCAATATATAGCAATGTCGGACTTGAACCAAACACCACCTCTAGCATCAAACACCAGGGGCACACCTTATACCACATACCCAACACTCATTGATCTAATATAACACAAATCGCGACATCCCTCTAGAACCCTTCACAGGGGGAATACCCCTTTGTACTTCTACTTTAGGTGTGACAACATCCACTTGCTTGAACTGCACTACACCACTTTATAGTTAATTTAAGCATTGAATTGACTGTATTGTTGGTGCTGTGCGGAGGAAGTGCCATCGTTGGACAAATGAAAAACTAATTAATCTAGTAACGCTGATGAGCTGTATGACCGGTACGCTGGGTGCAGTGAATGAATGTATTGCAAGTGGCGTATGGGTTGTACATATGTGTATGATTTGATGGTCAGTTTGGAGTCATGAGGACTGTGGATTGACCTCTGGTCGGCCCTGGTGATGATTATCTTTCGACATCCAATGTAGCAAGCAATGACCCAGAACTTACAAGAGATCATTGTGTGTTGAAGTGATTCTGCAATCACCTTGCTTGGTTCCTTGAGTAGACTGCAACCACAGAGATCATTAATTTAGAATTCTCGCTCGTCGTGTATAATATTCATTTGTGGCACTCTACGTTGGGGGTTAATCACCATAATAAGAACACCTTCAGCACAACTTAATAGACTACTCTATAGATAAAACACTTTAAATTTTTAGAAATTTTTTAGAATTGGCGCATAACCATATAAGTTAGGGTCTATTTTGAGACACAATTTAATAGTTAGTAATAGAAACCAATGAGTTACCTCCCCTCATGCATTAACTCCCCTTAGCCACACACACACTTCCGGGTAGTATTTCGATGTCGATTCTCGCAACGTAACATCCTCCTGTATTGAGGCAAAGAACATCAGAATACGATTCTCTAACTGGATTGTCAAACGCCCAATATCGAATCGTTGTGGATTATGTGAGGGGCGTATAATCTGAAAAATACGCTCCCCAGACTATGAAAATGTCGCAGTGCATGAAACCCATATCATCGCTTCGCTACGCATTTCCAATATTTTTAATGCTTACACTATTTTTAATACTTATATTATTTCTCCACACACGGACTATAACAATCATATAAAGAATTCATCACCAGATCAACAACCTTAACACTCTCGATTACCTGCTTAAGTGCTTCTACTACACGTAACTCTCTGCCACACTATATAAACAAGACGCACGTGCTTGCCACACATATAACGTTTGCACTATATAACCGCTTAATTTCATGTTGTATTTTAACCTGTATTTTTGATTGTATCTTTTAATATGAATGTAATCTCTAAGTGTGTACTGCCACTCTAAATGTTATAATGAATGTTGACCCACAATATTTGCATATGTATCTGTATGTCCCCTGGGTGAAAAGGAGGTCATATAAGTGTTCATTCAATAATAAATTGCTCCGAAGAACCCAAACCTCGGTTTGGAGGAAACAGTTGTAAGCATAAACATGTTTTGAACAGTTCTTTGAATATTATAATTCATATAACTGCTCTGTAAATCATCTGATGTTTTTACATTGAGCTATTTAACTTACTGGTAATAAAGTAGTAGTAATATATTACTGCCTACCACTATTTAGGGTTTATAAAAATATATATAACTGCAAAAGGTTTTTTGTATTTGCATAACCATAAATAGTATAATTAATACTATATATATATATATATATATATATATATATATATATATATATATATATAGTTATACTTGGGGAGGGTCATATTTCTGTAATAATATTGCCAGAATTAATAACAGAACACACTCACTGTTTGGTTGGTTTTCGCTTCTGTGTCTTTTATATCGGTTAATTTAATTTATTCGGTCCTCAAAGTTACCATTGACTGACCAACGGTCAAAATTACAGACACAATATAAGGGCGGTGGATTGGCAGTATCGGTAGAGGGTTGGACGCCATGCTTTCCAGCATAGTTACGTCCCTTTACGATTTGAGTTCAAATCACGCCGAGGTTGACTTTGCGTTTCATCCTTACGGGGTCGATAAAATAAAGAACCAGTAATGCACTGGGTAATTGCTGGCCTTCTGCCTAAAGTAGAAACAAAAAAATTACAGATACAATATAGACACAAACACATATATATATAGTCTATCAAAGTTCTTTCGTTGCACATCTGCAACATCGTCAGTGGTGCTATTATGTTTCCTCCCGTTGCATTGTATGCCTACGCCATCTTTATTTAGTCTGTTTATTTATTTGTTTATTTTTTGTCTTCTCTGCTCATGCGCTTTCGTGTGTATAGTGTTTTGTTTGATGTGTGTTCTTGTTTGAGTAACTGTGTATTGGTTAATGTATTCAATATTAGTTTACTAGTGTATATGTATTTGTTGTTATTGTGCTTGTGTATGTATTTATTTATTTATTTATTTATTTATACTTCTGTTACGTCAGTGTTGTTTGTTTGGGTGTTGTTATTCCATTCATTATTTCTGTTTAGCCTTGGCCTTCTAAGTTCTATTTAACTGCCCTCTCTGATTTGCCTATCTGCTGGGTCATTTCTATGTTTAGATATTATTCGAACTATGTTGTCTATGTTACCGTTGTGTTGTTGTCTGGTATGTTCGTATAGTACTGATCCGTTTTTTCGTCCTTTTAGTTCCCCCCAGTGTTGGTCTATCCTTTCACCTATGCTACGACCTGTCTCGCCTATGTATGTTGTTGTCATGTTTCTGCAAGTACCCTCTGTACATCTTATGCTATAGACTACGTTTCTAGTTTTACAGTTTATCCGGGGGTTCACCTTACATATGATACATTTCCTATTGGTACAGTGGGTTTTCTTAAAAGGGTAGGTTTTGCTGATCAGGGATTTTATGGTGGTTCCTAGCTTTTCTACCACCTTAACCTTTAAGTGGGTCTTTCTCAGGGCCTTTCTACACTGGTTAGCTAATTTCCCTCCAGGGGTAGCGTCCACAAACATGACGCTCTGGTATCTCTGGTTGTCGTACCATGATGTGGCCTTCCCTATCTTATGTCTAGTCCTATCTAAGCTATTCCATGATTTGCTCCTGTATAATGGACAAATTCCTTTCATGTCCAGTTCTATGAGGGTCTTATACTTCACCGTGGCTCCTTCGTATACTCTGACTCTGTCTCTTTGGTTGTAGCCAGAGAACTGCATACGGTTGATGAAGTGTTGGATGTGTCTTTCCATTTCTGTTGGGTCGCACATGCTGGACACATTCTTCATCACTCGTACCAAATCTGCGATCAGAATATTAAACTTAGCACTACTGGACATTGCTGAGTTTTTGAGTATCAGGTATTTGGAGGCCATGGGTTTAGCATAGTGTGAGTGGAGAATTTGGGCTCTCTCGCCTATAGTGTTAATCCAGAGTTCCGTGTCTAATACAGGTAGTCTATTGTTAGGGTGTGTGGAAGGATAGTCGATAGTTACAGTTATACTCTGGTGTATGGAGTTAGCTATCTGCTGGATGCTTTCCATTGTGCTACGTTCTAAATCAAACTTGTTAGTGCTCTCTTCTGGAGATCTTTGAGTCTCCTTTCCCACCATACCATAAAAAGGTTGGCAACGTCACCAGCTATGCTGACGCCAATGGCTGCTCCCTCATTTTGGGTGTAGATCTTCTCGTTGAACTTGAATATGTGGCCCTTTAGGGTAGTTTTGATAATAGCCCCTATTGCGACCATTTTTATTACCTGATCATTGTTTTGGGGGGTCCGTATAGCTTTGGTCCACCCAATCCACCTTCCCATGGGAGTCTTTTTAGCCATTTAGGTTATGGTGTGGGGGGGGGGGGGTCTACCTCTTATGGGTCTACTGGGGCAGAAACGTCTAAGGTCATGGCTGTCTAGGTAGTCAGTGTCGTAGGTAAGTGTAAGTAGGAGGCCCAGTTCGTCTGTGTCGACGTCGCAGAACTCCACCTCACTCTCAATGATCATCTCCACACATTTTTCCACAGCAAAATCAATGTTAATGGATGGGTACAGTGATACCACATCCATACTGCCTATTATGCAGTTGGATAGGTTCCTGTTTTTGTTGCACTCACTGATTCTGCTGAGGATTTCCTCTGTACTGTCACATACATCTGGGGACACCTTGATTATGGGGCGTATAACCATTGAGAGGAAGTATGAGATCCTGTAGTTGCTAGCTATATTTGCTCCGCATACAGGTCTTGTTGGTGGTCCTGTTGTCGGGTCGTCGACTGTCTTGTGGTCTTTGCGGAGCTCCTACAAGGGCGGTTGGCCATTGTGTGTGTGAATGAGGTGATTCCGTCAGAGCAGTCCAGGAAAAAAGAGTGCTTTATGTAGGTTACAGATCTTATTAGTTATGTAATAAACAACATAAAATAATTATTTCATTTACCAGTGGTTTCTTGAAAGCAACCAAAATTGCTTTCATTCATCAGAATGAAAAAGTCCTGGTGTCTTTATTGACAGTGGATTTGAACAACAAAAATATAACAGATATGAAAATGAGGTTGGAAGAAAAAAAAGGGGGAGGGGGATAATAAATAAGAATATATAACAACATACACGTACACACACGCACACACGCACACACACTCACATATACACACATATATACATATATATATATACATATATACACGCATATATACACATATATATACACAGAGACACATATACACACACATACATATATATATATATATCCATACATAAATACACCAACACACACACATATATATATATATATATATATATATATATATATATATATATACATATATATATACATACGCATACATACATACACACACACATACATACACAAATATATACACACATGCATACGTACTCACATATAAAAGGATACATATGCACACACACAAATAAGAATAAATAATCATAATAGGCCGTCACATACAAATAAGCAAATAAAAAATAAGGATTAAGAAAAAAATAAAAAAATAAAAAATATTATTAAGTTCACAGCGATACAAGACGGCAAAATTTAAAATAAAAATAAAAATAATAATAATAATAATTGTTTCTACTTTTGACACAAGGCCAGCAATTATTTCAGTGTATTACAGTCATTTTATTTTATCGACCCCGTAAGGATGAAAGGAAAAGTTAACCTCGGCGGGATTTGAACTCAAACCATAAAGGGCCGTAACTCTTTGATGCAAAGCATGGTGTCCGACCCTCTACCGATACTGCCAATCCACCAATGTGGATATAAGATGGTTAAGATTCAGTCATGCCATGACTGAATCTTAACCATCTACTAAGTCAGGGTATGCCATGCATACATCATCTTATTTTATCTGATGAAGACGTACTGTTGTAAATAACTTAGTACCTCTGAAATATGTATAATAAAATATACTTGATCACACGAATGTCTATTTTTGTTATTATTTTGAATTAATATTAATAACACCGGAAAACCAATCTTGTGGAGTGCTTCCAATCTATTGTAAAACTCATTCTTTGATTTATTCATTGAACCTTGTTTAACCTTTAATATATATATATATATATATATATATATATATATATATATATATATATATATATATATATATATATATATATATACACACACACACATTATATATTCCAAATTGAAGGATAAGTATTTACCCTTAATTTTATTCTGAGTTAAGACTCTATTGGATTTTTCCCTGGGTTACACAAAATCTGTGGATAAAATTTCTGTCTTGACTTTTTTTTATTGAGATTGAATTATTTTCCCATATCTTACGTTCAATATTTTCCATCTTGACGTAATAGTCACTTATATGTATGAATTACTGTTGGCTTCTTGCTCACATTAATTTCTCTATTTTCATTTATATTTATACTCGGAATTTTTCCTAGAATGCTTAAAATTATTTGTCACTAATCCCGGTTTTTTTTTTAAAAAACCGCGATAATATTGCTTTATGCTGAACTCCATATTTTTTGTCGAGTTTTTTTTTTGGAATGTTTTGACTGATGTTTCTTGTAAACAGTGATTCGTCTCATTCTGACGTCACTAGCCCTGTTCTCCATGTGTGTTTATTATCTTAATTCCACACGAGGTGTAACTAGTCTGCTTTTAAATTCCCTTTTGGCATATTTTAGCTGTGGTTCTTAGTTATCGTGTTGAGCTCTACTGATGAACGACCCAATCGTGACTAACCCCACTGAAAAGTTTCGTGAAATAGTCTTTTAAAGACTATATAGAGCTTTTGTACATTTTTCCAAATTGAAGGATAAGTATTTACCCTTAATTTTATTCTGAGTTAAGACTCTATTGGTTCTTTCCCTGGATTACACAAAATCTTTGGATAAAATTTCTGTCTTGACTTTTTTTGAATTGAGATTGAATTATTTTCCCATATCTTACGTTAAATATTTTAAATATTTTCCATCTTGACGTAATAGTCACTTATATATATGTATGAATTACTGTTGGCTTCTTGCTCACATTAATACAAAATACATGCACAAAATACATGCACAAAATAAAAATAAAGAGAAAGAAGGGGTATTCAAATAGTAGAGCATACGACAAATAAAAAATAAAGGTATAAAAATAAAAATAATAACACGAGATAGAGTTACCTTGGGAGAGATTTAATTGTCTCTATATATTTCGGATTCACATCCATCAACTGAGTTTTTTTCCGGGGGGGGGGGGGGTTGTCTGTCGGAAAGGTGCGAAACGTGTCCTCCGCTGTTCGTTGTTTTGAATATCTGAGGTATTCAGCAGAGCGCGCGTGCGCGTGAAATGGGGTTGGTCAAGCAGAGGTCGGCGGCCGAAATAGTTCTTTCAATTGTGGGAGTGGGGTGGCGCTAGCTGTCAGTCCATAGTATTCTCTGCCTGTTTGGTGAATATTACTGTGTCTGTGTGTGTGCGTGTGTTGTTGTCTCGCTTGAGTGTGTGTGTGTGTGCGTGTGTTGTTGCCTTGTTCTTTTGTATTGGCAGTGTAGTATGTTCGTATGGTGGAATGCTACTGTGTGTGTGTGTGTGCGTGTGTTGCTGTCTCACTTGTGTGTGTGTGTGCGTGTGTTGCTGCATCGTTTGTTTATTTAAACCAACCACCTCATTTAGCTTCTCTCGGATCCGTTGTTTAACTGTGGCCCTAGGCGTTTGATCCAAAGTGCTTCCTATATATATACACACACACTAATATACACAACACACACTAATATACACACACACATAAGTACAAAGGGTTACAACACCACATAAATAAAAATACACACACACATATATATAAACACACTCACATATATATATATATACACATACATACACATACACATACATATAAAAATGTATACATACACATACACATATATATATATATATATATATATACATACACTTATATACACATATACACGACAACATACATACACGTAAATCGTGTGTCTAAAATTACTAGGGTTGAAAGACCACATTTATATATATATATATATATATATATATATATATATATATATATATATATATATATATATATATATATATATATATATATATATATATATATATATATATATATATATATAATATATAAGATCAAAAGATGGTTAAAAGAGTTCCATGTATTTTATTATGCGCATTTCAAAAACAAATATCATCATGCAATAACATTTGTGTTTTCATCAGATAAAATAGGAAGACATGATATGAAGGTTAAAAAACACTTGTGAATAGTGCAGTTTTAAATCAACATATCAAAATATGTTGATTTAAAACTGCACTATTCACAAGTGTTTTTTAACCTTCATATCATGTCTCCCTATTTTATCTGACGAAAACGCAAATGTCATCGCATGATGATATTTGTTTTTGAAATGCGCATAATAAAATACATGGCACTCTTTTAACCATCTTTTGATCTTATATATTATTTATACTCCAGTCCTACAAACTGTAGAGTGCTACTTATCCGATATCTGCATTGCTTTATTGTACTACAATAAAACTCACCTCCTACATATATATATATATATATATATATATATATATATATATATATATATATATATATATATATATATATATATATATATATATATATATATATATATATATAGAGAGAGAGAGAGAGAGAGAGAGAGAGAGAGAGAATTAGTATATCTACCAACATATGTATACAGATGTGTACCCATGCTAGCAAATATATATGTTATGTCGTAGTACCTTTGTGGTTCTATACAGGGGGATGCAGAACAATTATATGAAAGACGTAAAATAAGAAAATTTTAAAAATTAAAAATTAACTTACTTACTAAAATTTTCACTCCAACTAATTAGTTTCTGTAAGGGATAAATATAGTTACGTAATGTAACTATAGAGAAGTCCTTACTTCATCAGGGAGTCTATTCTCAGCTAAGTTCCCAGGCAATGCGCGGACACTAGGAACCCATATAAAAATAATAATTCAGTGGATGGAACAAAACTAGCGGGGACTAAATTCCAGGGCACTGAAAAAATTCACTGCCTACTTGGTCAGTGGCAAATTCTAAAGAATCAATCACGTGACACTGAGGTTAATCAGTGAGGGGTGGGGTGATATTATGACAAGAGCCTAACTACTACCATGAACCATAGCAGTAAATTTTGGCAAGTTTCGCTCAACAAATAATTTGGAGATAAATATAGAGAATTCGTATATCTACCAACATATGTATACAGATGTATACCCATGCTAGGAAATATATGTTATGTCTTAGTACCTTTGTGGTTCTATGCAGGGGAATGCAGAACAATTATATGAAAGACGTAAAATAAGAAAATTTTAAAAATTAAAAATTAACTTACTTACTAAAATTTTCACTCCAACTAATTAGTTTCTGTAAGGGAATAAATATAGTTACGTAATGTAACTATAGAGAAGTCCTTACGTCATCAGGAAGTCTATTCTCAGCTAAGTTCCCAGGCAATGCGCGGACACTAGGAACCCATATAAAAATAATAATTCAGTGGATGGAACAAAGCTAGCGGGGATTAAATTCCAGGGCACTGAAAAAATTCACTGCCTACTTGGTCAGTGGCAAATTCTAAAGAATCAATCACGTGACACTGAGGTTAATCAGTGAGGAGTGGGGTGGTATTATGACAAGAGCCTAACTACTACCATGAACCATAGCAGTAAATTTTGGCAAGTTTCGCTCAACAAATAATTTGGAGATAAATATATTCCATCCACTGAATTATTATTTTTATATGGGTTCCTAGTGTCCGCACACACATATGTAGTTTGTTGTGTGTATATATATATACACACACAACCAACTACATATGTGTGTGTATGGTTTTGTATGTATATGCATAATTACATATGGAGTTTTTTTAATGCTTACTTTTATTGATTATTTGCTCCAGGAACTGTTGAGTGCTCTTAATCAACTATAAACATTTATACCTTTAATTTTTATTTGTATGCCCTACTATTTGAAGACCCCTTCCTTCCCTTTATTTTTATTTTGTGTATGTATGTATATATATATATATATATATATATATATATATGTGTGTGTGTGTGTGTGTGTGTGTGTGTGTGTGTGTGTGTGTGTGTGTGTGTGTGTGTGTGTGTGTGTATGTGTGTAGGTGTGAACATTTGTGTATATATATATATATATTTATATATATATATATATATGTATATATATATATATGTATGTATGTGCGTGCGTGTGTACGTACTTATGCGTATGTGTGTATGTAACTTTATAGTTTTTATATTTATGTTTTTATCTTTAAGAAATGTTTATACTATATGTGTGTATGTGGTTGTATGCATTTATGTGTGCGTGTATATGTATTTGTATGTATATACTCTTTTGTGTCTGTGCTGTGTTTATATGTATGGGGTGTGCTTGTATATTTATATGTATGCGTATGTGTGTGTGTATATGTGTGTATATATATTTTTTTTTAATATATATATTTAGGTTTTTGTGCATTTGCTTACCACGTGTGTTTGGTCATTTATTATTATTATTATTATTTTTATTTGCTTATTTGTATGTGACGGCCTATTATGATTATTTATTCTTATTTGTGTGTGTACATATGTATCCTTTTATATGTGAGTATGTATGCATGTGTGTGTATATATGTGTATATGTGTATGTATGTATGTATGTATGTATGTATGTATGTATGTATGTATGTATGTATGTATGTATGTATGTATGTATGTGTATGTATATATATATATATATATATGTGTGTGCATGTATATATGTATATATATATCTGTTGGTGTATTTATGTATGGATATATATATGTATGTGTGTGTATATGTGTCTCTGTGTATATATATGTGTATATATGCGTGTATATATGCGTGTATATATGTATATATATATATATATATATATATATATATATATATATATATATATATATATATATATATGTATATATGTGTGTATATGTGAGTGTGTGTACGTGTGTGTTGTTATATATTCTTATTTATTATTCTCCCCTCCCCCCTTTTTTTTTCTCTAGCCTCACTTTCATATCTGTTATATTTTTGTTTTTCAAATCCACTGTCAATAAAGACACCAGGACTTTTTCCTTCTGATGAATGAAAGCAATTTTGGTTGCCTTCAAGAAACCACTGGTAAATGAAATAATTATCTTATGTTGTTTATTACATAACTATATATATATATATATATATTGGCAGTAGCCCTATGGCAGCGTTTGACGTAATAGGTGTATATGAAAGCATATACTATATGTTATCATACAATAATTATTTGGGAGCTCCGCTATAAAAGAAAAAAATATATTTACGAAAAAATATTTTTTCTCGCTTTTTGTCAGTGAACATGTCACTCAGTAGCAATCGAGAATGTCAGACAGATGTTTTGGTATTCCTTAATCTCACATCAGTGACCTTCACTCAACCGGTAATAATATGGAAATAGACTATATCCTACATAGAATTTGTGTTATGAACATTTACTGGAGATTCTCATTTGCATATAGGAAATAGAAATCAACGGCTGGAAATGATCATTTGAAAATAATGTGAACTTCTACTTCTTCGCCCACTTATTTCTGAGAGGGTCGTGTGGAGAGTCTTCAAATACTCCTTTCAGCGGGTCCTGTTAGAAGCAACCTCGGTTAGTTTTGTCCGTAAAATCTGTCCAGCAATTCTTTCCTGAGACACTCTAACCACGTGTCGATAGTATCGGAGCTGTGATCTCTCAATTCGGAGAAGTAGCAGCTCTACCTGGAGTGACTCTCTGATCTCCGACCTACACTCTTTATCGAGTAACATTACTCCAAAGACCCATCAGAGAACCCCATTTCGGCCGGTTGTATTCGCGATCGTATTCTTTCGTTCATTACGTAAGATTCGTGGTCTTAGGTAAAGGATGGCACGAATTAAAGACAGCGAGTTTGACTTTTACACTTACCTCCCCTTGTTGGTTATAATTAAACGATGTATGCTTGCATATATATGTTTGTTTGTGTGCGCGTGTATGTACATAGAAAATTTATGTACATATGTGTGTGTGTAAATATGCGTATATGTGCGTATGTGTCTGTATATGCATATTTGTATATGTGTGTGTTAGGTAATTCCAAAGGAAAATCAAAGGAAAAAAGAGTGCTCTATGTATAGAACAGAGCTGTTTAATTAGAAAGTGAACAACATAAAATATAACTACTCCATTACCAAAGGTTATAATAACATCTCTATCTGACGAACGATCGAGACGTATATTATTATCGCCTGTGACCCAGAAACCTTTGGTAATGGAGTAGTTATATTTTGTGTTGTTCACTTTCTAATTAAATATGTGTGTGTGTGTGTGTGTGTGTGTGTGTGTGTGTGTGTGTGTGTGTGTGTGTGTGTGTGTGTGTGTGTGTGTGTGTGTGTGTGTGTGTGTGTGTGTGTGTGTGTGTACATGCAGGCATGTAGGTGCTTATACATAGTGTTTTGCCAACTCTAATATATGTATTTTTGTGAATTAAAAACCTTTCTAACGAGTATGTTATTGTCCATCTATCCACAGAATAAAAATGAAACCATTTATTCACAATTTCTTTCTACATTCTAAATGCTATCAACGAACATATTTCTCATTCCAATAATTATTTCTGTTTCTTCAAGCCCAATATTTCCTCTCTTCTTCAGCTCTCTCTCATCTTCCCTTACTCTTGATTCATTAACCTGACATGTTTCGACGTTTAGTCCCATTTTCATCTGCAACTCTATTCTAATTATCTATAATATACCAAAGCAGTCAAATAATACTACATGGTACCAGTAAGATATATTTGGACTGAATTCCCTCCACACAACAACAAAATCAATTATGTTATATCATTTCACAAAACGACATTTAAGAAGTCCTCGTATTTTATACGAACACAAGACAAAATTATTTTAACTTAAAGATATACAGAATCAGAGTTGATGATTTCATACGAATGAAACAATTCTAGTCCTGCAGAAGCGATTTCTATATTAAATATTTATATTTTCACTCTACAAATGTATTGAGTACCTTACTTACTGTAGCTACCCCCAATTTACCTCCGGATCCACACACACACGCACACACACACACACACACACACACACACACACACACACACACACACACACACACACACACACACACACACACACACACACACACACACACACACACACACACACACACACACACACACACACATATATATATATATATATGATTTCTACAAGAGTAGATATGTTTCCTTTGTTTGAAATCATCTGGATTTGATCATTTGAAACGATTGAAATAGTTTTCGAGCCGTAGAAGACATTTCTATATAAAATAAATATATGCCTTCTCTATGTTTTTTGAGTACCTTATTCAACTGGGGTTCTCTCCCGTTCCTCTTAGGAAATCTATATAGTGCACTAGAACCAGTTATATCGATCTTCAAGAACTGAAACAACTTATCTCTAGCGATCGACTGATGAGATAGGACTGTTTGTATGTGTTTATTTTCCTGTCTTCACCCCTATTTCTTTATTTATTCATATACTGTCGGAACCAGGGTTGACTATCGGCAAAAGACAAGAATCTCGTTTTAAGAACCGCAACACTTACATAGTTACTTCCCCTCCTGATGAGACACCGACTCAGTATTCAATATGTATGGTATGGTCCCGTAACCTCACGGAGCCAATGACTCCAGGTCTGAACTGAACACATTTCTCCCAGAGGAGGATAGAAAATTAGAGAATTGAAGTGCGACCCCAGTACTTGACTGGTACTTTTTTATAGACCTTGAATGGATGATAGGCAGACTTGACATCGACAGGATTGGAGCTCAGGGAGCAGAGCGCCGAAACGAATACTGCAAAGTATTCTAAAATACAGTATATGGGGGGGGGGGGGGGCTTCAAAAGTTCGTGGAAAAAGTACATAACTGAAAATATGCAGGGATTTTGATCTCAACGTTCTTGTACTAACATATCATAACATGTTCTAACATGAACCCTTAAATACATGTTGCAACACGGCACCGCCAGTCAGGAGTCAGCACCTGCTCGAGCAATATGTCTTCCATCAAAACATCAAATTCAAGGTGGAGCTAGGGTGGAAGAGCAGCCAAATCATTGTCACTATAGTGCAAGTTTATGGGGACAATGCGCCAAAGAAATCAACGACCTACAAATAGATGAGTTGTTTTAGAAGTGGAAGAAATGAAGTTGAAAATGATCCCCCAGTGGAAGATGTAAAAAAAAGCTGTTTTAACATGGTTTAAATCACATGGCCCTTAGTTTTACACAGATGGACTTAAAAGCTGATATCAACACTTGCAGATGTGTATTGACCTAGGGGGAGGATATGTTGAAAAATAAACATCATAGCTTAAACCGTTTTTTCCAATTGTCCTTTTTCCACGAACGATTTGAAACCCGTTCGTATAATATAATAATTGTTTCTACTTTTGGCACAAGTCCAGCAATTGCCCAGTACATTACTGGTACTTTATTTTATCGACCCCGTAAGGATGAAAGGCAAAGTTAACCTCGGCGGGATTTGAACTCAGATTGGAAAGGGCCGTAACTCTATGCATCAAAGCAAGGCGTCCAACCCTCTACCGATACTGCCAATCCACCACCCTGTGGTATAATATAATAATATTTATTCGACTGATGTCTGCCACTACCCCAGGTTTCAACGATTGTGCAGACAATTAGTGACGCTGAACAATATTATTGTGAGTCTGGTATGAGCATCGAAATAAACAAATATGTATAGATGTTTCTTGGCATGTATGTATATATATATACATACATATATATATATATATATATATATATGGGGGGGGGTATTAATGTGTACGTGCGCATTATGCATGATTTTGTTTATCTCGAGATACAAATATATATATATATATATATATCAAAAGCATGTATTGAGTTAGAAACTCAAAATAGTCTCATTACAGTAAATTAGCTCTAGGAAAAAGGTTTTTCCGAGCCGTATATAACTGAACAAAAAGGTAAAACGAACACAGACATATATATATATATATATGTGTTCAAATCGTAATGGAACAAAATTGCTAAGGTGAAAAAAATATTAACTACAGACAATAGGGTTTGCTGGACTCAATTTAAGAATAAATTAAGAAAAATAAATACAAACCAGTATTGTGGTAACTACCATCACCCAGACGGTCTTTGATAGAACCGTTTCGCAATATTATTTGTGAAGAGGTATACCAAATTCCAGGCTCATCAGTGGGTGAAGAAATTAGTATCCTCCTCCTTCTAAATCAAATAGAAAACTGGAAAGTGTGTATATATGTATAACGTACATGGTTCCCGAACTTAGCGTGTCGCGCAGACTTACGCCACTAAAAATAGCAGCCGGGTCTACACGATTAAATTACTGTAATGAGACTATTTTGAGTTTCTAACTCAATACATAGTTTTGATATATTCGGCTCCGTTAATTCGTAGAGCTATTTCAAATGTCGTGTAGACCCGGCTGCTATTTTTAGTGGCGTAAGTATGCGCGACACACTAAGTTCGGGAACCATGTGCGTTATATATACACAGACTTTCCAGTTTTCTATTTGATTTAGAAGTGAGGAGGATACTAATTTCTTCACCCACTGATGAGCCTGGAATTTGGTATACCTCTTCACAAATAATATTGCGAAACGGTTCTATCAAAGACCGTCTGGGTGATGGTAGTTACCACAATACTGGTTTGTATTTATTTTTCTTAATTTGTTCTTAAATTGAGTCCAGCAAACCCTATTGTCTGTAGTTAGTATTATTTTCACCTTAGCGATTTTGTTCCATTACGATTTGAACACATATATATATGTCTGTGTTCGTTTTACCTTTTTGTTCAGTTATATATATATATATATATTTTTCTCTACATAATTTCATGTTAGGAATGTTTAGATTCTGATATAGTTTTCTTTATGTGTATAAACATTGTGGTTGTGTATGCGTGTCTGTGTGTGTGTGTGTGTGTGTGTGTGTGTGTGTGTGTGTGTGTGTGTGTGTGTGTGTGTGTGTGTGTGTGTGTGTGTGTGTGTGTGTGTGTGTGTGTGTGTGTGTGTGTGTGTGTGTGTGTGTGTGTGTGTGTGCGTGCGTGTGTGTGTGCGTGTGTGTGTGCGTGTGTGTGACTGCGTGTTTACACATGCATGTGTGAGCATTTTATGCTTGAATGAAATATTGTATAACGTGAAAAATGTAACTGATCAGCTATCATTTTTTTTTCCAATTTATTCTAAAAACATAGAACGTTATTTTATATTTTTTGTCATCAATTGTGTTATAAATGTATAAACCGTGTCATATCGTTTCAAATTTGATCTGATATGAAAGGAAACCATACAAGGAACAATAAATCATGCAACATAATTTAAACTAGAACTGGAACCGCAATAGTTTTTGTTGTTAGTGTTGCTGTTTTCCCTGTTAATCTTAGAGTATAACTAAAATCCATTTCTCATTAATAACCGTTGTTCGCAATGTTCTTATGTGAAATCTCGTGTTGTTGTATGAGAGATTGATGATGCAAACATCGACATAAATGTTATAGCCTAGATTTGACGTATTTCATTTTTCTCATCTTCCGACTTTATGAAGCACACAATGCTTTTTTTACATTTACACTTGTGGTTCAGAAGTTATTTTTCGGATTCCACAAACGAGATCATATAAAATTAGTTCTCCTTTCAACGAAAATATAATACCCTTAACAGAAAATATAGAAACTCTTAACTTCAATTACATTTATTTCTTGTAAAATTTTCTTTACGACATGGTCAAACGGGGCGAAGGAAAATTTGACAAAAAAAAAACAAAAGTAAATGATAAATGTGAAGTGGTTTTAATTAGTTTTGTGTGTATTTCCAACGATTAACCTCTCTTCCACAATGTAACTTCTACAGTTTCAACGCACGGTCTCATAGCACGACATTTGCTTGCCCGTGAGAGTCATCAGGACGGCGTTTCTAGGACATTTTATAAAACCTGACGGAGCCCATCTCCAGGTCTGAATACAACAAATTTCATCCAAAGAAGAATACAGAGTGAGAGAATGGAAGTAAGAAAGAGATATAGAAAAACGAATTGACCTCAGGACTTGACTGGAACTTTTTTATCGACCTCGAATGGCTAAATGGCAAAACTGACTTCGGTGGAATTTGAACTCAGAGAGCTGAGGACCATAACGAATATCGCAACGCTAACCTTCGAACGACTCTTCCAAAACAACATTTACACCATAGGTAAGTATTTTAAAATCAGTTTGGGGAATTAGGGTTAATGACTGAATTTTAAGCTGATGGTTGATCGGTATTTGAGGAAATGAGCCTTAAATAATTTCCCCCTAAAACTTTGCCAATAGGAAGGACTTTGAAAACAGGAAGTACTACTGTAGACAAATATAACCCTAGACATTTATGAAAACATGGGATAGTCACAGGAGGAGCGCCTTCGATAATGGGGCTCGTAGATCGTGGTTGTCATGTGTGGAGGAGATTTAAATAACTGCAACAACAAGGCGTCAGCAATCAGAAAAAATCATTTGATTCTGATAATTTCAGTACATTACGTAGATAATGGAAAGCATAATTCAGTTTCCGTAAATTCCTCCCACATTTCAGCGTGATATACATATCGGCAACATGTGTTTACAACGTCAGTGGAAATTGTAATGACGCTATCACTGTCAGACTCAGAACTACTTACACTTCATTAGAAAAATGTATGCGTCATTGCTACTTTTCTATAAATAATACAGCTTTGGTGTATTTAGAGAGCTTCTCTTGTCAGTTGAGAGTTTACTTCTTATAACTTGTTTTATGATAACGTTCTGTCAATACACGAAACGGTTTAGAATGGTAAATGGTATTATAATACGAAGTTGTTTTCGCCCACCGAGTAAAATGTTCTAGTGCTGGGGACGGTGATATTACATTTCATTACCCAACTCATCGGCAAATTGGTAGTCGGTAGAGCGTCGATATTTGTTCTGACTCACTGCATTCTGAGTTCTACTCCCGCCAATGTCAACTTTGAATTTCAACCTTTCGAGATCGATAAATAAAGCACCAGCCCATTATGTGGGTGGGTTCTTCCTTCCTTTCTTCCTCACACTTTCTTCTCTGTAAGAAATCAGCTGCGTTCCGACCTGGAGAGGGATAAGCTACGGCATGGTTCAAATGTCCAAAACATGACGTGTTTCAAGAGAGTGACCCTACGACTCCAGTAGTTAACAACATTTTCCTTTACTACCAAATTCCTATCGATGGTTGACATCATGCGTGTGCATGGATGCATGCATGCATGAACCCGTAACCCTTAGGGAAGTTGTAAGAGCGCTATATTGACATACGGCGTTTCTAGAGCATTTTAAAACTTAGCGGAGACAATCTCCTCTTCAGGTTGAACACAGATTTCATCCGTAGAAGGGTAGAAAGTGAGGGAATGGAAGTGAGAAAGAGATATAGAGGAAGAATCAACCCCAGTAATACTCTGGTACATTTTCTTATCGAGCTCGAATGGATGAAAGGCAAAATTAACCTCGGCGGAATTTGAACTCGAAGAGCAGAGAGCCGAAATATCACAAAACAGTTTACGCGAAACTTGTTTTATTCCATTTGTATTCTCATTTCAGGGACAACTTTCTTTCAAAGTGTTTTCCCATTATGCGCCCTTTTGGCTGTATTACATTACAAACAAGCAAGCAAGCAAACAATCACAGACTTTTAGTGATATATATATTGATAGATAGATAGATAGATAGATAGATAGATAGATAGATAGATAGATAGATAGATAAGATAATTTTCTTTTTATTTGCCACCAGGGCATCAAAAAGTGGGACAAGTACAATGGGGGGAGTTTACATAACAAGGCGTCCTCAATAAGGAGGAGACAATAACAAGATATAAAAATAAAATAGAAATGACTTCTACAGGACTAGAACTTTCATTTAAGGCAATTTTCTCACTTTGTCTCTAAATTAATAATCACAATGTTAGAATGTCAGATTAATGCGTAGCAGTATTTGTAACTTCTCTTTCAGTTCTGAGTTCAAATCCCCTCGAGGTCAACTTGCTTTTCATCTTTTCATGGTTAACAAAGGTACCAGTTAAGTGTTCTTCCTCTTAACCCGTAACTCCCGGGAGAGACGTAGGGACATCGTATAAAGTTCCGTCGTCCATCACAGCAAGTGTGATAAGGAACAATAAGAAAGTCTATACTTTGTCATTCAACTTGCTAGAAATATCAGCTAAATCTATTCCAAGTCACAGTCTACAGTCTCTACAAATAGACATATTCTGGTAATGTACCCCTAGACGATGCTCGATATAACACCAGTTGCGACGATGAACAGTTATTTAACTAAGTGTTCTAGAGTGATATATACCCAAACAGTATATGACGAGGCTGACACTTTGAATAACATATACGACAATAAGACTTTATAGCTCCAATCAGTTCACAATAACCCTAAAGAGAACGACAAACTGCATTCATGACTTCTGCTAAACAAAATCACGACGAGGAACACCACCACCACCACCACCGCCATTACCACCACCACCATCACTATTAACTCCATCACCACCACCATTACTACCATTACCACCACCACCATTACCACCACCACCACCACCACTACTACTACCACCAACATCACCACCACCACTATCACCACCACTACCACCATTACCATTTCCAGCATCACCACCACTAGCATCACCACTACCATCACCACCACTACCACAAAACCACCACCACCACCGCCATTACCACCACCACCACCACCACCACCACCATCACTTTCTTCTTCTTTTTCGCCCATTTCGTCGTGGAGCAGTGTTCTGAAACCCTCCTTCCAGCGTGTCCTACCAGAAGCAACCGTTTCAAACTGATCCAGCTTGATCTCCAAGGGTGACCAGTCAAGTTCAAGGATGCTATCCAACCATCTTGCTCGGGGTCTATCGCTGGGTCTCCTGTCGGTTGATTTGCCCAAGCGATTCTTTCCTGAGACATTCTAACCACATGTCCCCAGTATCGTTTCTGTGATCTCCGAGCTACACACTCTATCGAGTAATGTTACTCCAAAGACCCTTCGGAGGAACCCTATTTCGGCCGCTAGTATTCGCGATCGTATTCTTTCGGTCATTACCCAAAATTTATGACCATAGGTAAGGGTTGGTACTAATAGCGAATTGAAGATAGAGTTTTGCTTTTACACCTGCCACCCTTCTTCTGATTACCAAATTACCTCCCTTCTTCTGGTGACTGAATGTTGGAGCTGACGCATTACTGCACCAACCTCCAAATTCGGCAGAGTGAACCTGGACCACCCACCTTACCGAACACGGACCACCACAGCCACCAAATGGAGAAGACTGGCGTTATCAAGTTGCAGCTGTCATATTATAATCTAACAGACTAACTTTCAAATACAGCGGAACCTCGGTTCACGTTCTTTCTCATCACGAACAAATCGGTTCACGAACAATATTTCCGAACATAAAACGTCTCGGTTCACGAATGGTGTCTCAAGAAATGAACACGAGCCAACAACAACGGTTGGCGACAAGCTGGGAGTATCAGCGGGAAAGTGTTACTTGCTGTGTAGTTAGTTACAATGGTGATATCTATCTGCCGTTCACACAGTCTCTCTCTCTGTATTTCTCAACATTTCGTGTGGGAAAAATTGTCTCGGTTTATGAACATTTTGGTTGATGAAAGGCCTTCGGGGACGAATTAGGGTCGTGAAACGAGGTTCCCCTGTAGTTTAAATCAACCAAAGTGTACTCCCAATCACAAACCTCTATCGTAATGAAGCTACGGTAGAATCTATTGCCTGGTATACCATGTAGTAGGATCAAACCCGACGCAGAATAATGGTTTCTGATTTAGGCACGAGGCCAGCTTTTGAAGGAAGTCGACCCCAGAGAATGACTGGTTTTTTATTTCATCGACCATGTAGAGATGAAAGGCAAAGCTAACGTCGGTAAGATTTGAACTCTGATCGTAAAGGGAAGTAACTCTATACCATAAAGAATCTATAATAATAATGTGAACTTGTTCGTCCCACGTTATATCTAATGGTTGGTTGAGTGCAACCAACCATTAGACATAACGTGGGACGAACAGAAAGAATAAACTAGAAGCAGGTGGTAATATATTTAAATAATGAACAGTTTCTGAACACTCTCATTTGTAAAAGCAACATGTGCCTAACTATCAACACTAAATAGACAATTACAAGTTGACTAAAGTATTTTGGATTATAATTTTGGCGTGGAGGTAATTTGGAAGTCGACTGTGAAAGCTTGCGATGAAATTACTGAACAACTGACTTCCAGAAATAAATATTCTCTTTCAAGCAACAGACAGTCATTATGTATTCTTTGAATCATTACACATTAAGCTTCAACGAGTTGACTATTAAATAAATGTCTCTTCGTTGTTAGAAATAAAATATTTATTTTTCTTACAAAGTCTTTATCATCATTCATAGGAGACTGAAACTAGAAATTAGCTCCAAAGTAAACATTCTTCAATAGTTAGCTTAGCCACTTCAGAAAACCATTTTCTCCAATCTGCCTTCTACCTATTTTATTATTTCTCTATCTATAGATCGATAGTAACTTTGTAGAAACGGTAGACACACAAACTGAATTACGACCATTATTTAATTTCTTCTGTTCATCTTTACAAAATGATTCCAAATTTCAACGAATTCCACTTCCGTTTTCTTCATGTCATGCAGGAATGCATATATTATACGGGGAATTCAATTGGAAAGACCATTCTCATTCCAACCTGTCTTCTAACAATGTCAGAAGTCATTCTCTATTTTATCTTTGGAAATGGAATTCAAGATAAAAGTGAGTTTCATACGAAATTGTTCTTTTGAAGTTTAAAGTTATGGAGATCCTTGTAGTCATAAGGATATTTAATTCAGAAACAAGGCCGGTAATTCTGGGGGAAGGGAAAGTTGATTAAATCGACCCCAACACATAAAACTGTGAATTGGCAGAGTCGTTAGAATGCGGGTTGGATACTTTACGGTATTCTTCTCAGCTATCTGAGTTCAAATCCCGCCGAGGTACACTTTGCATCTCATCCATTCAAGGTCGATAAAAAAAGTATCAGTCTATTACAGGGTCAATTCTTCCTCCCATTTGCTCACTTTCTATCCATCTCTGTATTCAGATCTAGAGATGAGATGAGCTCCGTCAGGTTTTCAAAATGTGGGTTGGTTCTTCTTTGCCTAGAAACGTGGTATGTCAATGCGACCCCCCTACGGCTCTCTCGGGAGTTACGGGTTAAGAGGAAGAACACTTAACTAGTACTTTTGTTAACCATGAAATGATGAAAAGAAAAGTTGACCTCGACGGGATTTGAACTCAGAACTGAAAGAGAAGGAACAAATACTGCTACGCATTAATCTGACATTCTAACATTGTGATTTTTAATTTAGAGACAAAGTGCGAAAATTGCCTTAAATGAAAGTTCTAGTCCCGTAGAAGTCATGTCTATTTATCTATCTATTGAGATAGGGGACGCGCTGAGCCAATGCGGCAAACGCAAATCTCCAAGTCTCGACGGTCTACGCTACGAATTTTACGTAGCAATGCCGGACTTGTTCTCCGGTCTCCTGGAAGCGGTCTACTGCAACTGACAGCAGAACGGGAGAATTCCCAGTTCTGTGACCAGGGGCGTAGTCATGCTAGTCAGGAAGGACGAGAATAAGGAGGATGACATAGGCAACTTCCGGCCCATAACTCTGCTAAACACAGAGTTACAGATTTTGGCCAATGTGTTGGCAAAGAGGCTGGCGCTTGTCGTCGAAAACCTGGTGGAAGAAGCGCAGACATGCGCAATCCCGACCAGGTCCATACACGACAACCCCCACCTCATACATCATAGAGAGGGTATCGTGTAAACCCGGCTTCGGTGGGGCCCTGATCAACTTGGATCAGTCTAAGGCTTTCGATAGAGTTGACCATCGTTACCTGGATGCGGTGCTCGAGGCGGCAGGCTTCGGACCCGTGTTCAGGGGCTGGATTGCTGCAATGTGCATCTGTTCAAGGTGAACGGCTACCTCTCGGAGCCGTTCCATATCACGCGATCCATTCGACAGGGATGCCATCTCTCCTCCCTTCTGTACGTACTGACTCTCGAGCCACTACTGCGGAAGTTGGAGCTATTTCAGGGCATCCCTCTGGAACCGGGACTGCGGAAAGCGACGTCGGCCTACGCCGACGACATGAGAGTGATGGTGTCGAGCACCTCGCAAATCGAGGAAGTCGGCACCTTACTGAAGGAATACGAAAGATTCACAGGAGCGAAGCTGAACCGGGACAAGACCATCGGTTTGCAACTCGGATCGTGGAGAGACAAACCGATGCTTTCCGATGGCGTCGTCGGACACTGGACGGAAGGACCGGTAAAGCTGCAGTCCTGGGTCAAGCAAAGACCGAGGAAAATGGGCGACTGGCACATCGAATGTGCTCAGGCGCTCACTGCCCTCTGACAGGTGGACCCGGCGATCAGTGGAGACTCCACTTCGTCATTCTATAGAGGGTTGATCCGCAGCAAGTGCGACGAGGTGCTCGGAGAAACTCTAGGCGTAGAGGAAGACAAACTGGCCAGTCTGTTCGGTAGGACCTTCCGCCCGGGACCAATGGACAACTTCAAAAAGTCCCTGGCCTGGCAGTGCTACCGAGGAGCTCTACCAGTTCGAGACAAGCTCTACAGACATGGGCGCCCGGGCAGGGACCCTTCGAAAAAGATCTGTCCGAGATGCGTGCGAGACGAAGAAACCGTCGAGCACGCATTCATACACTGCCTGGGCGTTACCGAGCTGTGGGACTATGTAGAACGACTATTGTCGCGTGTGGGACCAATCCGGTTGACTACCGAGTCCATTATCATGATCAAACCGCCACCCTCCTTCAAAATCGAAGGAGAGGCGGTTTTCCTTTGTGTGATAGCTATGGCGAAAGAGGTTGTATGGTGGACAAGGTTAAAAGGGCTGAGGTCAGACACCTTTCTCTCCGGCCAACAACTGATTCTTTTTTTCAAATACCACTTTGGAAGAAGAATCAGGATGGAGATAGAGGTGCTGTACCCCAGAAAGTTTTATGAAAGGTGGGTGAAAGTGGCGAGAATGGCCCGAGTGAATGGGCCTTCTCTCTATATCAGCCTGTAGGTTGAGGAAAAATAGGAAGAGAGGAAAGGGGTACAAACTCTTCGTACTCCTGGAGATGAGGGTTGCACATTTTTTCGGGGTGTTACCCATATGAAATGTCTCCCGCTATTGGGGAAAATCGATTAACTTTTAAATTGCATTTGTGATAATATTTTACACGTTTTATTGTATGTAAACTTTCCCCTTTGTATTTGTCCCCTTCTTTTGTGCCCCTGTGGCTAATAAAGAAACATATCTATCTATATATTACTAAAAGTATATGATTGTTTGCTTGCTTGTCTCTAATGTAATACAGCCAAAAGAGTGCATAATGGGAAAATACTTTATCAGGGAGTTTCCCCTGAAATGAGGATACAAATGGAATAAAACTAGTTTCGGGTAAATCGAAGCACGAGTTCCCGAGATATGGGGTTTTCTGGGTACCTTTATAAACAGAGAGAGAAGGATTCAGAGAAAGAGATAGTGGTTGTCACAGAGTATATTGAAAGAGAGATATAGAAAGAGGGAGAGGAGACAGAAAAGGAGAATGGAAGAGAGAGAGAGAGAGAGAGAGAGTGGTGGTGGTGGTGGTGGTGGTGGTGGTGGTGGTGGTGGTGGTGGTGGTGGTGTGTGTGTGTGTGTGTGTGTGTGTGTGTGTGTGTGTGTGTGTGTGTGTGTGTGTGAAAATCTGGAAGATTGACATATTGTCTGTACCCTGTAACAATGCTCCAGGCCTGAAATTACATGTGCTCAACAAATGGAATAACGTTTGGCCAATATCCTGAAATCTACTTTATCTTCTGTTCATCACTCACACGTCGTTTTCGACGGGTGACTCCATTGCATATATATGTGTGTGTGTGTTTGTGCGTGGGTGTATGTGTGTCTGTGTACATTGTATACGTATTCGTATATGTATGAGAGAGGGAAAGAGAGTAAGAAGTTAAGAAAGAGTGACGAAGCACAATTTGGAATTAGATGTTTACTTGTGAGATCAGCCATTTTGTTTGTCAGTATATCAATATACAACATAACTAATACTGATATTGTCGCATTTACATTAACTGATATCTTCCCAATTGATGGGGAGGGGGTAATTTAGAAAAACAAGAAAAGATATGAAACTTTGTTTTATGCTCGGCTCACATATCTTGTATCTTTTGATTTCTAAACCAATCTCCATTACCATGAGAATAATACAAGAAACGTATCATTTCATAAATAGCTTCAGGATGATATTATGAGTATCAAATTTCTAAACTAAGTTGGACATGTATGAAGAAAGAAATCCTTTATTTAATCTATCGCAGAAATATGGAGAAGACTTAGATTTCTTCTTCTTTTGTAATGGACTTTCGTAGAGAATCATCATAATTGCATTTGGTATGTATCGCCTTCTTCCTCTCACTACCTCTCCCACGTGTGTGTGCCGGTGTGTGTGCCAGTGTGTGTGTCTGTGTGCGTCTCTGTGTGTGTGTGTGTGTGTGTGTGTGTGTGTGTGTGTGTGTGTGTGTGTGTGTGTGTGTGTCTGTGTGTGTGTATGTGTGGTCGTGCGTGTGTGTGTGTGTGTGTGTGTGTATCTGTGTGTGTGTATGTGTGTCTGTGTGGTCGTGTGTGTGTGCGTGTGTCTATGTCTGTGTGGTCGTGTGTCTGTGTGCGTCTGGTCGTGTGTGGGTGTGTGGGTGTGATAGAGAGGGAGATGGAAGAAAGAAAAAGTAAGAAAGATAGAAAAAAGAGAGAGGGGCAAGAAAGAGAGGGAGAGACAAGAATGAGAGAGATGAAATGTATGAAACCCAAATTTTAAAGAGCACAACTAAAAAGTCAATATCTCCGGTCCTACTTATGGTTGGCTAACTTATTTCTTTATCTTGCTTCAGTTCATTTTACTTTCCATTATTGAGTGGAATCTTTGGTGGACTGGAAACTAATCTAAAACGACAGAGGACGACATTAAACCCAGAGAAAACTAAGAGAAACTAGATCAGAATTGTGAATATATAAATATGTGTCTATATAAGTATGTCTATATAAATATGTCTATATAATATGTCTATATAAGTATGTCTATATAAGTATGTCTATATAATATGTCTATATAAATATGTCTATATAATATGTCTATATAAGTATGTCTACCATTCTATCAGACGTTCTAACCACTCTACCATTCTATCTGACGTTCTAACCACTCTACCATTTTATCTGACGTTCTAACCACTCTACCAGTCTATCAGACGTTCTAACCACTCTACCATTCTATGTGCCCTTCTAACCACTCTACCATTCTATCAGACGTTCTAACCACTCTACCATTCTATCTGACGTTCTAACCACTCTACCATTCTATCTGACGTTCTAACCACTCTACCATTCTATCTGACGTTCTAACCACACTACCAGTCTATCTGACGGTCTAACGAGTCTACCATTCTAGCAGATGTTCTAACCACTCTACCATTCTATCTGACGTTCTAACCACTCTACCAGTCTATCTGACGGTCTAACGAGTTTACCATTCTATCAGACGTTCTAACCACTCTACCATTCTATCTGATGTTCTAACCACTCTACCATTCTATCTGACGTTCTAACGAGTCTACCATTCTATCTGCCCTTCTAACCACGCTACCATTCCACCGCCATTACACCATTCTATCGCACTGCAATTCCCAAAGTTGACATGTAAGAGTCGGCTGAGAAGTTCATATGCTGTCTATGAAGGAAGTGATGCCAGAGCTGTGAAATCTTACATGCATTGATTTCAACTCTTCCTAATAACTGCATTGTCCTTTGAAAAATAAACCACATTTGGTCATTCCATGAGAGTATCTTGGTCAGCCTATGAACTTTTCAGCCGAACCTCTTACATCATAAAATGAAAAACGTAGAAAACAAGGAATGTAATATACCCCCCCCCCCCCCCAACAGATTAACAACAATTAAATGTTGACTAATTAATGAACTGATCAGCTGCTTACCTCTTAAAGATTTCATTAATTTTCAACTAATTATCTAAATTAACCTTTTTTCCTTCAAATCTCTTTTAAGTCTGATTCTCTCACATTTTACACCGTGCGTGTGTGTGTGTGTGTCTATATATGTGTGTGTGTGTCTATATATGTGTGTGTCTATATGTGTGTGTCTGTATGTGTGTGTGTGTCTATATGTGTGTGTGTGTCTATATATGTGTGTGTGTCTATGTGTGTGTGTGTGTCAATATGTGTCTGTGTGTCTGTATGTGTGTGTGTCTATATGTGTGTGTGTGTGTGTCTATATGTGTGTGTGTCTATATATGTGTGTGTCTATATGAGTGTGTATCTGTATGTATGTGTGTGTTATATGTGTGTGTGTGTCTGTATGTGTGTGTGTGTGTCTATATGTGTGTGTGTCTATATGTGTATGTGTGTCTGTATGTGTGTGTGTGTCTATATGCGTCTATATGTGTCTGTATATGTGTGTCTATATATGTGTGTGTGTGTGTCTATGTGTGTGTGTCTGTGTGTGTGTGTGTCTATATGTATGTGTGTCTGTATGTGTGTGTATATGTGTGTGTGTCTGTATGTGTGTGTGTTTGTGTGTGTCTGTGTCTATATGTGTGTGTGTCTATATATGTGTGTGTCTATACGAGTGTGTGTCTGTATGTGTGTGTGTGTTATATGTGTGTGTGTCTGTATGTGTGTGTGTCTATATGTGTGTGTGTGTCTATATGTGTATGTGTGTCTGTATGTGTGTGTGTGTCTATATGTGTCTATATGTGTCTATATGTGTCTGTATGTGTGTGTCTATATATGTGTGTGTGTCTATGTGTGTGTGTGTGTCTATGTGTGTGTCTATGTGTGTGTGTGTGTCTATGTGTGTGTGTGTCTATGTGTGTGTGTACATAGACACACACACATATGTATGTATGTGTGTCTGTGTGTGTGTGTGTCTATATGTTTGTGTCTCTATATGTGTGTGTGTGTGTCCATATGTATGTCTATGTGTGTCTGTGTGTGTGTGTGTCTGTGTGTGTGTGTGTGTGTGTCTATATGTATGTGTGTGTGTGTCGATGTGTGTTTGTGTCTATATGTATGTGTGTGTCTATATATATATATATGTGTCTATATATATATGTGTGTGTTTATATATATGTGTGTGTGTCTATATATATATATGTGTGTCTATATATATGTATATATATGTATGTGTCTATATATATATGTATATATATGTATGTGTCTATATATATATGTGTGTGTGTGTCTATATATATGTGTGTGTGTCTATGTGTATATATATATATGTGTGTGTTTATATATGTCTGTATGTATGTCTCTCTCTCTATATATATATATGTGTGTGTCTATATATATATATATGTATGTGTCTATATATATATGTATGTGTCTATATATATATATATATATATATATGTGTGTTTATATATATATGTATGTGTCTATATATATATATGTGTGTGTTTATATATATATGTGTGTGTCTATATATATATGTGTTTGTGTCTATGTATATATATATGTATGTGTGTGTGTGTGTGTGTTTATATATGTCTGTGTGTATGTGTATATATATATATATATGTCTATATAAATATATATGTATGTGTCTATATATATGTGTATGTGTCTATATATATATGTATGAGATGACCCCCTTAGCCTTTGTCAAGGCAGAATTCTAGGAGAAGGAAAACTCTGATATAACACCTGCAACTCTGATGGTATCCAATGATGTTGACTTGTTCTACTTTTTGGTAAATATCATCTTGGTTAAGAGAGTGGGACTGGCTTTGGGCAGTGCCTTTGCTCACTATAAAAGCTTCACGGCACAGGCATTGCTTTATATCTGGAGATCTCTCTGCACTTGTCGTCACATGGTACCATGGGCCCAGCACTATGTGTCAATAATTGTCACAAGTGTAGTGTTTTCAAGTTGCTGGCTGGACTAAAAAGTCACACTCGTTCAGCGCATCGGTAGGGGTTCTCCTACATGGATATAAAGTAGTGGCCGTACTCGAAAACAAGTTGGCAGCCACCATGTATCTATCTCTATATATATATATATACATATATATGTGTGTGTGTATGTGTCTATATATGTGTGTTTGTGTCTCTACATATATATATATATCTATGTGTCTATATATATGTGTGCGTGCGTCTATTTATGTATTTTCCCATTTTGACGCTATAGTCACTTATATATTATGGAATACTGTTGGCTTCTTGCTACAATACTTTCTATACCATTCATTTATATATTTATACTTGCATTTCTTTCCTAGAGTTCTTAAATTATTTGTGACTAATCCCGATATGTTTTTTCTTAAAAACCGCGATAATATTGCTTTTTGCTGAACTCCTTATTGTAGAGTTTTTTTTCGGAATGTTTTTGACTGTTGTTTCATATAAACAAACATTCGACTCATTCTGACGTCACCAGCCCTGTTTTTCCACATGTGCGTTTCATTTTCATAATCACGCTTGATGGTAAACTAGCCTGCTTTTAAATTCCCTTTTTGGCATATTAATCAGTGAGAATCTGGCTATCGTGTTGAGCAGTGCTGAGGATCGTATTCCAACCGTAACCATCTCCACTGAAATTTTACGTGAAATAGTCTTTTCCAAGACTATACAGAGCATTTGTAGTTGTCCCAAATTGAAGGATGAGTATTTTATACTTTATTTTATCATGAGTTAAGGCTCTATTGATTTTTCTCTGGATTTCACTAAATTCTGTTGGATAAATCTATATCCTGATTCTTTTTGAATTGAGTTTGAATTATTTTTCCCACATCTTACGTTAACTATTTTCCCATTTTGACGCTATAGTCACTTATATATTATGGAATATTGTGTGCTTCTTGCTACAATACTTTCTATACCTTTCATTTATATATATACGAGTATATATATATATATATATATATATATATATATATATATATATACACATGTATATAAATACATACATATATAAATATGTATGTATGTTTATGTATGTATATAAGTATGTAGATACATATATATAGTGGTATATATATTATTAATGTCCCTTTACTATGCTTTCCAACATAGTTACGTCCCTTTACGAACTGAGTTCAAATACCGCCGAGATTAACTTTGCCTTTCATCCTTACGGGGTCGATAAAATAAAGTACCAGTAATATACTGGATATTTGCTGGCCTTGTACCAAAAGTAGAAACATTTATTATATATACATCGGTGTTCCTGTGCGCGAGAGCGTCAGTGGCTTTAAAACATATTTTACCGTCTTCCATCTTTTTCTGAGATCAAACAACCAGATTAACCGTCACGCACCTTTCTTTTCGTAAAAATATCTAACTCTCTCTCTCTCTCTCTCTCTCTCCATCATCCCCTCTCTCTCTCTCTCTCCATCGTCCCCTCTCTCTCTCCCTCCACCTATTTATCTCTCTCTAGCACTCTCCCTCCCCCTCTCTCTAGAGACCCTCTAAACTACTCTAAATGAGGAATTGGCATAAATACTCCGCAGTGTTTATTTCCGTCCCTTGGCTTCTGAGTCGAAATCCTAGAGAGAGGGCCACCTTGAATGTCACCTGTCATATATATATATATACGCGCAACCACGCAGCGCTCCAATTTTCTCATATATATATATATATTTGTAGTAAGGTTGCTTGGATGCGCCCATAGGCGGTATGCCGGTTGAGCTCCTTCAGAGCAGAGTATAGTATGGAAAACGAAGAATCAGTGATGCATCGAAACACAATGTATTAACGTATTACAATTGTTTCTCCGGCGAAGAGCTCGAGGTGCGATCTATCTGAGTAACTTGCGAATCCAGAGTCAGGTTCGATCCTAAACAGATCGCACCCTGAGCTGTTCGCCGGAGAAACAATTGTAATACGTTAATAAATTGTGTTTCGATGCATTACTGATTCTTCGTTTTCCATATATATAGAGAGAGAGAGAGGGGGAGGAGGGGGAGACCCTCTTCGATCACGAATGACAATGAGATTTGCACCAAGAAAGTTCCCCTCCTAAACATAAGTCCGGTCAAGGTTTGTGGAAGACCAACAGTCACCCATGTATACCAGTCTCCCCTTCCACGCCACCGATGTTGTGGTTATGGCTGATAAGCTTGGCACCGGTGACGTTGAAACTCGATGTCAGGTTATGAAATAAATTAAGTTTTCCGAGTTTCCCAAGAAGTTATTCTTAATTCTGAAGATAGACCCGTCTTTGAAGTAGAATTCATGGCCTTCCAGTAGGTAGCTGCACGTTCCGTAATGAGGTCGGTTACATATTTTCACGTGAGGTTCTATAATTGTGGGTTGCAGCTAAGCCCTTGTCAGCTGTCGTTTATTCTTAATAATAGAATAATTTTGCAAGACGTTTTTAATTTTTTTGTCTTTTATAGTATATTATGAACTTAAATTCTAAGGTCTAGATATTATTTTTACATATTTGAAATTACAATTGGCCTTAAGATTGGAAAATGGAAATTAGTAGTTGACATTTTGATTGAATTAAGTAATATAAATATATATATATATATATTTATATATATATATACTAGCAGCAGTCCCCAGCGTTGCCTGGGTAGGTAAAATAATATCTGCTTTGATGAAAAGGTGTTGATCTTAGCGACTGCTTCTCGATGACTCATCTATGGCCACGCACAGGCCCTGCGGGGGAGAGTGGTGATGACCTCTATCACCGAGAAACGTGGGTGACTGGCGAAGGGGCATGCTGGGGGAGGGAGGTAATGACCTCTAACACTAAGCCAAATTTCCTCACGCTACTTATTTGGAAACCGATGAATTCTCAAATACACAACTAAAAGCTCAGACGACGTCAGTAGCCATCGTTTTGCCTTTGACCATCTATAAGATGTGCAATGATAGGTTCTATCGTAGTATAAAAGTTGAACCAAATAAATTGATTTATGTGTGAGGTGGAGCCGAAGTTTCGAATTTGAACGAAATCAGTTGAAAAATGTGGGAGCTAATGATAGGTTCTATCGTAGTATAAAGGTTGAACCAAATAAATTGATTTATGTGAGAGGTGGAGCCGAAGTTTCGAATTTGAACGAAATCAGTTGAAAAATGTGGGAGCTAATGATAGGTTCTATCGTAGTATAAAGGTTGAACCAAATAAATTGATTTATGTGAGAGGTGGAGCCGAAGTTTCGAATTTGAACGAAATCAGTTGAAAAATGTGGGAGCTAATGATAGGTTCTATCGTAGTATAAAGGTTGAACCAAATAAATTGATTTATGTGAGAGGTGGAGCCGAAGTTTCGAATTTGAAAGAAATCAGTTGAAAAATGTGGGAGCTAGAGCCGAAAAGGTCGTATTTTCGAATATTTAAGCGGCTGCCACGCCGTTCTTGAACAAAAAATCCAAAATTTAAAGCCACTTTAAGACGTAAAATAATTAGATCTAGCGTAGTGTAAAATTTGAACAAAGTAGGTTGATTAATGTGGGAGCGAGAGCCGAAAAAGTGGAAATTTGACTCTAAAAGTGGTATTTTTTAATATTTAAGCGGCTGCCACGCCGTCCCTAAACAACAAATGCAAAAGATAAAGCCATTACAGGATGTGCAATGATAAATTCTATTTTGATTTAAAATTTGAACGAAATCGGTGGCAAAATATGGGAGCTAGAGCCAAAAATCTTATTTTACGATACCTAAAAAAAAGCGACCCCCTCCCCCATATCGATTTTTATCTGCAGAATGACCCCGGAATAAAATAAAAATTATACGCTGATATATAGAAAACACTCCCCGATGACTAATCTATGAGCCTGTAAAGTGTCATGAAAATCGGTCGTAAGATGTAGGCCCCTATAGGTAATACACACACACACACACACATACTTAATTTTATATATATACAGATATATATATATATATATATAAGTAAAAGGGATATTCAATTTGTTGGTAATTCAACAAATATAAATGTTTATAACTGATTCAACCTCATTTGCATACTCATCTTAATAATTTGAAATATTTGACTTTTCTACTCTTTCCCTTCTTTCCTTCACTACCCAGGAAAAACTTGAACCGTTAAGTTCTTCTTTCCTGGTTATGTCAATATTTATAAAACAATCTTTATATTTTATCTGATGAGAGCGTAGCAAAGTTTTGGTACCCTTGAAATATATATAATAGAATAAATATGGTTTTATAAATATAGTTTCCATTTATTTAATATCATTCTATATATATATATATATATATATATATATATATATATATATATATATGAAATATAAGAATCAAAGAACTGTTCAAAATATTTTTATGCTTACAACTGTTTCCTCCAAACCGAGGTTTGGGTTCTTCGGAGCAATTTATTATTGAATGAACACTTATATGACCTCCTTTTCACCCAGGGGACATACAGATACATATGCAAATATTGTGGGTCAACATTCATTACAGCATTTAGAGTGGCAGTACACACTTAGAGATTACATTCATATTAACAGATACAATCAAAGATACAGGTTAAAATACATGAAAATAAGCGGTTATATAGTGCAAATGTTATATGTGTGGCAAGCACGTGCGTCTTGTTTATATAGTGTGGCAGAGAGTTACGTGTAGTAGAAGCACTTAAGTAGGTAAACAAGAGTGTTAGGTTGGTTGATCTGGTGGCAAATTCTTTATATGATTGTTATAGTCTGTGTGTGGAGAAATAATATAAGCATTAAAAATAACCGCTTATTTTCATGTTGTATTTTAACCTGTATTTTTGATTGTATCTTTTAATATGAATGTAATCTCTAATTGTGTAATGAATGTTGACCCACAATATTTGCATATGTATCTGTATGTCTCTTGGGTGAAAAGGAGGTCATATAAGTGTTCATTCATTAATAAATTGCTCCGAAGAATTCCAAACCTCGGTTTGGAGGAAACAGTTGTAAGCATAAAAATGTTTTGAACAGTTCTTTGATTCTTATATTTCATATAACTGCTCTGTAAATCATCTGATGTTTTTACATTGAGCTACTTAACTTACTGGTAATAAGGTAGTAATATATTACTGCCTACCACTATTTAGGGTTTGTATAAAAATATATATAACTGCAAAAGGTTTTTGTATTTACATAACCATAAATAGTATAATTAATACTATATATATATATATATATATATATATATATATATATATATATATATATATATATATTATAAAATAAGAAGGAATAATAGACACAATATACCTATTTATTCTTCGTTCCGACTGTACAGTTTCGCTGGTCACTATGCAACAATGTTATATCATAGATATGTAACATTGTTGTGAGGTAAGCCAGCTTATCAAGGGAGCACCTCAGGGAGGAGCCCTAACTACATACGTCCGTAGCAAGCGAGAAAATCTCAAAAAGGCGGAGGGAGACTCTATCATGTGATACACCGGTCAAGAAAGAGGATTAATCCTTTGTAGCAGTGAAAAATATCTCAGAAGGCGGAGGGGGATATTAATATGATACAGAGGCTACAGAGGGGTGGTAAGGTTGAATAGAAGTGTATATAGTGTTTGCTTGAAAGCAGTCACTATACTTCCGTGGTTACTCTACCGTGAGGGAGTTAGAGACAATAATGAGAGGTAACCCTATGTAGTTAGGGCTCTTCACTGAGGTGCTCCCTTGATAAGCTGGCTTACCTCACAACAATGTTACATATCTATGATATAACATTGTTGCATAGTGACTAGCGAAACTGTACAGTCGGGACGAAGGTATATTGTGTCTATTATTCCTTCTTATTTTATAATATTTTACATAGCTCTGATATTGTGTCAATTTAATTATTTCGATTATCTTGTCTCTCATAATCATAGAGCAACACTGGTTAAGGTCGACAACATACCATCTCACATACTTGTGAAAAATATATGTTTATATATACATGTATATGTATGTATGCACATATATCTGTATACCTCTCATTTGGCAGTATCAGTAGAGGGTCGGACGCCATGCTTTCCAGCATAGTTACGTCCCTTTACGATCTGAGTTCAAATCCCGCCGAGGTTGACTTTGCCTTTCATCCTTACGGGGTCGATAAAATAAAGTACCAGTAATGCACTGGGTAATTGCTGGCCTTGTGCCTAAAGTAGAAACAATTATATATATACATTGAATTGGCAGTATCGGTAAAGGGTTGGACGCCATGCTTTCTAGCATAGTTACGTCCCTTTACAGTCTGAGTTCAAATCCCGCCTAGGTTAACTTTGCCTTTCATCCTTACGGGGTCGATAAAATAAAGTACCAGTAATGTACTGGGTAATTGCTGGCCTTGTGCCTAAAGTAGAAACAATTATATATATACATATCTTAAAGTACGAAGCGTGATAATTATAACAAACTTATAGATAATATCTTTTATGACATGAATTAACAATGGAGATATAGCGAGAGAGGAAAGAATACTTAGTGAAAGAACTATATGTAAAACCAGAATTTAAGTTCATAATATGTTGGCAGGGCTTGGTAAATTCTCCTGTCTGTGAATAAGTATATTTCGTTACAAATCCATGTGATATTAGATAATATCTACTTGCGGTGTATTTAGATTATCAAATATTCTCTACTTAGATTAGTATTTTTTATTTCAACCTAAATTTTAAATCCTAATTTCTGATGTTCATTGGAAGACAGTAATATCTAAACCTTTATAATAAAATATTGTTCTATTGGCGGCTGAAGTCGAAGATGAACTGTGAGGGTGGTATTAAACTTGTTGGGAATCATAGTCCAACTACCACACATCCGAAATAGCCTGTCACACCAATAGAGATGGCTAGCATGTACTCTGTGTCCGTTTTAAGAGGACTGTGTAGGACTGGGCTGCTGTGGTCTTTTGGGGGTGGATTGTTTTACGTCTGCGCACAGCCGTAGGAACTGATTGAAGCTCATAGGGGAACGGCCGATCGCTTCATAAACATCGTGTTCGTCCGTTCCCTTGTCATTTCGAACTTGAATTGTCTAACAAAAGTAACCTTATTATGTAAGAAGCTGTCTGATGAGATCATGGCAGTGGATTAAACACGGAATCACGTGGCCTCTGCTGTCATCGGAATATATATAACGGCCTTTCAATAAAGGAATTTTAACATCTAAACTACTTTGTATTTCATTATTCTGATTGGCAGTATCGGTAGAGGGTCGGACGCCATGCTTTCCAGCATAGTTACGTCCCTTTACGATCTGAGTTCAAATCCCGCCGAGGTTGACTTTGCCTTTCATCCTTACGGGGTCGATAAAATAAAGTACCAGTAATGCACTGGGTAATTGCTGGCCTTGTGCCTAAAGTAGAAACAATTATTCTATAAATACTCCATAATTCTTATGCGGATAAAGTACGTTGATTTCTTGAATGGAATTGCATCAATATTTTATTGTATATATATATATAGGATGGTTAGCTGGCCAAATAAGAATGTCTCTTTAACTTAGTATAATTTAGTATATCTTGGAAATGTGGATGATTTCACTGATATAATCCAGTTTGTTGTAACATATCGGAAATGAAAGATATTTGGCATCGCTATTAGCGTCCATACGAAGTAACTACGTCTAGATCAAGGTTTCTCAACCAGTGTTCCCCGGTACCCTAGGGATCTGCAAGAGGCTGCTAGGGTGTTTCTCAACCGGTGTTCTCCGGTATCCTAGGGATTTGTAAGAGGCCGCTAGGGTGTTTCTCAACCGGTCTTCCCCGGTACCCTAGGGATCTGCAAGAGGCCGCTAGGGGGTTTCTCAACCATGTTCCCCGGTACCCTAGGCATCTGCAAGAGGCCGCTAGGGATCTTCAAGAAACTGATAAATAAGCTAATACATTTAGATATTAATTATAATAATTTTTATGCAAGGGTTCCCTGAGATATGAGAACTATTTCATGAGGTCCACAAGGTTAAGAACAAGTTGAGAAACGCTGGTCTAGAGTGTAAAATGAAAGCCTGTTCCTATATTTAGCAATGTCAGCAAGAGGAGATATTCGTTAATTTTAGTGGTTCCAGGGAAATATCCTCGTGAAAACATTTTACACCGAGAAAATATCCATAGTTTTAGATTTCTACTAAAGTGCAAAGTAAGCACTCATGGTGCTTTTAAATAAGATAGGTGGACAGGGTGTGCGAACTTTAGTGCCTTAAGCTGTAGAATAGAGTCTGTGAGAGACGGTCGCTTTATCAACAGAGTAAGCTGTAACTATACTACACACGTAGGAAAAGAAAACATCTGAAAATGACACAACCTATATATTCAAAATGAAATACAGACGTCAGGTTTATGACAGGAGCGCGTGTGAAAGTAATATATGTTTAAGAAATGGATTTCTATGTGATAGATGTCGTGCGTAAGAGAAAAACTGAACTAAACAAGTGACAGCACCAAGACGATGGCCGCTTATGTATCATATTTGAAATGAATGGACAGGTGATCAATCGGCGTCGAGAAATTTACTCCCTTCTAAAACCTAGAAACGAAGACATTCAAACAACAGGCTGTCATTTAATTTCTGTAGACGGTTATTATAAAGCAACAATTCAAAGAATTATTTGAAGAGAATATAGTAAACATAATTTTATACAACAGAAATAGATAGGTATCGACAAGAGATGGATGTATACAGTGAATACTGATGGGGAAGAGTTTTACCAAGATAATAGCATAACCTATCATATGTGTGGAGATGCATATAAACATCTTTGTATGTGTGTGTGTGTGTATATATATATATATATATATATATATATATATATATATATATATATATATTTGTGTATGGATGTTTACGTGTGTATGATGTATATATATATATTGTTATATTTGGGAGGGTCATATTGTTATAATATTGCCAGAAATGTATAATAAAACACACTCACTCTTTGATTTGGGTTGGTCTACGCCATTACAATACATTACAATAGGAGGGAAGATAATAATAGCACCACTATGATGTTGTAGATGTACAACGAAAGAACTTTGATAGACTATATATTTATATCTGTATTTTTAACCGTTGGTCAGTCAATGATAAACATTGATTGCCAAATAAATTAACTGTGGAGATATAAAAGATACAGAAGCGAAAACCAAGGAAACAGTGAGTGTCCTGTTATTATTTCTGGAAATATTATTACCACAATATGACCCTCCCCAAGTATAACAATATTTGTTTCGACACACGATTTCATTTGCAAAACAAATATATATAGCACGGAGGGGTACCATCGCTGAACATTAATATCGGTAAGGTTTTCTTTATCGATATTTGTCGGGCATCCACTGATGATTTATAAGTGCCCACCTACATATATTCCTACGGACTATGTGTAGGCTTCTACACAACCTGGACATTATTTTCCCAATTTGTAGAAAACTTATAATGAAACGATCGTTTGGAAAGAGAGATGTATTTTAATTATGTCTCATATAAAATAATACAACTGGCTATCCGCAAAATACGTATAGTTAGCACCCCAAACGTATAATTGGGATTATACTAAGGTAAATCCTAATGTTAGTTGAGTGAGCACACTCCCCACGTGTCACCTCGACAACCCACTCCACCCCCACCCACCAACCACGAACTTGACACTAAACTACTCAGGTTGAAACATTCTATCTCTAACATCCTTTCCCAACACACACACACACACAATAAACGCAACCTCACCAATGCACAATTTAATACTCTCACCAACCTAAGATCCAGGAACCTTGTGTACCTTCCCTCTGACAAGGGGAAAGAATTCTGTGTCATGTCGAGAGAGACCTACAACAACTTAGCTCTCCAACATCTTAATGACCAGAGCCTCTACTCAAAAGTCACAGGGACCTCCTCGACTCTAATCGAGGAAGGCATTAACACCATATGGACTAACATCTGTGTCAAACGAGGTAAAAAACTTCATAATGATTCGAAACAGCAAATTACCCACCTTCTACCACCTGGTTAAAACACATAAACAAGGACCCGATTTGAAAATCAGGCCCATTGTCTCTAGCGTGGAGGGCCCACTCTACAAAATATCGTGGCTGCTCTCCACACTACTGAAACCCATTCTACACACACTACCAGCCCACGTCTGCAGCTCAAAGGAGGTCTTGGAGCGACTACACCATCTGGCGCCCAACACCAGAAAGGACAATGGTTATGCCTTCAGTCTTGATGTGGTCGCCCTTTATACCTCCGTACCAGCATCCCCAGCTGTCGATCTGTTGACCGAACGAGTCCGAGCATCTAACTTACACTGCTTCGGACTCACACACACGGACATCCACCAATTCCTCTCCTTCGTTGTGGATAATGCACTCTTCAATTTCCTCGGCCACACGTACAAACAAATCTCTGGGCTACCTATGGGCTCTAGTCTGTCCGGCATACTTGCGATCTCGTACATGGACCACCTGGAACGCAAGGCACTCAATACCTGCCAACCCAACGCCGTCGCCTTCTACTCCAGATACGTTGATGACATCCTGATACTTACTTCTTCCCGGGAGATGGCGAATGAAATTCACCAAATCTTCAACGATACTGACCATCACGTCGATTTCACCATCGAACACCCAGGAGAAGACGGGTCACTCGCCCTCCTCGACTTCCGTATCAACATCTCGGAAGAAGGAGACATAAACACCACCTTCTACCGCAAAGCAGCGTGCAAGGACTTATTTGTGCATTATAACTCAGCCCTCCCCAACAACGCTAAGAGAGGCTATGTCCTAAATGAACTGACACGGATCACTAACAGATGCAGCGACCCGATGGGTGGTCTCACCCATACCACGCAATTCCGTAATCTACTCAGATCTAATGGTTATCCCAAGCGACTGATTAACGGAATTAGAGACCCCAGACCCAATAGACAGACACCCACTAGAAACTTAAATAAAAGCAGGTGTTTCTTTAAAATCCCCCACCTGAGTGAATATACCACGAACGCCATCCGCAGGGCCATACGGACGGAGGGACTTGACATACATTTGGCCAACACAGGACCTTCGCTGCGAAGATGCCTCTCCAACAAACCCGACAAGTCAGATGGGACGTGTTCTCTCAGCAACTGCCCGATACGGGGGGCAGATTGCCTACGCACCTATGTCGTATATAAGATTCAATGCGATAAATGTAACAAGTTTTACATAGGTAGCACCATCCGACCCCTACATGTTCGTATCAAGGAACATATCAACACCAACGCATCTTCCTTCCGTAAACACATCCTTAAATGTGGAAACCCACAGGGTAGACCCTTGGTCACAGTCCTAGCGACTGAACGCAGCATCGGATCCTTAAGGATAAAGGAAGCACTTGTTATTAAGAACCTCAGACCCCCACTTAACAACCGGGCTGAGAGAAATGAGCTGACATGGCTAACTTAACCATAGTGACCATTCACAGCCTACGGCCTGCTATCTTCACACACACGCACGTATATGCATACCCATACGCATACACACACACATCTATATTTATACACGCACACATGTTTTTACAACCTACCACCTTTCACACCCTTTGATTTCCAGCTTCTACAGCCCACTATTTTTCACACACAAACGCACTCACACATATACACACACAGTTACACACACATGTATACCCATACGCTTACACACACACATCTATATTTATACACGCACACATGTTTTACAACCTACCACCTTTCACACCCTTTGATTTCCAGCTTCTACAGCCCACTATCTTTCACACACACACACACTCACACATATACACACTTACACTTATACACACACAGTTACACACACATATATATTTACACACACATATCTTACGGCTTTCACACGCTAGCGCACCCTCTTGATTTAACCCATTTGGTCAGTAGCTTTTGCCACAGCCTATCACGCGCACGCGCATTCTTTCCCTCGTTTAAATTTTAAATAATGTTCTCCCCATAACGGCATTCCTGTCTTAACGACATCACAACTTTCTCCGCTTGGCCTGTTCCCCCCATTTTGGAACTTTCCCCCGTTGATGGGCGTGAGCCCGAAATATTGGGATTAAATCTCCACTACGGTAACCCTTCTACCTTTGTTTTGTTTTCATCTTTGTCTCTCTCAATTTTCACTTTCACCTGTTTTTCCTATCTATCTTTCACTTCCTACCTCGAGATTTCCCTCTGCATTGTTGTGGCTTTCTTAACTACGTATTTTATATATATAAATATATATATATATATATATATATATATATATATATAAGTGGTTACACAACAGTTAGTTTCACCATACCGAGAACAATTGTTTCACCTTCGCGGATCTTCAGCTCGGGATGTGTATGGTTATAGGAACAGAAAGGACAACCGTACGAACGCGCATGCGCAGAAACTCGCTCACTTCACACAGGCAATACTAGACTGCGTGCGGGAGATAACTGCGAAAGTCCGGAAAGTTTTTAGGTTGAAAATAAAATTAAAAGAAATTAAAAATTATATTACAAAGAATCAGTCCGGAGCCTTGTAGTTATGCAATAGATGTTTGGTGACGTGTGGACAACGTGTGAAAAATTCACTTCTCGTGTTTAGGCAATCACTATTGCGTAATCTCTTTAGGATAGTTATTCGTTCGTCAATACATAAGCCACACGTCGGATTTCCCCTTGCGTATAGCTTGGACTTAGTGATCGCTTTCCATTGAATGGAGTAGCCTATACTTGAGTCCTTGAGGGACCATACGTGACTCGCGAGTTTCGTGGATGAACGTCTGTCTGGGTATCTAAAGGTAGACTGGTGGTTCAGGAAACGCGCCTTGAATCGGCACTCCGCCATGCCCACATAGGATTTGACATCCTGTGGTTCGTTTGGTCGGTTGGAAGTGACCACAGCTTCATAGATTACAGCTGATGTGTTGCATTGCTGTTGAAGGGGGCAATCTTCAGGCTTACGGCAAGAGCACCCTGGTGGGTGTTGCTCCTGGTGTTGCTCCTAGTGTTGCTCCTAGGGGTGCTGGTGATGTGGGCCTTCATATTCTTAGCGCAGGAGTATCCTAGTTTAACTTTGTGTCGGTTAAAGATGGAGCGATATTTATGACCTATGGGGAAGTGTCTATCTAAGAGGGCTAGAAATGTTTTTCCTACATTGGTTTTAACGTTGAGTGAGAAGGGAGGAGAGAACCAGATAGTTTGTCTATTGATGCGCTTACTTTTCTTAATGGTGTTGTTGCTAGTGGGAGAGTAGGTGATAGGTTGTGGGAAGCTGCTGTTAGCCAACGCCGTGTTATAGTAGAGTGTCGCCCTGTCAAAGATAGCCTTATTAGATAAGAAAGCTAACCCTATGGCCTACCACGACATTAATAAAGAAGCCAAGGAACTCGCCAACCCACCGACCTTAAGGTAGATAAGAAGCTACAATCTCTAGCTAAGCGTGAGGCGTTCCTCACCCTGAAAGATCACAAGGTAGACTTTAATTCTAACCCCACATGTAGACTAATAAACCCGGCACGCACAGATATGGGACTAGTCAGTAAGGCCATACTTAGAAACATAGTTAAGACCATGAGGACCAAGTCCAACCTGCCCCAGTGGGAGAACAGCGACTCCGTAATTCAGTGGTTTAACTCCTTAAAATCCAAAAAAGCGAAGTTCACACAGTTTGACATTGTCGATTTTTACCCGTCGATCTCAGAGACCCTGTTAAACAGAGCGTTGGACTTCGCTACCACTTATACCACCGTCGATGGTTTAGACAGGGAAATCATCGCTCACTGCCGGAAAACTCTCCTCTTCAACGACGGAGTAGCCTGGGTAAAGAAGTCTACATCTTCAGACCTGTTCGACGTCTCCATGGGATAGTTTGACAGTGCTGACGTATGTGACTTGGTTGGCCTTTTTATCTTAGACATATTACGTGTTAGATTCACGGACTTCCACACGGGAATATACCGTGACGATGGACTGACTTTATCGAGCCATAAAAGTGGTCACGTCCTCGACCGGTTTAAAAAAGACTTAGCTTCTACCTTCAATGAGTTAGGCCTTAGGATAACAGTAGCCACCAACCTCTCTAGCGTAGATTTCTTAGACATTAATTTAGACCTTCGCACACACACCCACAGACCCTTCCATAAGCTAAACGAGAAACTTAATTACATTCACAAGGACTCATGCCACCCTCCCACTGTTTTTAGAAACTTCGTTAAGAATATCAGTACTAGAATCTCAAACCTCTCCTCTCAGGCTATCTTTGACAGGGCGGCACCCTACTATAACACGGCGTTGGTTAACAGCGGCTTCTCACAACCTATCACCTACTCTCCCACTAGCAACAACACCATTAAGAAAAGTAAGCGCATCAATAGACAAACTATCTGGTTCTCTCCTCCCTTCTCACTCAACGTTAAAACCAATGTAGGAAAAACATTTCTAGCCCTCTTAGATAGACACTTCCCCATAGGTCATAAATATCGCTCCATCTTTAACCGACACAAAGTTAAACTAGGATACTCCTGCGCTAAGAACATGAAGGCCCACATCACCAGCAGCACTAGGAGCAACACCCCACCAGGGTGCTCTTGCCGTAAGCCTAAAGCTTGCCCTCTTCAACAGCAATGCCACACACCAGCTGTAATCTATGAAGCTGTGGTCACTTCTAACCGACCAAATGAACCACAGGAGGTCAAATCCTATGTGGGCGTGGCGGAGGGCCGATTCAAGGCGCGTTTCCTGAACCACCAGTCTACCTTCAGATACCTGGACAGACGTTCATCCACAAAACTCGCGAGCCACGCATGGTCGCTCAAGGACTCAAGTATAGGCTACTCCATTCAATGGAAAGCCATCACTAAGTCCCAGCCATACGCAAGGGGAAATCCGACGTGTGGCTTATGTATTGACGAACGAATAACTATCCTAAAGAGATTACGCAATAGTGATTGCCTAAACACGAGAAGTGAATTTTTCACACGTTGTCCACACGTCACCAAACATCTATAGCATAACTACAAGGCTCCGGACTGATTCTTTGTAATATAATTTTTAATTTCTTTTAATTTTATTTTCAACCTAAAAACTTTCCAGACTTTCGCAGTTATCTCCCGCACGCAGTCTAGTATTGCCTGTGTGAAGTGAGCGAGTTTCTGCGCATGCGCGTTCGTACGGTTGTCCTTTCTGTTCCTATAACCATACACATCCCGAGCTGAAGATCCGCGAAGGTATGTTCTCGGTATGGTGAACAAACTGTTGTGTAACCACTTCTACCTAACTCGTCGCCTGGATATCCACTACGTATATCACCTTCCAGTGTTCCACCACTATATATATATATATATATATATATATATATATATATATATATATATATATATATGTATATATATATATATATATATATATATATATATATATATATATATATATATATATATATATATATATATATATCGACAGTCTAGCAACTTTCGTCAAATAGGACCGAGGAAACAGTCTTTCCGTTGGTCTTTCCAATTGCTAATACTCTATCAGTCGCAACTCTAGGTAGAAGGGGCAACGCATCGCCCGGTCCAGGAATCGAACTCACAACCTCACGATTGCGAATCCAATTCTGTTACCACTCAGCCACGCAGCCTCACATATATTTATATGTATGTATGTATGTATGTGTGTATGTATGGATGTATGTTAATTGTTATCGTGTGTGTGTGTGTGTGTGTATTTTATTATTATTATGCAGTATCGGTAGAGAGTCGGACATCATGCTTTGAAGCATAGAGTTACGTCCCTTTATGATCTGAGTTCAAATCCCGCCGAGGTTAACTTTGCTTTTCATCCTTACGGGGTCGATAAAATAAAGTACCAGTAATACACTGGTTAATTGCTGGCCTTGTGCCAAAAGTAGAAACAATTATTATTATTATTGTGGTTTGGCAGTATCGGTAGAGAGTCAGACATCATGCTTTGCAGCATAGTTATGGCCCTTTGCGTTCTGAGTTCAATTCCGCCGAGGTTAACTTCGCCTTTACGAGGTCGATAAAATAAAGTATCAGTGGTGCACTGGAGTAATCGATGGCCTTGTGCCAAAAGTAGAAACTATTATTATTGTCGTTATTTTATTTATTTTTTCGTGCAATGGCCATACTCGATAACGACAGGGCAGCTATATATGTATTCTGTATATATGTATACGAGAGAGATCGCAATAGAAATAGGATGACAAAGAAAACTGTTCACGTATTTGAGAAAATGAAATTATAAACATTTTCAATTATTTCTTCAAAAATTTCGGCACCTGAGTTGCAAAATATTTCACATCTGATTGTAATAATAGATTTACGGAGGTAATCAACAGAATGTTCACATGAGAATATTAAAAATGAGGAATATTAATATATTTGGAAAATGTTTTAGTGTCATTCACTCGTACGAATTCGTATGATTTATAAGACAGTAATACCTATCTTTAGAGCGTCGGATACAATTCTTTACTGTATTTGTTTTGGCTCTCTGCTTTGTTCAAATCCCACCGAAGTCATAAAAAAAATGTACCAGTTAAATACTGGGGTCGATTCTTCCTCTATATCTCTTTCTCACTTCGATTCTTTCATTTTCTCTCCGTTTCTAAAAGAAATCTACTCTATTCACACCTAGAAAGGAGATGGGGTCCACCAGATTTAAGGAATGCCCAAAACCCACTGGATGTCAATATGGCGCCCATACGACACCTCTAACAGTTATGGAACCATGCAATGTATATCTTTAATATTTAGACATTTTTAGAAACTTTATATTAAAATTTGTGCAGCAAACTATTGTGTTTTTAGGTGATAAAAGGCGGTGAATTGGTGAATCGTTAGATAAAATGTCTTGAGGTATCCGTTCCAACATTCTGCCACCTGAGTTCAAATCCTACTGTGGTAGACAGAGTAATATTTCAGTACTGGGGCTGATTTTTCCTATATATCCAATTCTCTCCCTCTCTTTCTCTCTCACACACACTCACTCTCTCTGGTTACGGTCTGGCCTGGAGAGGAATATGATCTGTCATGTTTATACATCCAAGACACGCTTAAATCACTGCGGCACCTCAGTGACTTTATAGGGAGTTAAGGGTCCATGGATATAGGCTCCGAATTGGAAGAAACGTTAAAACGATGGTCAATCTAACGTTAGAACGTTTTGAATTCAAATCGCGCTGAAGTCAACATACCCCTACATCCGGTTTGAAAGTGCCTTCCCCTCCTCTCTCTCTCACACAATTTGTGGAAGTCCCCCCGCCCCCACTGTAACTCCTGATTGAATATGCCCCCGCCCCCTCTCGCTCTCGTGAGTGAATCATGACCTGAATGCGGCCCGGCCCCCTTGAGTGTAAGAAGATAAGGACCGAAACATTCGCTTTATACTCTGAAGACCTTCTGCTGTCCAGCCCTCCTGAGAGTTTCTTACCACTGTCACCCCCTTTCTCTCTCTCTCTGCATCTCTTTCACCACTGTTGGAAGCCTCACCACCACCACCTTAAATATGTCCATCAACACTGCCTCCTCCACACTAAATAACATACGATCTCTAATATTCTAATGTAACACAATTATTAAATTTTAAATGAATTTGAAAAAATAATCATTATTGATCTCCAAATAAAAAAGATTTTTCTTTTGTTTTTGTTTTTGTTTTGTTTTTGTGATAATTATTGAATATGTCAGTTATGTTTAAATAGCTGCAACTGTCCTGACTCAAACATGTAATACAAACATATTTACACTAATACATACATACACACATACAAACATACATACGTACATACATACATACATACATACATGATGGCTGCCCCCTCGTTATCGAGTATGGCCATTGCACGATATAACATTATTAATAATTATTAATTAATTAATTAATTCTATCGTGCGGTGGATTGGGAGTATCGGTAGAGGGTCGGACGCCATGCTTTCTAGCATAGTTACGTCCCTTTACGATCTGAGTTCAAATCCCGCCGAGGTTGACTTTGCCTTTGCCTTTCATCCTTACGGGGTTGATAAAATAAAGTACCAGTAATGCACTGGGTAATTGCTGGCCTTGTGCCTAACGTAGAAACAATTAATTAATTCTATCGTCCAATGCCTGTGCGAGAAAGTGCTTTTTTTTTTAAGTGAGGAAAGACTGTGCACCGAGCCAATCTCACGCTCTCAGGCGACAGTAGCTATAACCCGAAAAGAAGAAAAGATCAACATCATCGGTAACTACTGAGCCGCAGCTTTTATATCGGAGTTATCCCAGTTTCCTGAGTTGCCTTCTCCTAGAAGAATGCCCTGACAAATGTTCAAGAAACGCTATATACGGCGTCCCTAAGACTGCTACAGAACCCCAGGCTGGGAACTGTTGCTATATCCTCACTAATGTTGTGTATATAGATAGTCCTTTAGATAAAATCCCTACTGTTCAATATACCTAATCCGAAAAACATGAGAATCATTATGGCAGTTCGATGCCCTCATTCTTTACTCACACCGCTTCTTCTACTGGATAGCTATTTATCTCTTGTCAATTATTCTGGGATTTCCGCCCCCTACCTCCAACTACTTATCACGACAACACCTGCAACCATTAATTAGGTTTTACCGTATACATAGTTATTAAACCGTGACAGGTAAATTCCTGAACATAGATTATATAGTATAAATAAATCACATTTTTATTTTCCTCGGATATTTAACAAATCTGAAAATTTCCCAAACATCGGTAATCTGGATTTCAATTATAGAGCGTCTCGATGTAATTAGCGTTCTCGCTTTTGTTCAATTTAAACTACTGTCCGTATTTACAGCTAGTTAATGATATGAGCCAATCTGAAACAACTTGTATTAAATCAACAATTGGTTTCTTTCAATAAAACGATTTAACAAGAAATGTAAAAATATACAGTTCATTGTAAAAGTCTTTCAACTTTGTTGATGTAAATCTATTTTCACTGAGCCACGATATCTTCATGGTTTATCCTGAGCCACGATATCACCACGGTTTATCCTGAGTCACGATATCTCCATAGTTTATCCTGAGCCACGATATCACCATGGTATATCCTGAGCCACGATATCTCCATGGTACATCCTGAGCCACGATATTTCCATGGTTTATCCTGAGCCACGATATTTCCATGGTTTATCCTGAGCCACGATATTTCCATGGTTTATTCTGAGCCAAGATATCTCCATAATTCATCCTTTTTCAACTGTTGATTCAAATATATTCTCACTGAGCCAGGCTATCTCCATGGTTCATCCTTTTTCGACTTTCTTGATGTAAATATATTCCCACTGAGTAACGATATTTCCACGGCTCATGCTATTTCATGTATTAGGTCCTTGAGGGTCAGTATTCTATCTGTCTGAATTGTAGAAAATATCTAGAAATGGTATTGTTCTTCCTAGTTGCTATGTTTGTCAATCTCTACATCTTATGTTCTTATGCCTGTCTGAGTTGCTAGGATAAATAGAGATTTTTTTATGAAGAATAGTTTCAGGTCAGCCTTGAGCCAACAGTTTCAGATCAGCCTTGAGCCAACAGTTTCAGGTCAGCCTAACCCAACAGTTTCAGGTCAGCCTTGACCCAATAGGAATATGATCAAACGTATTCCAACAATCAATATCCCATATTTTCTTTTTCCTTCAACAATTAAATTTCCGAAAGTGCTCTTGCTGTTGTAAGAGGGTTGCATACAAATTAAGTGAGATTTGCTATCCATATCAAACCCATCCTCCACGTAAATTCTTCTTCGTTGTCTCGGGGTATTATCAGAGTAATGGAACTATCTGAAACTTTAGATGAATGTGAGGGTTGAAAGAGATAAGGATAATACACTAGTCTCTTTTCATGATTATCCCTCATTTGTTAGTATTCGATATATATATAGTGTGCATGCATGACCCCGTAATTCCCGAGTGTCGTAGGGGACGCCTTAATGGCATGCAGCATTCCTGGGGCTCTTTTTAAAACCTAGTGGAGTTCATCTCCTCTCTAGGTCTGAACACGGCAGATTTCTCAAGAAAAGAAGAGAAGGTGAGAGAATGGAAGTGAGAAAGAGATATAGAGGAAGAAATGACCCCAGTGCTGTCTAGAGGCCGGATGCTCATCAAGCCGGTACTTATTCCGGTTTCCGTGGTGTGAAGCAACAGCGACTACAGGACTACCCACTGATCAGGACGCCAGTCCATCGTTGGGTTTCAGACTCGACTGGTACTTTTTTATCGACCTCGAAAAGATGAAAGGCAAAGTTGAACTTGGCGGTATTTGAACTCAGAGAGCAAAAAGAAATACCGCAAGCAAGACCGGGATAGATCGTCCTGACGAGGGCCAGTTGAGTTCTAAATGCACAGACGTTTGTCCACCTTGCTTCTGCCCAGCACTACTTGGTGGTATATATCACTGAACTACCTGTTAGATTAATCGCCCCCTCTAAATCTGATCTGGGGGTTGTTAGTAAAGCCATCTTGGATAGAATTATCCCACAGGTTAGTTCTAATTGCTCTTCTTTGAACCTAAATTTATGGTTTGGTACTTCTGAAGTGATTGGCTGGTTCAACAAATTGGATAATAAAAACAAACTAAAATTTATTCAATTTGATATTGCCAGCTACTATTCCTCCATTTCGCCTTCACTTCTCAATAATGCTCTATCTTTCGCACTTAAATATTCTGACATCACCACAGATGAACTTCACATCATCCTCACCTCACGTAAAACCATCCTAGAGTTCAACAACGAATATTGGACCAGAGCCGATACCTCTAACAACTTCGACATCACAATGGGAGCATCCGATTCATCCCAATTGACTGATTTAATTGGTATCTTTATTTTGAACTCTTTGAGTCGGAAAATTCCTCAACTTCGCGGTGGAATTTATCGTGACGATGGACTCTTTACTATCTTAAATTGCAATATAGTTAACCTTAATATTATTAAGAACAATATACGTAATCTCTTTAACCAACATAACCTAAAAATTGAATTTGATAATAGTATCAAACTAGCTAATTTCTTGGATGTATCTCTTAATCTTGACACTGGCCTATATTACCCTTACCATAAAAACAATGAGAACCTAAATTATGTTAACTTTAAATCTAACCATCCTACCAATATCAAGAATGCTATAGTTAGTAATATTGGAAAAAGAATATCTAACATATCTTCTAATAAAAACATCTTTGATGCTAACGCCAATTACTATAATAACGCACTTTCTAAAGCCGGTTATCCAGATAAAATCAAATATAGTAAAGAAACAAATTCTAGAAAAACTTACAGTAGAATAATTAATCATGATCATTCCAATAATTTTAATAAAAGACCTAGATACAAAAACATAATCTGGTATAATGCTCCTTTCTCCATCTCTATTAATAACAATATTCCTAAATTATTTTTTAGTGCCTTAAATAAATGCTTCCCTCCCTCACATATCTATAGTAAAATATTTAACAAACACACCATCAAATTTTCTTATTCTACATCCTCCAATATTCCCAACATTATCTCTAAACACAACAATAAAATACTAAATACTAAATCTCTTCCTTCCAACATTGAATTTCATAATAACAGTAATAGTACTCCCGACGTCATTGTAAACCCTAGGCTAACTTCTGTAAACCCAAATACAACGTCAAACACAACTTCGCTAAATGTTCATAATCCAACTCTAAATCAAGAAACTATTATTCCTATTATTCCTATCGCAAACAACTTCTCCAATCCAATTCCTTCTATAGATAACACTAGGTCACTCATTAATAATCTCTCTAATTGCAACTGCCGCATTAAAAATAAATGTCCTCTCAACAACCATTGTCTTGATAAAAACTTAATTTATGAATGTAAAGTTATAACTAGCACCAATTCCTTCACCTATTTTGGCTCCACTTCCACCTCTTTTAAAGCTCGTCTCTATAATCATCATTCATCTTTTAAATACAAACTTAAAAGAACCAACACGGCTCTCTCAGAACTCATATGGTCCTTGAAAGACAAAAACATTAAATAAACCATCTTTTGGAAGAAGGTTTCTTCTGCGTCCTCATACTTGAACAGCTCTCTATCTAAAATCTGTAATCTCTGCCTAAATGAAAAATTTACCATTATCTCTAATCTAGATTCTATAATAAATAGACGTACAGATTTGTTTTCTATCTGCCTGCATAAATTCCATAGGACTTTTCACAAAGTATACTGCTAATATTCAATTCTTTATCAATTTAGAATCTTTTCTCAAAGGCACATATACATACAACTCTTTAAAATATACCCATCTTCCTACCTTACTTCAAAGGGCATTATACACTCTATAATACTTGTTTACTCCTTACCCTCATTCTATCTTCACCTTGTAAAATCCTTCATAACATATACATTTGTTTTTTTGACGTTAGAATATTCATCCGTAATTATTATTATTTTTTCTCTCCATCATCAAACTTTTTAATCTCAATACATTAACTCCCTCTCCTTCTTTTGACGCTAGAATATTCATCCTTAATAATATATTTTTTTCTTCCCATCAACTAACTCATTCTTAATACATATTAACTCTTTCTTCGCACAAATTATCAATTCCGTCAATATAAAAACCTTAACTTCACATTATTTTTCTCAAATCATCTAATACACAAACCTTAATAATTTTAATACATATTAACTCTTTCTTCGCACATATTATCAATTCCTTCAATATACAAACTTTAACTTCAACACACAAACCTTAATAATTTTTTTCTCTTTGTTAATTTTGAAATTGCCATAATACTTATAAACATACACCTTTTTGACGTTAGAATATTCATCCGCAATTATTATTTTTTCTCTCTATCTTCAAACTTTTTAATCTCAATACATATCAACTCCCTCTCTTTCCTTTCGTTAATTTTCAAATTCTTTTAATTTATACATTATCTTCCAACGGTTCTCAACCTCTCTATGTAAAACAATATATCTTTTCTCAGTTATAAAAACTATCTCTTTCTCTCTATCACCCATCTCTCCCTCTCCACCTTCACTCTCATCTCCTCCCCTTTTTTCATCCTTTCCACCCCCCTCTCTAAATAAAATATTTTTTCCTCGTACATATTTTTCCCTTCGTTAATTTTCAAATTCTTTTAATTTATACATTATCTTCCAACGGTTTTCAACCTCTCTATGTAAAACAATATATCTTCTCTCAGTTATAAGAACTATCTCTTTCTCTCTATCACCCATCTCTCCCTCTCCACCTTCACTCTCATCTCCTCCCCTTTTTTCATCCTTTCCACCCCCCTCTCTAAATAAAATATTTTTCCCAATATCACACATCAATCTAAAACTACTTTTCATATGTTGATTTAAAACTGCACTATCCACAAGTGTTTTTTAGCCTTCATATCATGTTCTGTTTTATCTGATGAAAACACAAATATTATTGCATGATGATGTTTGTTTTTGAAATGCGCATAATAAAATACATGGAACTCCTTTAACCATCTTTTGATCTTATATATTATATATATATATATATATATATATATATATATATATATATATATATATATATATATATATATATATATATATAGTTAAAAGAATAGAGGTGTAACACACAAGTTATTATATATTCGTAAACGGAATAGAAAATGCTGACAAATTGTTCACAGTTGAAAAATGGTTTAATTAGGAATAAAAGAGTATTAGTGATTGTATGGGTTAGTATTCGGTTGTGGTTTTAAGTTTTTAAGTTTTTACCGGTTGCGCATTTCTAAATGCTTTTCAAAAATAATTTTGAGATAGAGTGTCCGTGCTGTTTGCTCTGATCTGATTAGTTTTGGGAATTCTACCTGTTTTTATGTTAAAAAAATTGGCTCCAGCGTTATTTTTGTGTTGCAAAAATGCTTGTGGTCAAAACAATTTTGATTGGTCGGTAGAAGTCATGTGAATGTAAAAAGTTGATTTTGCGCCAAGACTGTTTTTATGTTAAAATGTTAGAAAAGTGACTCCAGCAAAAATTATTGGTCAAAACAATTTTGATTGGTCGGTAGAGGTCATGTGGATAAAAAATTGGTTTTGCGCCAAGATTGAGAAATGACTCTTTCACAACAAATATGTGTGTGTGTGTGTGTATGTGTGTGTGTGTGTGTGTGTGTGTGTGTGTGTGTGTGTGTGTGTGTGTGTGTGTGTGTAGTAGTAGTAGTAGTAAGGTATTCGATGCTGCGACAATAGCCAGCAGCGATGTGTGTCAAATGGCTATTAAGATAAGTGTGTGTGTATGTGTGCGCGCGCGTGTGTGTGTGTGTGTGTGTGTGTGTGTGTGTGTGTGTGTGTGTGTGTGTGTATATATACAGCAGAGTCATTCGAAGGTCAAAGGATATTTTTCAGCTTTTGTCTTATACGGAGAAGTGTGTGTGTGTGTGTGTGTATAAGTCTCTTTGTATGTTGGTGTACGCATGTGTATGTGTTTGTGTATATATGTGTGTGTGGGGGGGGGACCAGTATTTTTTCCCCCTGTTAAAATGGTGTACATTATTCGATTTTTTCAGTAAAATCGGTTCTCTTAATAGAACATCAACAATCTTAACAATAAAAGGTGTGAAATGATATTCACTATATATATACACACACACACACACACACATATTCACTACATATATATATATATATATATACATATATACATACATACATATGCACATATATTTTTTTGTATTGCACCATAGAGCATGTGTGTTTACGTGTGTCATTGTGTTTATATGTGGGTAGAGATGTGTGCTGATGTAGGTATGTATGTTGACGTGTGTATGTTGTGGGTTCGTCTTAGGGAGAAGTGTTTAGACGGGGTCCGTATTTGTTAATGAAGTAAGATTCCTTGCTGATGCGCTGGGTGTGGGTGGCATTATCTTTAAATTTGTAGAGGGGAAAGATTCTGAAGTTGGGATGATTTTGGGCGGCACAGGTATCAATGTGTTCACTCAGTGGTATTTTCCTGTATTCCCGTATTTTAATTTGGGATCTATGGACAGTCATGCGTTGGCGGAGGCTGTTTTTGGTGTGGCCTATGTATTGTTCTCGACAACCTGAACAAGTTAATACATATATTAGATTTTCCGATGCACATGTGAAATTGTGTTTTACTATAAAACGTTGTCCATCTTTGAAATAGAATTCCGTACCCTCTATTAGGTTGATGCAAATGCCACAGTTGGGTCTATCGCATTTTTTTACTGTGGGTTTCGTTGTTGTGGTTGGCAGTACTTTGGCATGTGTTAAGATGTTTTTCATTGACTTGGATTGTCTTTTGCTCTTTATGATATCGTGTGTTCGTAGAATTTGGTTCATTCTATGGTCCTTTTTCAATACAGGGATGTTCTGGAGGATGGTGTCAAAGGCCTCATTGTTGAGGGGGTTGTGTGTGGAGATGTATGGAAGAGCTTTTAGTTTTGGTTGATTTACTTTAGGGTGTCTAAGGTCCTGGGTACTGAGTTTTAGGGCACGTTGGATTCCATTGTCAATTAGTGATGCAGGGTAGTCCCTGCCTATGAGTGTGTCCTTTAGTTCTTGTAGCCGTAAGTAGCAGATGGAGTCTGTGGGCTTGTAGTATATGTCTGTTTCTATTTTTTTGTTATGGATCTTAATGAGGATGTCGAGGAAGGGGAGTTGTTGATGGCTGTATTCCATGGTGAAGTTAATATTTGTGTTGAGCCCATTTATAAGGGTGTGAAATTCTTTAAGTTTTTCGATGTTTTCGTGCCAAAGGATGAAGCAGTCATCTAGATATCGCTTCCAGTTCCTTTCAATGTGTAAGTGGAGGGTGTTTCCAAATTTGTTTAGGACTTTAGTGTAGAGGGTGATTTCCAGGTATCCCATGACTAGGTTGGCATAAGTAGGGGCTGTTTTCGTTCCCATAGCGGTCCCAGATTTCTGCCTGTAGGGTTTGTTATTGAAAACGAAGTAATTGTTCTCCAAGATAAATTTGAGTCCCTCTATCACGAATTCTTTTTTGATGCGTTGTGGGAGTTCATTGTGGAAATTATCCAGCCATAATTGGATAGCTTCTATTCCTAGGTTGTGGAGGATGTTGGAGTATAGGTTGACTACATCGAACGTCACTAGTAGGGTTTGTTCAGAAAGTGGCATATTAGGGAGGTGATTGAGCATATCTAGGTCGTCCCTTATATAGCTTTTGATGTGCTTGAGGAAGGGTTTGAGAAGGGTATCAATGAAGTTGCTAAGACGGTGCGTTTCGCAAGCGGGGCCTGCTATTATAGGTCTTAATTTGAGATCATTGGGTGAGGGGACATTGATGACTATGTCTGTGGCTTCCTTGCATGCCTTACTGATTGATTCGCTTTTATGTACTTTAGGGATACCGTAGAAAAGGCTGGATTTACTTGTGAAGTCTGTGATGAAGCTGAATTCCTTGTTAGTGAGTCCTTCTTTGTATTGGTTGATTAGAGTTTTTAGGTTTCTCATAATTTTCTGTTGATTGTAGTGTTCAGCCTTTTCGTAGTATGTTTCGTTTTCCAAAGTGGAGAGCGCTAAGTTGATATAGAATTCTGTCTCCATTAGGACTACTGTACTCCCTTTATCAGCCTCTTTAATTGTAATGGTTCTGTCGGTTTTTAATCTATTTAATTCTTCCCATTCTTTCTTGTTGAGGTTTGGCTTGTGTTTTTGTCTGTGCAAGTGTTGGTAAGGGAAGTTTGTGATGTGTTCACAGAATTCGTCCAGGATTTTATTTCTACCTTTTGAAGGGGTGTAATTGCTTCTATTTCTGGCTAATGATTCATCCTCATTGTACTGGTTGAATAGTTGTTCACTAAGTCGTAACTTTCTACAGAAGTCTGTGATGTCTTCCTTCATTTCATAGTAGTTAGAACGTAGTGGGGTCGGTGTGAATTTAAGACCTTTGGAGAGTAAGTTGATAAGGTTGGGTGTTGGTTCTGCACTAGTAAGATTGATAATTTTTATTACTATCGGTTTCTCCTCCCTGTCTTGTGTTATTTTGTTTGCCTGTATCTGTGTGCTGTGGCTAAAAAATGGTTGGGGTAGAGGGGTTGTCTGCTGATGTTAAGTGGTCTCCTGTGTTTGTTATATTCCTTGTTGTTGTAAAATGTGGTTCGGGTTGGTGGTTGTAGATTGAATGGGGTGTTCCTGTACTGCGAGTATGGGTGTGTGTTTCTATGTGCCATGTTGTATTGTGGTGTTATAAGTGGCCTACGTTGTTGGTTGTATCGTGTGGTGTGGGTTTGTTGTGCATTGTGGAAGTGAGAGTTGAGAAAATGGTAATTACCTTGCTGTCCCCTTGAGGCGGGGAAGTTGTTGCATCTATCATGGCGGTGGTATCTTTTCCCTATGTTTGACGATGAGGAATCCGCGTAGTAGTTGAGTGATTTGGTATGGTGTCTCCTTGAAGGGCGAAAGTTGTAAATGTCATTCTGGGGGAGATGATTTCTTGGGTTTTTGTTCCTTCTTATGGTAGCGAGATTGGGAAGTTCATCTTCGGTGTGGTGCTTCCTTCTTCGTTTGTTTGAGGCTTGGGGGTTTGAGAAGTTGTTGTGCGGTTCAGTTATGGTTTTTCCTATTTTTATGAACGGGTTATTGGAGGTGTAATCCGTTTGAAAAGTCGATTCATAGTGTAGGAACCAAGCGGCACTTTTTTCCCAGCGTTGAAGGGATTTCAGTTCTTCTCTGTTGCAGTCCCCTTTCCATAATTTGGAGATCTTCTCTACCTTGGGGCCTTCAGTTTTGTTGTTGATTTCCAGGAGGATCTCTTCATCGATGGTTTTGATTTTTTCCTCATTTGTCTGGGCCCTCAGTTTAAGAAGTTCAATTTCTGTCTTCATTTTTTCCAATGCCATTCTTTCCCTAAGGTGTCTTTGAGGTTCGGGTTCATTTGGAATGGACTTTATTTGTAGTTTACGGGGGAGAGTTAGAGGGGTTGAGTTAAGCCATTTTTCATATATCTCTGCTTTGTTGTGATTTTGTATCATCTTCCAGAATGAGAACTTTCTGTCTCTGAGGGATTTGTTCCATTTTGGAATTGTTCGAATTTTCATTTTGTGTGAATCAATCTCACATGGTTCTTCGTTGGTTTTTCCTGGGTTGGTAGTAGTGAACATAGTTTGGATAGTATCGCAAAGGTTTTGGAGTTTGTCGCCGATTTCGGAGGGTTTGTATCCGGTGGCGGTTTCCTTATTTGTGGAGTCAAGTTTGTCGACCAGCAAAGATAGGTTGGTGTTGATTTTCTTGAGTTCTGTAGGATCTCTTCATTTGAGTTGATGAGGGTTGTATCCGTTTTTGTTGGCATTTTCTGTATCTCGTGTGAGGATATGATAGTTAAAAGAATAGAGGTGTAACACACAAGTTATTATATATTCGTAAACACACGTAAACACACATGCTCTATGGTGCAATACAAAAAGATATATGTGCATATGTATGTATATATGTATATATATATATATATGTAGTGAATATGTGTGTGTGTGTGTATATATATATAGTGAATATCATTTCACACCTCTTATTGTTAAGATTTTTGATGTTCTATTAAGAGAACCGATTTTACTGAAAAAATCGAATAATGTACACCATTTTACCAGGGGGAAAAAAATACTGGTCCCCCCCCCCACACACATATATACACAAACACATACACACGCGTACATCAACATACAAAGAGACTTATACACACACACACACACACACACACACACGCACTTCTCCGTATAAGACAAAAGCTGAAAAATATCCTTTGACCTTCGAATGACTCTGCTGTATACACACACACACACACACACACACACACACACACACACACACACACACACACACACACACACACACACACACACACACACACACACACACACACACACTTATCTTAATAGCCATTTGACACACATCGCTGCTGGCTATTGTCGCAGCATCGAATACCTTACTACTACTACTACTACACACACACAAACACACACACACACACACACACACACACACACACACACACACACACACACACACACACACATACACACACACACACACATATTTGTTGTGAAAGAGTCATTTCTCAATCTTGGCGCAAAACCAATTTTTTATCCACATGACCTCTACCGACCAATCAAAATTGTTTTGACCAATAATTTTTGCTGGAGCCACTTTTCTAACATTTTAACATAAAAACAGTCTTGGCGCAAAATCAACTTTTTACATTCACATGACCTCTACAGACCAATCAAAATTGTTTTGACCACAAGCATTTTTGCAACACAAAAATAACGCTGGAGCCAATTTTTTTAACATAAAAACAGGTAGAATTCCCAAAACTAATCAGATCAGAGCAAACAGCACGGACACTCTATCTCAAAATTATTTTTGAAAAGCATTTAGAAATGCGCAACCGGTAAAAACTTAAAAACTTAAAACCACAACCGAATACTAACCCATACAATCACTAATACTCTTTTATTCCTAATTAAACCATTTTTCAACTGTGAACAATTTGTCAGCATTTTCTATTCCGTTTACGAATATATATATATATATTAAAAGGGAGTAAGGTTCTATACAAAACAGGGGTTATAGAGAAAAGGTGGAATTGGAAATAGCACGGAAAATATGTTTAAGGATGTTTTTCTTTTTTCATTCTTTGATTCGTCAAAGTGACATTATTGAAAAAATGAGAGGAACAATTCTTTAAAAAAAAGAGTTTTATAAAGTATATAAAATATAACCGGTTTCGATGTATCGTGAACCATCTTATCAAATGTTGAATATTACAATGGAGTTCTATATAGAGAGAGGTGTAGTCGTCGTCATCGTCGTCGTCGTCGTCTTCGTCGTCGTCGTCGTCGTCGTCGTCGTCGTCGTCGTCGTCGTCGTAGTAGTAGTAGTAGTAGTAGTAGTAGTAGTAGTAGTAGTAGTAGTAGTAGTAGTAGTAGTAGTAGTTGTGTTTTTCACAGAACAAAATTATTTTAAAAAATAGTCTTAATTGTGTTAAAGGATTGATATAATTAATAACGGAATTAAGTATAAGCATGTGCCCCAGTTCGTTCTTCCGTATTTTGTTACCGTGGGGCTGCAGATTGGTTTGTGTATCTTTGTTCCAGTGAGAATGGGTTTTAGTGATTTGGGTTGCCTTTTACTTTTGATGATCTTGTGTTTTTCTATGATTTTTTTCATTTTTTCATCTTTAAATAGAATGGGGAGGTATTTGTGTAGGTGGTAGAACATTTCAGTGTTTCTGGGGCTGAATGTATTGTTTGTGGTTCTGTGCTTTGGGTTGTTGGGTTGATGAAACTTTGCATGTTTTGCTCTGTCTATTCCGTTATTAATGATGTCAAGTGGGAAGGTTCTTAAGGTAAGTGTGTTTTTTTTAGTTCATTTAGTCTTTGTTCCCGTTTAGTTGGGTCTGATACTATGGTGCATATACGTTTCGCTAAGTTATAAGGAATGTTAAGTTTCGTATGTTTTGGATGACTGGATGTGAAGAAGAGGTACTGTTTGGAGTCCGTAGATTTATAAAAGATGTCTGTTTCTATTTTCCCATCTATTTTTAAAATAATTGTTTCTATTTTAGGCACAAGGCCAGCAATTACCCAGTACATTACTGGTACTTTATTTTATCGACCCCGTAAGGATGAAAGGCAAAGTTAACCTCGGCAGAATTTGAACTCAGATCATAAAGGGACGTAACTCTATGCTTCAAAGCATGGTGTTCGACTCTGCCGATACTGCCAATCCACCAATAATGATATCCACGAAGGCTAATTCCTTGGGGCTGGATTCCGTTGTGAATTGTATGTTTTTGTTAATGTTGTTTATCATATTTTTTAACCTTTCACACTTACAATAAGACACACACACGAGCGCGCGCACACTCACACGTTTATCTACACACTCACACATAGACATACTCTCTAAAACATATTCCTAAAATAGAATTTCATTTGACAATCCCATTTACCTCTCCCACCTACAGCAATTGTCTCTAGCTTACATTTCCATATTTTCTCTCTCTCTCTAAATATATATATATATATGTGTGTGTGTGTTCGTGTGTGTGTGTTATGTATGTGTGTATATATGTATATATAGTAATAATTATAATAATTGTTTCTACTTTAGGCACAAGGCCAGCAAATACCCAGTGCATTACTGGTACTTTATTTTATCGACCCCGTAAGGATGAAAAGCAAAGTCAACCTCGGCGGGATTTGAACTCAGATCGTAAAGGGACGTAACTATGCTGGAAAGCATGGCGTCCGACCCTCTACCGATACTGCCAAATAATAATAATAATATATATATATATATATATATATATATATATATATATATATATATATATATATATATATATATATATATATATATATATATATATATATATATATATATATATATATATATATATATATATATATATATATATATATATATATATATATATATATATATATATATATATATATATATATATATATATATATATATATATATATATATATATATATATATATATATATATATATATATATATATATATATATATATATATATATATATATATATATATATATATATATATATATATATATATATATATATATATATATATATATATAAAAAGTGAGTCCTTCATCAGTGACCCTCCAACCGTCCTAGGCATTTCATCGCTTTAAGGGCCATATACCTCAGGTTGGTGCGAACAACGGCTAAAAAAAGTCGTTGGGACACGTAAATAAAGAGAACGTTAGGGTGAACAAACAAAATGGTTTAAGCAACTCTCTCTCGTCTGCGTCTTCACAGAACTTATGTTTACCGAATTCGCAGTCCAGACCCCTTCTTCTTCCTCCCGTTAGACCTGTGCGAAATTCCTTCCTTGCTCACATTTCAACCAGGTCTGATGGTATTTATTCTCTAGTTCACGATTTTATCGAGTTTATATTCATAGAAATCTGGGACTTGTCTCTTTCTTCTCACTTTCTGTTGCTTAAACCATTTTGTTTGTTCACCCTAACGTTCTCTTTATTTACGTGTCCCAACGACTTTTTTTAGCCGTTGTTCGCACCAACCTGAGGTATATGGCCCTTAAAGCGATGAAATGCCTAGGACGGTTGGAGGGTCACTGATGAAGGACTCACTTTTTTATATGTAACCCATTTGCAACGCCGCAGCTCCATTATTATCATATTTACATATATATATATATATATACATGTTTACATATATATAACAAAGAAAGTGTGGTAAGAAACCAGGTGGACCATAACGCACCAGAGTACTCGATACTTAGGGTAGTAGAGTAGGTAATAGAATGTTCTTGTCCTTAGTCCATTTGTATATGGCATCCAGATCTTGTTGTAAAAGGGCAGAGTCAGCCGGGTTTTTGATTGCCTCTGCTACCTTTGTGTCATCAGCATAGCTAGTGAGGGATGTTGTATGTACTACAGAGAGCATTCTGAGAAAGCCACCAAAGACAGTAGTGGTCCCAAGACTGTGCCCTGGGGCACCCCACTTGTTATTGATGTTTCCTTTGAAGAGGGCCGCAAATGAGTGGGGGAAGTATTTGTTTATATGGCTATCTGTAGTACTGAAGAACTTGTGACGGCTGCTTCAGATAGGAGGACCCAATTCAAAGAAGACTAAGAAGAAGAAACTCCAAAATGTTGAGGGTGCTTTCTGACTTGAGTAAAAGTGTGTGTGTGTGTGTGTGTATGTGTGTACGTCTGTATGTGTGTGTGTGCGTGTGTATGTACGTTTGTGCGTGTGTGTATTATGTTTGTATGTATGTGTGTATGTATGTATGTACAACCCGTGCATCGTCGTGTCGTCAGCGACTAAATCTGCAACCCCAGCAAGCTTGTTTGGTGGGGAGGAGGGGTTTGAACATTCTGCTGGATTTAACACAAAACCCGTCAAACGACTGAGGAATTCGGGAAATTCAACGGCCATCTAATAAAGTATTTTTGAGGGGCCTGTAGAGCGATGGACCCCTAGTCTTCATTAAGACACCTCTCTAAGAGAAGGTCACTTTCATATAAAACGTTCGAGTTCGTTTGCATCCAATGATGTAGACCAGATCTAAATACATTCGATGTTCAGTGGGATTGGCTCCATGCAAGGCCTTTCCTCATTTAAAAAATCTTCAGGCATCGCTTGATACGTGACATTTTTTGCGATGCTGGCCATAGGAAAACCCCTAGCAGGACTAAAAAGCCACATCCTTGCTGTTCATGCTGAAGTATGAAGCGATGGCAATAATCGAAATCGAGTTACAGCCATCATATGAATGTATGTGAGCGTGTCTGTATGTATGTATTTATGTGTGTATGCATGTGTGTATGTATATGTGTATGTATATGTGTATTGCGTATGTATGTGTGTCAATGTATGTATGCATGTATGTGTGCATGTCTTTCTATGTATATGTGTATATTTGCTAATCATAATAATGGTTTATGAAATAAATACCACGGGTGTGCTTGTTATTGTTATTGTTATTGTCATTATTGGGGCCGTAAATATTTCAATTCTGGAGAAATATGAAGCGGGAAATATGATAGAAGTAATATAGAATTGGTAATGAACTTAATTATTGTCAGGAAAAAGAAAATCGAATTTTTATAACAGTGAAAATAGATTCATCAAAAGTTTTAATGAACGAAAGAAATAATGAAAGAAATTTCATTATTTCCAAAATAGTTAACTCGTTTCTAACAGTAATGGCGGATACTAGACATGTCTTCGTTTCATCTTTGTTTTGGACTATTTTAATTAGATTCATATATTATACTATACAAACAATGGTTGGAGAATACACACACACAAACACAGGCGCGCACACACAAACACAGGCGCACACACACATACAAACACACACACACAAACACATGCATACACACACACACACACATATATATATATATATATATATATATATATATATATATATATATATATATAATCAAGAATACAAGAAACAAAAAACAAGATACATTAAGTCTTATTAGTTTCACGCTTAAAAGAAAGAGAGTTAAACAGTCAGCGTGTCGAACATTTGTCCTTCATCAGAGTTCGGAGTGGAGAATAGAAAGAATAAAGATAGAATAAGAACGAAAAAACGCAAATTATATATACATATATATATACAAAAAAAATAGTTTATTGTTTAATTTGAGGGAATATTTACTACTATGTCTAACCAGACTGATTTGTTCATACATACAACACGATTAGTTGGGAAATTACAAGTACAATCCATTAATAGAACAGTAAAAATATATAAAACATTCCCAAAATTCTGCATCTAATAACTGCATATACACATGTACAGATACTAAGCATATACACATGCACACATACAACCCAAAACATCCACATCCACACATACAATAACATCCATACCTGCACACATGCATGCATGCAGACATATCTACCTAGTTGATGTTGTGTAAATTCCGATGAGCGATGAGAGAGTCTTGTAACTATGTTAGAAACCGACTCTCTCGCTATTGGCAAAAATTTGTGAAATTATAAAACCAGAAGAATCGCAAACTTTTTACATTGATGTGAAAATCACTTCCCGGTTTGTTAAATGACTCGACTCTGGAATTTATAACCAGTTATTTCTGTCAAATAACTAGTTAATACATTTGGAAAGGGATAGAAGCCTCATCTTCCCACTTCAATAATATTTCAGAATTTATGTTTATGAAACAATGATCGATTTAGTTTTACTAACTCAGAGGTATGTGTCTTGCATAGTGGTTGGGGGTTGGTTTCACAGATACGATCTCTCGTTAGTTCAATTTCTTGACTAAGTGAAGCATTTGAGCAAGACATTTCATTTCCTAGTTGCCCGGGATTAACCTTTCAGTCGCTTAAATCCCACGAGACTTGGATACGTTCCCGACTTCGTTCAAATCTAACTCCTGCTAGCATGAAACAACCTACCTGAATATGAGCGAGGTTTTCTAGATGTAAAATTTGTTAAAGTCAGAACTAAACCCCAAAACTAGCTGCACATACCATCCTAGATGATGCAATCCTAGAAAGATATTTTCAAATACTACACGGTCTAATGTTCTAGGGCTTTTCTGAAAATAAATATATTTGTCGTTCGTTTATTAAATCAATTGTCTTTAATAGTTGTTTCTACTTTTGGCTCAAGGCCAGCAATAATCCAGTGTATTACTGGTACTTTATTTTATCGAACCCGTAAGGATGAAAGGCAAAGTTAATTGTCGTTAATAATAGAAAGCAAGTTTAAGATAATGTAATGGATTATTGAGAACGATGGAGGTTATAGATAATAGGGTAATGAAATCTGTCAATGTAGGTTAATGGTCAGTCAGTCTCCCCGGGGGACAGGATGGAGAAGACCAGAGGATGGCGAGGGAGACGTGATGGAATAGTCACTCAACATCGTGGTCCTGGTGGATAGGATGGAGAAGACATTGACCCAGAGAATGGTGAGGGATACGTGTTGCGACAGCCACTCGACATCGTAGGACTCGCATTTGTTGCTAGGCAACTCAGCTCCGATTGAATTGAGTAGGGAAGAAAGTGGTCCGGGTGCCAAGAATGCCGGAAGTCTCCACTATCACAGATTCGACCACATATCTTATCAGAGAGTGGCTAATGTATGATCTGTAATTACAAATTATCGATAGTCCATAACTGTCTAGAATAGTTTTCAAGTCTTTGGAATCGAAAGCAGTATGTGTTTGGTTGTTTATTCCATCAACACAATGAACATCAAAAAGAAACAAATGTAGCCCTGAGGTATTTCAGTTCAAACAATGCTCGTAGTTTCACCTGTTGCTGCAAGGTATTAAGTCTGTGTCCTACTATCTCGGTAAAAGGTGAATTTCTTTTTTAAAACAATTCTATAAAGAAAATTATAAATTAAATTTAATTAATAAAATAATTAACATTTTTATAGCTATCTCTCCGATATAAATTATGAATTATTAATTGCAGTTTTTTTATGGAAATACAATCATTTCTTTACAAGTGATTCTAAATGGCGATATATTTCAGTGAGTGTGTATGATCTTAAAACAGTGAAGTTTTATTTGTTCATATATGATAATCAATCATAATAATACGTCATATTATTCTCTCTCTCTCTCTCTCTCTCTCTCTCTCTCTCTCTCTCTCTCTCTCTCTCTCTCTCTCTCTCTCTCTCTCTCTCTCTCTCTCTCTCTCTCTCTCTCTCTCTCTCTCTCTGTGCATGCGCATCTGTGTGACACACAAATAGACACGCAATGCATTTATATCTGTCACGTTGATACAATAATTTCGTTTTCCAATCACAAGATCCAGCGTTCTACCAACACATTTGTCTTTATAAATAATTATTTCTCCAATGTTACTTATATATTTAATCACATAATTGCCGAAACACTTGCATCAGCGGGGTTTCTTTAAAGACCTTCTGTTGTCCAGCTTTCCGCAGAGTTTCTTCTCTGAAGACCTTCTGTTGTCCAGCTCATCTGATGAGTTTCTTCTCTGAAGACATTCTGCTGTCCAGCACTCCTCAGAGTTTCTTCTCTGAAGACCCCTGTTGTACAGCTCATCTAATGAGTTTCTTCTCTGAAGACCTTCTGTTGTCAGCTCTCCTGGGCGTTCTTCTCTGAAGACCTTCTGCTGCCCATCTCCTCATAGTTTCGTATTTCCGGAAAAACATAATCAAATGCGGAAACTAAGACGGAAGGTCCATTGTCACAGTGTCAGCAACGGAACGCAACGACGGCACTTTAAGAATCAAGGAGGCACTCTGGATCAAACACCTCGGACCACAAATCAATAATCGTTCCGAGAGAAGTGAGACGAGATGGCTGGTGTAAACAAATGTAACAAAAACAAAAACACACAGAGTAGCAGTCGAGCGAGTCTTATTGTGTGTATGTCGTGTCCAACACCCACCGACCGACAGACAACAAGCAGGCAGACTACCAATACCATGCCTGCCAGTATCACAGACCGAATGTAAAGATTTGACAGCGAAGATGCGTACACACTGACCCACCACCACCCAACTACTCTAGTATAGAAGAACTGCCTCGACATTTGTCTGACCGCAGCTATTCCGCGCGCACACTCACCCGATAGAGTATTTCACTTTACGTACACGGTAAACAGCGGAGGCCACGTGTTGTCCCTCTCCGACAACTTTTTCCCCTCGGAAAATCCCCATTTGTTGGATGCGAAATCCGAAATATAGGGACTATTAAATCACTTCCAAGTGTTATCAATTTTTACACTTTTCCTACGTTCTTGCTCTCTACGTCTCTTTCTAGCTTCCTCCTACCTCTCTCTCTCATTACCACCTGATTCTGTTACCCGGAGATTTACCCACCTGCATTGTTGAGGGTTCCAAAACGCAGCAGATTTGAAAAAAATTCCCGGTATAAGGTTAGCATTTCTTTGTTTATTTTTTGTATATGAATATTAATTGTTCCTTATATCTCATTCTGTTATTTTGCCCGAGAAAATATCTGTGTGTGTCATCAAATGTTGTACACATAGATATTTTTTCAATTTCCAATTGAGTTCTTAGCACGTGGCCTGAATTCCTTTCAGAGTTCATTGTCACGCGCATGTATTGTTTTTTTTTGGCGGTAATTCACTTACTCATTTTTTGAATCAGTTCGAGCACTTCATTCAGAACTGCTGGACTGGCAACCTGACAGATACCTCAGGCACAGAAAGTGATTATCGCTAAATGCTGATGTTGGTTAGATTATCAATATTAGTATTATTGGGGCACCCACTGATGAATTATAGGAGCCCACTTGAATATATATCTATTGATGGTATACAAGCTCCTACATAAATTGGTATAATTTCACCCAAATTGTAGGAATCCTATAATGAAACGAGACGTCCGTCTGGGAAGAGATATATTAGATATATCTCATTTGAAATAATACAGCCAACTTTCCACGCAATACTTTTAGTTAGCACCCCGAACACATAATTGGGAATATAATCACTTATTTCCTAATGTTTGTTGAGTGAGTTGGAATTTGGCCGGAGTATCGCTAAAAAGCTTTCTCCGATATTGTATTTATTATATATATATATATTATATCTATTCCGTTTACCAATATATATATATATAGAGAGATAATTTAATATATCTACTAACATAAGCGCACAGATGTACGCCAATGCCAGCAAATACACAGGTTATGTCATAGTACCTAGGTGGTTCAATGCAGGAGAATGCAGAACAATAATATATAAGACGTAAAATAAGAAAATTTCTTTAAAAAAATTTCTTTTAAAAAATTAACTTACTTAAATTTTCACTCCAACTAATTAGTTTCTGCAATGGGATAAAGACAGTTACGTAATGAACTGTTGAGAATTTCATCGCGTCATCAGGGAGGTCATTCTCAGCCGAGTCTCCAGGCGATGCGCGGACACTGGGGACTCATATAAAAATAATAATAATTCGGCAACTGGAACAGCTATCGAGGACTGGATTCCAGCCACTGAAAATTCTCACTGCCACTGATCATATGGCCGATTCTAAAGAATCAATCACGTGACACAGAGGCTAGTCAGTAGGAATGGGATGGTAAGATGACAGACGCCTACTAACACCCCCCAAAAAATTTAGAAGTGGTTTTGGCAGGTTTGCTCGACAAATCAGTGATTTGGAGATAAATATAGATAATTTAATATATCTACTAACATAAGCGCGCAGATGTACGCCAATGCCAGCAAATACACAGGTTATGTCATAGTACCTAGGTGGTTCAATGCAGGAGAATGCAGAACAATAATATATAAGACGTAAAATAAGAAAATTTCTTTAAAAAAAATTTTTTTTTAAAATTAACTTACTTAAATTTTCACTCCAACTAATTAGTTTCTGCAATGGGATAAAGACAGTTACGTAATGAACTGTTGAGAATTTCATTGCGTCATCAGGGAGGTCATTCTCAGCCGAGTCTCCAGGCGATGCGCGGACACTGGGGACTCATATAAAAATAATAATAATTCCTACTGACTAGCCTCTGTGTCACGTGATTGATTCTTTAGAATCGGCCATATGATCAGTGGCAGTGAGAATTTTCAGTGGCTGGAATCCAGTCCTCGATAGCTGTTCCAGTTGCCGAATTATTATTATTTTTATATGAGTCCCCAGTGTCCGCGCATCGCCTGGAGACTCGGCTGAGAATGACCTCCCTGATGACGCAATGAAATTCTCAACAGTTCATTACGTAACTGTCTTTATCCCATTGCAGAAACTAATTAGTTGGAGTGAAAATTTAAGTAAGTAAGTTAATTTTTAAAAAAAATTTTTTTTAAAGAAATTTTCTTATTTTACGTCTTATATATATATATATATATATATATATATATATATATATATATATATATATATATATGTGAAAATATGGGTGAGAAGAAAACTGCTGGTTGCACATGGATAACATGTTATAAAATGAGTCCCTCATCAGTGATTTACCAAACGATCATGGGTATTTCATCGCATTAAAAATCATATACCTCACGTTGGAGCGATAATAACTAAAATAAGTTATTAGGACAATAGAAACGCGTAAAGCGAGTGAGACAAGTAAACAACACAGGGGAAGCTAACCGAAGATGGAAATAAACACAAGTAACATAGTTATTCTTTCAGCATAAGCTGTGTGAATATATTAGAAATCAATCTACGATGTACAATTTTAAGTTCTCTGAGTAAAAATACATAACAGTATATATTTATGGCAAATATGAACTCATTAAAGAAATATATTCTTGCGGCATGATATATTAATATTCTGAGTTCAAATCCCGCCGAGGTTAACTTTGCCTTTCATCCTTACGGGACCGATAAAATAAAGCACCAGTAATGCATTGGGTTAATTGCTGGTTTGTCCCAAAAGTAGAAACAATTATTATTATTGAAGGTGAAGCCACGCTTCTTATCGGCTCCAGTTATTTTCAACAGTATACATCTATTTCGACTGTTTCTAACCTTTTATTCAAGTTTTTAAACTTGATAAGAATTTAGAAGAAGTGACCCACTTAACACAGGGGTTCACTCGTAAATAATACGGCACCCCTTTATGGGGTGTCGTATTCTGTAAAATTTACTGGAAAAAAAAAATTTGTTCAAACATGGATACCACAAAAAAAAAGAGAGAATGCTGTTAGACAACCCAGAGAGAGGGAGACTTTGTCAACATGTCAACAAGACGGCGTTCTAGCAAAGATGAATATAAAAGAAGAAAATATTACGAAAGAAAAGAAAAACAATATCATTTTTAATATTATTTCAGATTTAAAAATACCAAATAGTACTAACACAAACAACACCAACAACAACACCAACACCAACACCAACACCAACAACAGCAACAACGAAAATAACAGCAATAAGGTCGAGAAAGACAATAACAATAGCCACAACAACAACAATAACAACAGCAATAACACCAACAACAACACCATCAATAACAACAGTAATAAGGTCGAGAAAGTCAATAACAATGACTGCCACGACAACAATAACAACAGCAATAGTATCAAAGGAAACAACAACAATAACAATGACTAGCCACAACAACAATAAGAGCAGCAACAGTATCAACGAAAACAACAATAACAACATCAATAACAGTAACAACGATTCCAGCACCAACAACCAGACCAGTAGCAGCGGCAGCAATAAAAAGGGGCCACTTCTTTTGCGGGTGTGGCCCAAAATATAGAGACAGTGGTAGTCACAGAAGAGGAGATGGCAGTTGCAAGAGCCATGGTGACTAGAAAAGCCAATAGAGTCTCCCTGAAACCTCCACCCAATTTTTTCAAGGACCAGCAGCTACAGACGGTGACTTACCGCACTGTAAGAAAAAGAACACATCGGGTGGAGAGAGCCACGGAGGCTCAAATTTAAAAGGCCTTGAGGTGCGTCTGGGCACGCAAAACCCACATCACCCCAAGCAAAAAGTATGCCACAGTATATGTAATTTTTGCCACCCCTCAAGAGGCGAAGTCTCACTCTTTGGAAACCCTAAAGAGGTAGGAACTAGATTTGGTGCCCTTCTGAAAACTGCCTGCCCGTCCTCCTTTAAGGAGGAGGAAGGGCAGGCAGTTTTCATCTGCCTGGTGGCCATGGCGAAAGAGATTGTGTGGTGGACAAGGTTGAAAGGATTGAAGAGGCACACTTTCCTCTTCGGCAAATCCCTGATTAACTTTTTCAAGTTTCACTTGAAGAGGAAAATCAGGGTGGAGAGGCAAGTGCCGTCTTCTAGTAAGTTTGTAGAAAGGTGGGTGAAAGTCGGTCGCGAGTCTGGTCCGAGTGAGTATGCTCCTGTAGACTGAGGAGTGGAAGAACTAACTGAGAGAGAGTGCTTACACTGGTGGTCAGGGTGGCCGTGGTCTTTTGTTTTCGCCACGAGTGATTCTCGGAGGTTTCCCCCTTTCGGGGGAATTTTTTTTTATTTGTTTTTACACATTTCTATCTTCTTGTTATAAACGTTTTACACGGCCAAAACTCACTTTGTATCGTCCTGTACCGTTCTGTGACGTCTGTAATATTTTTCTTCATGTTAACCCTTGTGGCCAATGAAGAAACCATTATTATTAGTATAGAAGAACATATATACATGTGTCTATAGTTTATTTCACTTTATGTCTTTCTAGAATTAACAGAATGTATTATATTTCTCCACAACTTTCTACTTAAAAACAATTTAATTAGCTATTCAAGTGGAACAAAACATGAAATCCAATGATAAATTTTACACCTGAATGAACCGCAACGAAACGGTTTTCTTCCTTCAATTACTTTCGCATGCTAGCTAACTTATTGATTATATTTGTTCCATAATCATCGTATTTCTAAGGTCTTTTCACATCAATTAAGATTATCAAGACTTTGATTATAATATTCACAGTTACTTTAAAACGACGTCAATTTATTTGAAGAATTATGAGGATTTCTGTTAATGGCCGGGATTAAAATATTTCAATGACAGTTTATGTTTTATTTGGTTAAACAGAGAAAAAGAAAGCCGTGTTGGAAAGGACTAGAATTGCCATAAAAGAGGAAAAGGAGGAGAATAGCAAAGGAAGGGGTGGGGCAGACTTTACGCCAGTGTTTTTAGTTTGGTTTTTATTTCTATTTAGTTTTATTTTTTATTTCATGTTTTATTTTATTTTATTTTTTGCTCTTAAAGTTCTTAAAATGTCATAACAATAATATTTCTTGTAGAAATATGTGTACTTTGTTTAAAGTTGACTGGAATGGGCTTTCACCGGTTTCGAAGATGAGTATCCTCATCAATGGAATAAGCCTGATCATGAAATTAACGGCTGGGAATTCCACAGAGATGTGTAACCTTTACGTAATCCTCGGCGATGTTCCTTATGACAGTGTGACGAGCTTAATATAGTTCATCTGACAGGCTTCCAAAGAGTTTCTGTCTACTAAATTCCTCTCACAAGACCTGTTGACTCGGGGTTATGGTTCTTCACATTTGGTCATTTGCTACACAGTAGGCTTGAACCTGAGACCTACTGAGCTTCCTAACCATTCCGCCAGTACAAGGTAAAACTCGACACGAGAGTTATACCTTGTGGTTGTAAGGGATATGTTTTACCTTCCATACCTCAAACGGTAGGATCACACGTGAAATGGTTTCAACTGAGAATTGAAAGTGACGTCGTTAGGGAAACCCTCTTTCAAGAGTCCTATCTGCTGCTCCCAGAGGCCCATTTCTCACTAGCTAACATCTTTATCACCTAATTTGTCCACAAGTTGTTTGTACATTAGGCAATAGAAAAACATGCCTACCATGTGATAGCTAAATATGAAAAGTCCTAGAATTATATACAGGCTGACGCAAATGTATTCTACAGATACCGCCAGATAATTCCTGGTGTATTTTCCGGCTAAATAAAATACGTACCGGTCAAATACTGGTTCCGGTTTCATCAACTACACACCCACTCTATTGATATGACCTTGCACTTCCAAAGTTAGTAATCAGTGTCAACGAGTGGAGCGGAAGGGGGGGGGGGGCAATTAGTCATCCATGAACTTCACAAATAAATCTTAACTCGTTTTTTAACGGAAGGTGTTTTAAAACTAAAGAGAGATTATTTAAGGCTAGCACCAATATCTCAGTGTCTATGTGAAATAAACGGAAAGAATTAATACAGAAAAAAAAAGAAACTGTAGACTTACCTTAGACAAACGTTACGGGAAATGAGGATGGTTTTGTCA
>OZ024753.1:21761861-21801861 GCA_964016885.1 Eledone cirrhosa | reverse complement strand
TTTTGAAAATTGTTTAAATTATACAAAATAATAACACTTTTATTTTACGCATACTGAAATCTATTACACCGTTTTAACTATAATTACATATTTAATTTCCTTTCATTCTTTGCCAAAATTTCACACACACGTCTCCTCGCGAGGTCTCGGTGGCGTGTGTCATGAAGGGGTATATTCAGCAACAATATTTGGTTATCTTCATCTCCTCTTCATTATTATATCCAGCGTCTTTCATTAGAAATATGGTTAACAGTAAGTGTATTCTGTTGTGTTCTGTGTATTCTGATGTGTTCTTTGTATTCTGTTGTGTTCTGCGGTGGTTGGGTGCTTTCATTTCTGCCAATCACCAATTTCCAACTTTTCTCAGATCTGTGAAGTCTAGGATATTTTTAAAGGCGGCCTTTACTTTCGTCGTCTTAGCTACACTACTGGGTTGTGAGAGTTTCTTGGGAGCTAACAGCGTCATTCATTACCCCATCTTCCCTAGTAGTTTACCGCTGTTGGTCCGGGGCTGCTTATTCGCCCGGCAGGTGCTCACTTCTATCGCAACTATCATATCTGGTAGCCGTACCACTATCCGCCACCAACGACAATTTCTCTAGCAGAACAGCTGAGGAGTATCTGAAGACTCTGCCCAACGATCATCTAGAAGAAGAAGAAGAAGAAGAAGAAGAAGAAGAAGAAGAAGAAGAAGAAGAAGAAGAAGAAGAAGAAGAAGAAGAAGAAGAGTATTCTGTACATTAAACTGGCGAAGAAACTAAAAAATGTTAATATATTTATTTTTAGATTCCTGCGTTTATTTTTAGAAGTCCGTTAGCAACATAAATATAAAGCTGTAGTATTGAGAACCGTGGAATAATTTCAGATGTTTTTATATATATGTTCACATCTAATTATATACAATAAAAACATTATTCATTTCATTTTTGATCAATAAAAGTGGGTGCAGCTGGTAATTAATGTTCAATATCTAATTTGTCTCCAGATAATTATAAACGATACATTATAAAGATAACATGCACTAGACATTTCACTTTGTGTTTATATATATATATATATATATATATGCAAAAGTTTTATTTAAAAGTAAATATTTTATAACTGATATAAAGCACTCGACAAGTTTTTGGAGTAGATATACGATATTAAACAAATGGAAACTGTCTGGATAGTGATTTGTTTATAATTATTTAGTTATAGTGTTAAGCACAGTTAGAAAAAAAAGACGGAGAGAAAGAAAAAACGGAGATAAAGAGAAAACGGAGAGAGAGAAGGGAGAGGAAAAGGATAGAGAGAAAAAAGAAAGACATATATAAATAGATAGGAGGAAGTGAAAAAGAAACAAGAAAGAAATAAGAGAGGCAAACGAAAGCAACATAGAGATAATAATTCATCATACAGATAGAGAAACTCAAGAGAGAGGAAGTACTATATAGAGAGAGAAGGATAATAATTATTTAGTTAAGCACAGTTAGAAAAAAGACGGAGAGAAAGAAAAAAAAAGGAAAAAACGGAGATAAAGAAAAAACGGAGAGAGAGAGGGGAGAGGAAAAGAAGGAGAGAGAGAAAGTATAAATAGAAAACTTTCTCTTATACTTTCTCTCTCTCCTTCTTTTCCTCTCCCCTCTCTCTCTCCGTTTTTTTCTTTTTTCTTTCTCTCCGTCTTTTTTCTAACTGTGCTTAACACTATAACTAAATAATTATTATCCTTCTCTCTCTATATAGTACTTCCTCTCTCTTGAGTTTCTCTATCTGTATGATGAATTATTATCTCTCTGTTGCTTTCGTTTGCCTCTCTTGTTTCTTTTTCACTTCCTCCTATCTATTTATATGTCTTTCTTTTTTCTCTCTCTCCTTCTTTTCCTCTCCCCTCTCTCTCTCCCTTTTTTCTTTATCTCCGTTTTTTCTTTCTCTCCGTCTTTTTTTTTCTAACTGTGCTTAACACTATAACTAAATAATTATAAACAAATCACTATCCAGACAGCTTCCAAAAATAATGGTCGCTTATAATAGGGTACGTCAAAATTATTTATAAAACTGTTTATATATTGTATTTTATCTGACGAAGGCATGCCATATTTTAATATGGTATCCCTGAAATATGTATAATGAAATAAATATGGTTTTATAAATATAGTTTCCATTTGTTTAATATCGTATATATATATATATATATATATATATATATATATATATATATATATATATATATATATATATATATATATATATATATCAAAGGTATATATTGAGTTAGAAACACAAAATAGTCTCTTACAATTAAATAGCTCAAAGAAAGAGGTTTTTCTGAACCGTGTAATATAATCTATATATCTAAAGCAGAGAATGAATGTATGTCTGTCTGTCCGATCACTAAAACTCGAGAACCACCCAACCGATTGTTTCCAAACTTTACACATGTAATACTTATGGTCCTGTGAGTGTTTCGAGCAAAAGAAATTTCAAATTTTCAATACCCTAGGGATAGCGATTTAGCGATCTCTCTCTCTCTCTCTCTCTCTCTCTCTCTCTCTCTCTCTCTCTCTCTCTCTCTCTCTCTCTCTCTCTCTCTCTCTTAGTCCTTCTCTTTTTAGATAGAGACATAGATATAACGTTGCGCCCTTATAATATCTATCTCTATGTCTGATTGTCTGCATTACGACATTATATATATATAGTGTGTAACGTTTTTCGAAGTATTTACTTCTGCGTTCACAGATTGATTTTTTTAGTTTCAGAAGATCCCGTTAAGGGTAAAAGCAGCGATTCTTTGCTTAAACTTTAATCTGTTATTTTAATATATATATATATATATATATATATATATATATATATATATATATATATATATATATATATATATATATATATATTCGTGTACAGATATTTTTGCATACACAATAACAAAATATAAACAAAAGTATTTATTTCGCGATAAAGTATTGATTTTCTTCGCACTGAAAATAACCCTGGTAATCTACGACGAATTTTTTTTTATAAGCACAAAATGTAGACACCATCCCGAGGCCGAGATATTCCTTACTACTCTGTACTGTTTCAGAAAGGAGGATAAATATGCCAATCTATGTTTAGAATCTCGAGTGGGTTAAATATGTTGCCATGACGACATGTGAAGGTCAACTCGGTTCTTCTGTTTAGCATGTAATTGCCTTATAGCTAATATTTGAAACTTTTCCTCACTAAAATGAATACAGAATGTTATTCTATTAATTGGAGCGTTTTTAGGGGTTAAAATAAACAATTGTATTTGAAAATTTAGTGTTGTTCCTTTAGTATATACCACCTAACAGGAGAATACGGTTCTTTTAACTTCTGAATAGAAATGTGATTTTTTTCCTATCGGCTTTTAAAAATCTCTCGCAAATTCTTATGTATGATTTAGTGTTCTCTGAAAGTTGAGATGAATTAGCTCAGCCCAGTAAAGGATCCATTTAGAATTGTCTTAATGGTCAAGGAAACATAATTGATCTTCCAATCGCATGGCTGGATGTCTCAGAAGTTATATCGTTTCATCTTTTCAAGTGGATGATAGATTGCCGTGTTAAACAACTAAACGTGGGTTGCTTACACAACCGCAAGGCGCATGATAGCTATTTCCCGCTGTTTTCTAGCAATTATTACATTTAATAATGTTTCCAATGCTAGAAAAACAAATGTAAGCTCACCTTAAGACTTTAGATTGAAGAGGTTTAAAATTGTGTGCAGACTATAACCGATGAGAAGGCGTTTTGTAATTAACTTGAAAAAGTCTTTAGCTGAGATAAAGTTTATCTTATGTCTTTAAGGAGGTTTGACAACGGCTGCTTTTGTGTGATCTGCTTTCGTTACCCCTCCTTTATTGTGAAAATTATGTATGTTTTTTAAGCGCTGTATTGGAAGGCTCTGTTGTATAACTAGCAGATCTATCGAATGTGGTTGTTTGCAAATATATAACCACCGTTTGCAGTAGACCATGTGATGGAAAGCCGATTGCGTCGTGGCTCCTTTTGATGATGTCGTTTAGAGCGACGTGTTGAGAGAACCAACCTAAGTCGGCATGATAACGGGTGCAGACCGAACTCATCAAAAACAGGCCTACGGCGGCACTAATGTGCCTCGCACACGCGGCGGCGAAGGCCAATAAAAACTTCAAAACACCTTTAATTAAAACACAACGAAGCACATAGTTACAGATAGAACTTGAATCTAAAACCAACTAATTTGTCAGGTGTAAAAGTTAACACTTAGCATCAAGCTATTCCTAGTGAATTAGAAAACACCTCTACTTTACTAATAACAATCAGACACACTGAAACAAAGATATTTATTATGGGATTTGAAACTGAAAGTCTCAACTGTCAGCGATGGCAGTTCAGCACTAAATATATAATACGTTCCTACTTTATTTCGCACTACATAAATAGTTAATTGACAGAAATAGATGAAAATACAGAGTCACTTTAGAAGAATTAATAGCTATGGTTTCATCAGTTGATCAACCACCTGCGTGTTCTTGAGAGTTCAGCATCACGAAGTGTAGTGAATTCCCGGGAAGAAAAGGAAGTGAGATTGAAATGCTTGGTGAATTTTCCACTTTCAATGATTATATGATATTTAACCCGCAGGCAATTTACTCCAGCAACCTGCTGACTTTGGAAAGCAGCTATTTTATCTATAATGAAATTAACTGTGATATGTATTAATACACAACGGTATTGTAGATAACGGGAAACTGTAGAAAGCTCTAAAATATTTTATCAGTTTATTCTCTTTGGCATACGGCGCTAACTTCAAATTTTCCCCCATAAATGCATCAACCCTTTCGTTATCATATTTCTCAGGAAAGACATTGTTTATGATTTTCAGATTATTTTGAAAATAATCAAGAATTTCGAATGTCTAATATAACTAACTTTCCCATTATTAAGCTGGTGTTCAGATCACATGAATAGTACTTACATACAATTGTTGAAAGGTTTTTAGATAAGTCTAAAAACTTAAAGATAAATAGCTTTGTAACATAGAATTAATGGTGGTTTGAAGCTGTTTAGTATAACAAGTATTGGTCAGTTGCCTATCCAGGTAGGTTAATGTGATGGTGTTTATCTCTGGTAATTTCCCAGCACATAAAGATGGGGGTTGCACACATTCCAACCCTGAATAAGATGCAAGACTATCACATGTAAACCTTTCTGGAAGAAAAACTGAACTCGGTTTTGCACATTAATGAAACACGTGTTAGATTTGTACAACCTTACATTAGTAAATAACACACCGTCTTAAAAATAAAGCATTGAGTATTCTCGACTAGCGTTCTAACTCGGTGCTCCTCCCATCCCCTAGGGTTCCGCAACAGGTCGTTAGGGGCTCCGCGAGAATCAGTGATGAGCTAATACGTTTAGATATTAATAATGGTATATAATGATTTTATGCGGGGGTTCCCTGAGACTTAAAACTTTTTTCAAGGGTTTCACAAGAGTAAACAAAATGTGAAACGCTGTTCTTGATACAGTTTTCCTGAGAAGACAAACATGTTATGTCTGATATAGCTTTCATCATGGGCCTGTTCAGTCACTGCTAACCTGTTGCTAAGCAACAACAATAACAACCTAGTGATTTATCAGTGATCGATTTCTTGAGTTGTGTCCTTTACTTTCGATTATATTAGGATTCCGCCATTTTGCTGTTCATAATAACATTGTTTATCTGTTAACACAGACTAGAATTTATAGTAAACCATGATGTGTAGTGGTATTGATCGGATTTGGCTGCTATTTATGGCAACGTCAGTGACCATATAGAGGCACCGTAGAGTGGCTTTGTGGTATATGAACTTTTCTATGCGTGTATGTGTGTGTGTGAGTGTTTGTTTGAGTGTGTACGTGTGAGTGTGTGTTTATATATGTGGGTGGGTGTGTGGGGCGGTCTGTGTGTGTGTGGGTGCATTTACGTATCCGCTATGTTAGGGCGAAAAACTAAATTCTAAATGATTTCTGATTTAGACACAAGGCCAACAATTTTGGGGGGAGGGGAAAATCGATTTAATCGACACCAGTGTGTGACTGGTACTTTATTTTATCGACCCCGTAAGCATGAAAGGCAAAGTTAACGTCGGCGGGATTTGAACTCAGAACGTAAAGGGCCACAACTCTACGCAGCTAACTTCTAAATAATATATATATGAAAGACCACCTTATTAATATTGTTTTTGTTTTAATAAGGCCGTAAAGCTGATAGTTTTTGAAGCGGGTGTAGTCTGTTAGACTAAACCCAATTCTTAACAGGTTCTTATTTTATTGAAGTTGGAGGAAAAAAAACAAAAGATACTGTCGCCGGAATTTGAACCCACGTACTGTAACGTATTTTAGCCGACAATAGATCTTATCCGCCAATCTACCTTCTTCAGAATATTGAGAAACTGTCATATAAAACCAGGAGATCAAATTACAAAGATGAGTCGTTAATGGAACAAGAAACCATATATACAACAGTAGTGAAATTAGCATAGAACATGTACTCGTACATACGAACATAGAAATATATGTATGTGGACATAAAATGTACTCGCACATACGAACATAAAGATATATATATATATGGACATAAAAGGTACTCGTACATACGAACATAAAGATATATATATGTGGACATAAAAGGTACTCGTACATACGAACATAAAGATATATATATGTGGACATAAAAGGTACTCGTACATACGAACATAAAGATATATATATGTGGACATAAAAGGTACTCGTACATACGAACATAAAGATATATATATGTGGACATAAAAGGTATTCGTACATACGAACATAAAGATATATATGTGTGGACATAAAAGGTACTCGTACATACGAACATAAAGATGTATATATAAACCTATATCTAGAAAATACTTATAACCTATCCTTGTAATAAAACGAACAATATATTTTATTACCGAGCTGATAGTTTCTCAAATACAAAGAAAGAACTATTTGAAAGATAGATAACATGTATACACTACACACACACCTATATATATATATATATATATATATATATATATATATATATATAGGGGGGGGGGGGTCCCATTATGTTAACATATTTATTCTACATGAGAGCAATGTGTTGTGTAAGGACCACATGAGAGGGGAGGTAAGCCACAGGCTTCCATTATCTTTATACAACCAATGATGCAGTCCAGATCTGTTAACATCTCCACAACACTTCAGGTAGAAATTACATAACTATATCTATAGAACACTAAAACGGTATGCACACACACACACACACACACACACACATATATATATATATATATATATATATACACATTTATACATACTTACATGTATATATGTATATATATATGCATACATACATACATGTATATATATATATATATATATATGCATACATACATACATGTACATACACACATACACACATACATACACACATACATACATGTATATATACACATACATACATCGGATCACTCTACTGTTTCATAAAACTCTCCATAAAAGATCTCCCTTTACGCGGTAAAAAAAGTAAAATGTTTAGAAAATGTCCTCCATAAAATGTTGCCGAGTTAGGGAATATTCTTAACATTCCAAAATACTTCTCTTCAAAAATACATGTTGCTGGATATCGATATCTGGAATCGATAAAAAGATAAATTATTTAATTAATCGATTAATAAATAAATATACAAGGGTCGGCTGGAAAGACCATAGGTTGACCAAGATATTCTAATTGAATGACCAAATGAGGTTTATTTTTCAACATTGTCCCAGGAACGAATCAATGTAGTTATTAATAAGAGTTGAAATGAATGCATGCAAGATTTCACAGCTCTAGCATCGCAATACTTCATAATTAACCTATTAACGTGTCAGCCAACCCTCGTATATACATAAATGAATAAATGCATGGAATGGACGTCCGTCGACGACGTGTGCTCTAGTTGTTTGATCATCAGAACATCTTGCTCGTGAACTTGTAAGTGGTTGAGTATCCCACAGGCACGTGTATCTTGAGCGGGGCACAGTTTGTGTGACATGGCTGGCACTTCGAATTACATGTACAATCAGTCCATCTAATAGGCTACTAAGCAATTTCAGTCTACCCAATTTCATTGACATCGGTCGAGGCTATATTAAAGGACACTTTCCTCCGACCGATGATACTACACTGTGGGATCGAACCTGGGACATAATATAATTGATTCTGGTGAGTTATTCTTGCAGGAATGTACTCTACATTCCTGTTAGTCTAGCGAAACGTTTGTAATTAGAGTGTTTGAGGCTTTGTCTAAGATTTCGTTATATATATATATATATATATATATATATATATATATATATATATATATATATATATATATATATATATATATATGAAAAAAAAAGGAAAAGAATTACTTCACTTAGAGTTCTAAATAATTTGATTTCTCGCGAGAATGTTCTCCAAGAAAGTTAACCAGGAACCTTTAAAATTCTTCCCACCGAAATTAACAAAAAACTTACTTGATCTACCAACTCATAATATTATAATATAAAATGAAATCAAATTATTTAGAACTATCAGTGAAGTCATTCTTTTCCTTTTATTCAAATATACCTAACTGTACCAAGCATCTCACACATTTTCCTATATATATATATATATATATATATATATATATATATATATATATATATATATATATATATATATATATATATATATATATAGAGAGAGAGAGAGAGAGAGAGAGAGAGAGAGAAAGAGAAACACACAGATACATGCGGACACACACATATACATGAATATATCCACATCCATCCTTGAGTTAATGTTGCCAACCTTAACCGATGTTACTCTATGAATAACTGGGACAAACCCATCCGAATGGATTAGACTGAACCAGTATCAGAGCTATAAAGTACATTATGAAGAGAGAAGAAACATTAGATATAATTAGTAATAAGATGTATCATACCTAAACTGCTTCTAAATTCCTCGACTACGCAGTTTCGTGGCATAATCAAAAACAATACATCACAGAGATACATAATGTACTTTATAGCTCTGATACTGGTTCAGTCTAATCGATTCGGATTGGTTTGTCCCAATTATTCATAGAGCAACAGCGGTTAAGGTTGGCACCATTAACTCAAGGATGGATGTGGATATATTCATGTATATATGTGTGTCCGCATGTATCTGTGTGTTTCTCTATATATTGTTTATAACTCCCTTTGGTCGAGTAACCCTTGAAGTGTAGTGACTGCTGGAAAACTACCATTACTCATACTTCTTGCCTCCTTAAACCACCTCTTCTACGGCCTCGATATATACCCCCTCCGCCTCCGTGGTATTTTTCTCAGGGTTATAAGAGGCTTAGCTCTGTTTCTTGACCGCTGTATCACGTGATTGACTCCCCCTCCGACTTTTGGGATTCTATCTCGCATCTTACAGACGTGTTTTTGAAACCCTTAATGAGGTATCCTCTTGATAAGTCGGCAGACCTCACAAAAATTATATATCTCTGTGATGTATTGTTTTTGATTATGCTACGAAACTACGTAGTCGAGGAATTTATAAGCAGTTTACGTATGATACATCTTATTACTAATTATATCTAATGTTTCTTCTCTCTTCATAATGTACTATATATATATATATATAGTACATATATATATATATATATATACGTATATATATATATACGTATATATATATATATATACGTATATATATATATATATACGTATATATATATATATACGTATATATATATATACGTATATATATATATATATACGTATATATATATATATATACGTATATATATATATATACGTATATATATATATATATATATATATACGTATATATATATATACGTATATATATATATATATATATATATATATATATATATATATATATATATATACGTATATATATATATATATACGTATATATATATATATATATATATATATACGTATATATATATATATATATATATATACGTATATATATATATATATATATATACGTATATATATATATATACGTATATATATATATATATACGTATATATATATATATATATATGCGTATATATATATATATATATATATATATATACGTATATATATATATATATATATATATATATATACGTATATATATATATATATATATATATATATACGTATATATATATATATATATATATATATATATACGTATATATATATATATATATATATATATACGTATATATATATATATATATATATATATATATATATACGTATATATATATATATATATATATATATATATATATATATATATATATATATATATATATATATATATATATATATATATATATATACGTATATATATATATATACGTATATATATATATATATATATATATATATATATATATATATATATATATATACGTATATATATATATACGTATGTATATATATATATATATATATATATATATATATATATATATATACGTATATATATATATATATATATATATATATATATATATATATATATATATATATATATATATATATATATATATATATATATATATATATACAAGATCGCCGCCTAAGGACATATTTACCTTACTAATTAGAGGCTGGTTTCAGGGGAAGTAACTCCTCGAGAAGTTAGAAATTGTAAGTGGTTTATAGTTAAGAAGTGCGAATGAGTTTAAGTGAGAGACAATGTAAGGGAGGTAACTTATAATTATCTAAGTCAGGGTTAACTATTTAATGTTAGCTATAAGTAAAAGTGGGATTAGATGTTCAACATCTCTAGCTAGGCTCATTAAAAACCTTAAATTAACCAACATAGAACACTCACTAACATGGGATATCTTGGCTAGAGCCCAACCGTTCAATGGACGAAGAAAAGCTTGTGATCTCTGTCTTACCGAAGCCTATTACATAACTCTATCACGACCTCTACCGATTAATGCTAGAACAGAGGTAATTATTAGCTGTCAACATAATATTTGACCCAACATAGTCATCTAATCCCACTTTTACTTATAGCTAACATGTTAAATAGTTAACCCTGACTTAGATAATTATAAGTTACCTCCCTTACATTGTCTCTCACTTAAACTCATTAGCACTTCTTAACTATAAACCACTTACAATTTCTAACTTCTCGAGGAGTTACTTCCCCTGAAACCAGCCTCTAATTAATAAGGTAAATATGTCGTTAGGTGGCCATCTTGTTACCCATAGGCAGATCTTGCATAATGCAGCCTCTGCAGAAGACTATTGCTCGCCTATGGCAGACAATAGATAGACCCAGGACACCATAGTGAAATACCAATATATGGAACATTACATTCATGTAACCATCTTTCTTTACCTTAATTTATATTCCTTATTCCATCGTACCTTTATCAATATTTTCATTATCTCTTTTGAAGTTCCGATGAACTGCTCCATTTTTACCCAAGTTCATCTGAACCAGATCAATAATGATCTATAATCATTTGATCCAGAAACATTAGTTAATTTTCTTCATCTGAACCAGATCAATAATGATCTATAATCATTTGATGCAGAAACATTATATGGAGTAGCGAAACAATTGTAAACGGACATTATTATTATTATTATTATTATTATTATTATTATTATTATTATTATTATTATTATTATTATTATTATTATTCCTTACATTAAACTACAACTATGTTGAAAATCTTTAAATAATGTCTTCCTTGTGAAATTTGTCGTCTTGTTTTGCTTAACTAATGAATATATATATATATACATAAATACAAATATATATATATACATATATATACATACATTCAAATATATATATATACATATATATACATACATACAAATATATATATATACATATATATACATACATACAAATATATATATATACATATATATACATACATACGAATATATATATATACATATATATACATACATACAAATATATATATACATATATATACATACATACAAATATATATATACATATATATACATACATACAAATATATAAATATACATATATATACATACATACAAATATATAAATATACATATATATACATACATACAAATATATAAATATACATATATATAGATACATACAAATATATATATACATATATATACATACATACATATATATACATGCATACAAATATATATATATATATATATATACATATATATACATACATACAAAATATATATATACATATATATATAATAATATTATTTATAGATATATATACACTATATACAACTATAAACAGGAAAGGTCAGTAATTCATTACTACCTTATTACCAGTAAGAGAAATATATATATAAAAATATACAAATAAAAGACAGAGTTAATAATTCATACTGATACCCTGTAATTAACAAGCTCAAAGTATAAATACTTAGCATTATAATAATATATGTAGTAATAAACACAGTAAATAGTGTGTTTAAACACACGATTTACTGTGTTTATTACTACATATATTATACAAATATATATATAAAGTGCTATTATGCCTCATATCATGTTACTTTATTTTATCTGAAGAGAACACAATTTTTGTCCCAGGATGATTTAGTATTCGAAATGCGCATAATAAAATATATGGAACTCTTTTAACCATCTTTTGATTTCTTCTTTATTATATATATATGAATGTATATATAGTGTATTTTGCAATACACTGTATGCTTAATTAAAAGCATTTCGAAGACCTTACGCTATTGTTTTAGAGTAGTGACAGTCTCACTTACTTTAAATTCTCAGCAAACAGGGGAGATAAAGCTGACAGAGCTCTGTTTCGTACTGATTGGTACTTATCAAAGCCAAGTACTCCACCTGTTTGCTGAAAATCATGAATGTTTAATTCTTATAGAATTCTAGTAATAATCAGGAACTGATTGGTACTTATCAAAGCCATCCCCTGTTTGCTGAAAATTTAAAGTAAGTGAGACTGTCACTACTCTAAAACAATAGCGTAAGGTCTTCGAAATGCTTTTAATTAAGCATACAGTGTATTGCAAAATACACTGTATATACATTCATATATATATCGCTATTTCAGAGCACCAATTCTAATATATATATACATACATACATATATATACGTATATATATATACATACATATATATATATACATACATATATATATACATATATATATACATACATATATATACATACATATATATACATATGGGAACTTCCCTCTAGCTATAAGGACAGTAGTCCCACCACACCGAGCCCACGGTAAACCACCCTCTGCACAGACACCACCCCTACCCCTGCCTCTATCGTCTGCTGTGACAACACCTACTTATGCATTATTTAAGATTGTACATGCACAGATACTTACATGAGTGTGTGGGTGTGGGTGTGTGCAGGTGGGTGGGTGGGTGAGTATCTGTGGGTTTATAATGTGTATGTGTGTGTGTCTGTCTCTGTGTCTGTGACTGTGTGTTTGTGTGTGTGCATAGGAGATGCACCTGGGCCCTGTGCCTGTGCGTGTGTGCTTGGAACGATGTGAGTTGACATACACGCATATGTACTCTATGCCGAAATAGGAACCGTAGCCCTCTGCATTTCAGGATTTTAACACCCGGGTTCTGGTGTTTTCCACTACACCCTTGTCTCATTTGCTCTTAAAACGTACCACACCATGATAGTGTGAAGATTGTGATCCTTTGCACTTCTTGATTCTGACACAGACTTCTACTTCGGTCAATATCTTCCAAATCTTTCAAACTTTGAGATTGGTTATAACACACACGCATTTTATTTTATTATTTTATTTTATTCTTTATAATCTTATTCCTTTTACTAATTTATTATTTTTTTGTTTATTTATTTATTTTATTTTATTTTATTACTTTATTTTTTTATTTTATTTTTTATTTTTTATTTCAGTTTATTGCCTTATATTCTTTTATTTCTCCATTTTACTTTATCTTATTTCTTCATCTGTTTACCCCCCCCCCCCCCACCACCACCACAACCACCACCACGAGAAATGGTGCCAACACACACACACAAATTCTTCTAAAAATAGCAGCAGCCGAACTAAAGCTGACCTGGCTAATTATCCCCTAACACCAACACAAGGGAGGATGTCAGCTGTACTTAACAAAAACAACTACAACAGATGGCCTCGCCTCAGAAAAAATTTCTATAGACTTTTGACTGAGGAATGTTCTCGCAACTGACCAATGGGAGGAGAGAGTGTCCTTTGACGCCGAAATTCGTTTGTTCGAATTCATATGATTCCAGTTCCTCAGAGAAATAACAACCCAACCAGGAACTGAGCATCTCCGAGTATTGACGGAGTTAAACACTTTAACAACATGTGTACCTGTCTCTACCACACCAATTCGGACTGCCTGAAGAGGTCACAGCTAAGACTGGCTGTCACCGAGATATATATAGCAGTACACCTTTCATAAACGAAGCCAAATTTTAAATATTTGACTTAATAATTTTATTTTACATATATATATATAAACATATATATATACATACATACATATATATACATACATATATATACATAGATATATATATACATACATACATACATATATATACATACATATATATATATACATACATACATACATATATATATACATACATATATATAAGCATACATATATACATAGATAAGTTTCTTTTATTTGCCACTAGGGCATCAAAAGTGGGACAAGTACAAAGGGGGGAGTTTACACAAAAAGGCGCCCTCAATAAGGAGGAGGCAATAACAAAATATAAAAATAAAATAAGATATAACAAAAAATAAAATTTATGACAAAATCCTCAATAGAGAGGAGGCGCCTTGGGGGGTCGCACACACCCCCGAAAAAAGTGTGCAACCCTTTTCCTCAGGAGCACAGAGAGGGGGTGCTCCCTCGTTCCTTCCCCTTTTCCACCTACAGGCTTATGTAAAGAGAAGGCCCATTCACACGGGCCATTCTCGCCACTTTCACCCACCTTTCATAAAAACGACTGGGGTGCAGCACCTCTCTCTCCATCCTGATCCTTCTTCCGAAATGATATCGGAAGAAACGGACCAGTTGTTGGCCAGAGAGAAAGGTGCCTGACCTCAGTCCTTTCAGACGCGTCCACCATACAACCTCTTTCGCCATGGCTATTACGCACAGAAACACCGCCTCTGCTTCATCTTTGAAGGGGGGAGGCGGCTTGATCATTACAATAGACTCGGTGGTCAACCGGATCGGTCCCACCCTTGTTAGCAGTTGTTCGACATAGCCCCACAGATCGGCTACGCCCGAGCAGTGTACCAATGCGTGTGCAACGGTTTCCTCGTCGCACACGCATCTGGGACAGATCTTTTTGGCGGGGTCCCTACCCGGGCGCCCGTGTCTGTAGAGCCTTTCTCGAACGGGTAAAGCCCCTCGGTAGCACTGCCAGGCCAGGGACTTCTGGAAGTTGTCCATAGGTCCCGGGCTGAATGTCCTACCGAACAGGCTGGCCAGTTCGTCCTCCTCCATGTCTAGGGCTTCTCCGAGGGCGTCGTCGCACCTGCTGCGTACCAGCCCTCTATAGAATGTTGCGGTGGAGTCTCCACTGATAACCGGATCCGCCTGCCAGAGGGCGGTGAGCGCCTGGGCACACTCAGTGTGCCAGGCGCCCAGTTTTCTCGGTCTTTGCTTGACACAGGATTGCAGCTCGGTGAGTGAGACGAGTCTGGGAAAGGTTCGTCTCACAAACGAGGCCCACACCGGTTGTCCGGTGAGGAATACGTAGAGGTGCCGTAGCCTTAATGCGTGTTTACGCATCATTAGCCACGGCATCCCCAGCCCTCCTTTCGAAGGGTGTTGACAGCAGATGGATCTCCTCACCATAGGAGCCCGCCCCTTCCAAAGGAATTGGAAGAGCGCGCGCTCCATCTTGGTGAGGGTTTCCCTTGGGCAGGGCACTACGGTCAGGCGGTAGTAGACGACGGACGCTATATAAGTGTTCGCCACCTCCGCCCGACCTTTCAGGGATAGTTTGCAACTGGCCCACTTCTGGGTCAGTGCAAACACCCTGTTCGTAACCTCCGCCCAGTTTTTCTCCACATGGAGGTCCGGTCCGAACCAGACCCCGAGCAACTTCACCGGGCCCTCCGTCCAGCGTCCGACGACGCCATCGGAGGGCATCGGTCTGCCCCTCTACGTGCCGAGTTGCAAACCGATCGACTTGTCCCGGTTCAGCTTAGCCCCTGTGAACTTTTCGTACTCCTCCAGTAAGGTGCCGACCGCCTCGATTTCGGAGGCCGTCGACACCATTACTGTCACATCATCGGCGTAGGCTGACACCGCTTTCCGTAATCCCGGTTCCAAAGGGATGCCCTGCAACAACTCCAACTTCCGCAGTAGTGGCTCGAGAGTCAACACATACAGAAGGGAGGAGAGAGGGCACCCTTGTCGGATGGACCGCGCGATTTTGAACGGCTCCGAGAGGTAGCCGTTCACCTTGACCCTAGAGCAGATGCGGCTGCTGTGCATAGCAGTGATCCAGCCCCTGAAAACGGGTCCGAAGCCTGCTGCCGCTAGCACCGCATCCAGGTAACCATGGTCGACCCTATCGAACGCCTTAGATTGATCCAAGTTGATCAGAGCCCCACCAAAGCCGGGTTCGTTCCCAACCCTCTCTATGATGTATCGCATGAGGTGGAGGTTGTCATGGATGGACCTGGACGGGATAGCGCATGTCTGCGCATCTCCCACCAGGTTGCCCACGACAAGCGCCAACCTCTTTGCTAGCACCTTGGCCAAAATCTGTAACTCTGTATTTAGCAGAGTTATGGGCCTGAAGTTACTTATTTCGTCCCCCTTGTTCTCGTCCTTCCTCACTAGCGTGACTACGCCCTTGGTCACAGTACAGGGAATTCTCCCGTTCTGTTGCCAGTTGCAGTAGACCGCCTCGAGGAGATCGGGGAACAAGTCCGGCATAGCTAGATATAATTCGTAAGGAAGACCATCGAGACCCGGGGATTTGCGTTTGCCGCATTGGCCCAGCACGTCCTCTATCTCAGCGGCCGAAATCGGCTCCTCGCAAGACTTCGCCTCCCTGTCCGAGAGGCGCGGCAGGCCGTCGAGGTATGGACCGAAGTCCACGTTTCCAACCGGCTCCCCGCCCCTCCCGAACAGTCGGGCAAAGTGCCTTTGAAAGGCCTCACACATCTGCTTAGGCTCAAGAATCGCCCGTCCATCCAGGTCTCGCAAAGACCGGATGGTGGATTTAGTTCCACTGTTGGCCTCTGTCACGCGGGCCCAGCTAACAGCTTTGGCCCCCTCGTTCCCTAGAGCACGTATTTTACTTCGGACAACGCAGCCTTCGTGCTTCGCGTCGAAAAACTGGCTCAAAGCCGTTCTCGACGCTAGCACTCTGGCCACGTCGCCGCTTCTAATTGCCTCTTCTACTCTATCTATTAGCTCCCTTTCCTTCCTATTCCTATCCGCAGCTAGAACCTTACTAAATTCAATCGAGACTACTCTAATCTCTCTCTTTAGAGATACCCACCACCTGCTGTTGACGATCGCTCCAGTCAACCGTTCTTTAACTAACGTACTAATCCGATTCCTGTAGGCTCTACTTGCCGGCAAGGACAAGTTGAGCTTCCAGTAACCGGGGCCCTGTCTATGCGTTCTATCAAGGTTGACCATGCAGGTCACCAACTTGTGGTCTGAATAGCCAACCATGAGCATTTCTGGACAACTTAAAAAGTCCCTGTCCTTATTTCTAACTAAAAATCTATCTAGGTACGATCTAGATGATCCGCTGCGATTTGACCAAGACCAGGTTGGCACCGTCGGAAAATCTAGTCGAAATCTATCGGCCAGGTCAAATCGGCCGAGTAACCCCTTGAGGCTGTTGCACCCCTCTCTATCGGGACATGCCCCTGCATAGTCCCAACGTGCATCCAGGATACCATTCCAATCCCCCACTAAAAGCAGGGAACGGGACGTCCCTAGAAAAGACTCCAGACGCTGGAAAAAGTCGGGCCGCTCTGTCCCAAAAGGGGCATATGCGGCTATCAGCCTAAGGGCTCTACCTTCACCACTGCCAAGGTCCAGCACCACCAGTCGACCCCCTGGGTCCAAGTGAACTATCTGTGTTGCAAGGCCCATATGTTTTTGCAGCAGAACGACAACCCCACCCCCACCTCCGGGCTGACAGAGAGATGCGTGCATCTCAAAGTCGTCAAAGGTGGGGGCTAGCTGTCGCATGCTGCTGATCCGGGCCTCGCAGATAACCATCACATTTATAGATTGTGACCTGAGGTCATTTAGAAGCATTGCTTGCTTCCAAGACGAGCCCAGGCCACGCGCATTTAGACACCCTACTCTTAGCACAGCCATGTTGGTGGTAAAGAGAAAAGGCACTTACCTCTCTGCGTCCCGGGAAACGGTCCGCTCAATTTCCATGCTGGTTGGGGATGGGTTGTTGGGTGGGGTGGTGGTTTGTGGAAGTGAAGGGGCATCGGTGTGTTGTGGGGTTGGGGTGTTTGTCGTTGAGTGGGTGTCTGGGTGGGGTGGGGGGGTGACATTTTTTAGGAGGACGCGGTTGATTGGTTTGGCGCAGGGGGGGGGGGCCCACGTCCTCCGTGAAATTTATTTTCAGTGTTTTGTACAAGTGCATTGGGACTTTTATCATTTTCAAATGAGGTAGTCCCACAGCAGTTATAAAGTTTGGCCCTTCAGTTTGGACCGAAGGGTTTGCTGAAATTGTTTTCCGTAATTCTTTGTTGTCTGTGTTCATGTATGTGTATTGTAAGGTCTTTTTTTGTGTAGCAGTTAGTGTTGTGTGACAGGGAGGGGTGGTTTGTGTGTAGTTTGTGTTCTCTTGGGGGGGGGTTAAAGTTAACATGTGTGTCTGTGGTGCGTCTCCTCTTCTTTCTTTTTACTTGTTGGAAGGGATCTTTTTCGTCTTGCGACGAAAGAGGTTCGTCTTCCTTGTTGGGTGGGAGGGGTATGTTTTCTGGTAGTGTTTGCGGTGTGCGTGTTTTTGTATTTGTTTTGGGTGGGGAGGGATTGGGTGGGACAGTATTCTGTGTTATTTTTTCACGTGTTTGTTGTTGTTGTTGTTGTTGTGGTGGTGGTGGTGGTGGGGTTGTTGGTTTTTGTTGTTGTTGTGGTTGTTTTTGTTGTTGTAGTTGGGGTGGTGTTGGTGTTGGTAGCAGTGTTTTTTTCTGTGTGAGCTGGGGACAGGCAGCCCTCAGGTGACCTCTATTGACACAGAGGTAACAGGAGGGACGCCTACCCTCCACAATAATGTTGAGGTGGGTACGGTCATCCAGCATGACGCGCTCAGGGATTTGGGCGATGCGTTCTGGCCTTATTTGGGTCAGAACTTCGAGGCTCGTTCCACTGAACGCGTCGCCGGATGCCTTCCCTATTGAGATGAGGTTGTCCTCGTCTAAATTGAGGAAACCGGTTAGTAACCACCAGTAGTTTATGTTTGGGGTGATGGTGGTTATCCATATCCTCTGGGTTTTTTTACCCATGTAGGTGGGGAAGAAGGTGTAGTGTGTGGACCGAATTGGCGACACAGAGTATTTTTTTGCCGCCAATTCGTCTTTCATCAATATGGATAAACTCCCATAGAGTTTATCCTTTTGTATGAAAGTGATGTCTCTCATCGCGTCTTTCAAGACTAACTGAGTTTCCGCTTGAGATGGTTGCGCTGGTTTCTTTGTTTTATTTTAAATTGTTCGGAATACGACAGTTCGTAATTCCGTCTGTCTTTTTAGCTCCGGAGGTGAATGTATAGAAAACGATCCGTTTTCGCCAAAAGGCACATATTTCTTGGCTTTTTCCAGCATTTCTTTTGCTTTTGAAATATCTTCCAGCACATAAGCGACTGATAATTTAGCCGTTTGTGCAAAAGATATTTTGTTTTCGTTTTGGATATTAGTATTGTTTTGTTTCTCGTCGTTTGAGTTGTTTTCATCTTTGTTGTTGTTGTTGTCTTTCTCGTTTCGTGTGTGGATACTTGTGACGTTTGTGTTGTTGTTGTTTTTGTTGTCTTTATTGTTGCTGTTGTTGTCGTTGTTGTTGTTGTTGTTGTTGTTGTTTTCAAATTCTTGTGTAGTTGTGGCTACATCTAGTGGTCGGTCAACAGGTGAAGACAATTCTTCCTCTCTCTGACCTCTGCCTTTGGCATCTGCTGCTGTGACAGTGGCAGGGGGAAGCTGTGAGTATGACTTCCCCTTTCCTTCTTTGATTGATGGTGAAGATGCTTCAGCCATTTTTCTCAAAATAGGGTTTTTCGAAGTTTTTCGAAAGATAAAATGTTCACAATACTATTTCGCCCAAAGGCGCAGAATATTTTGAGAGACCGACCAGATCAAAATTTGACCTGGCAGTCCCTCTACAAAATGGTACAAAAATGAAAGTTTACAGTTTACAATTTCCGTATGAATTTAAACAAAAACTTACCGAGCGAGCTCAGCACATGTGTCCATCGTAGAGAGATAGATAAGCATATACATACATATACATACATATATATATAAACATACATATATATATACATGGTGGCTGCCAACTCGTTTTCGAGTACGGCCACTACTTTATATCCATGTAGGAGAAGCCCTACCGATGCGCTGAACGAGTGTGACTTTTTAGTCCAGCCAGCGACTTGAAAACTCTGGTACAAACACTACACTTGTGACAATTATTGACACATAGTGCTGGGCCCATGGTACCATGTGACGACAAGTGCAGAGAGATCTCCAGATATAAAGCAATGCCTGTGCCGTGAAGCTTTTATAGTGAGCAAAGGCACTGCACAAAGCCAGTCCCACTCTCTTAACCAAGATGATATTTACCAAAAAGAAGAACAAGTCAACATCATTGGATACCATCAGGGTTGCAGGTGTTATATCAGAGTTTTCCTTCTCCTAGAATTCTGCCTTGACAAAGGCTAAGGGGTCATATCTCCCGGTGATTTTGGATGGCCATTGACTCTTAAGAGCTCCTTTGCCCTTTGACAGGTTTTGTTTTTAGTCCTGCAGGATGTCCAAAGTCACCCTCCTCACCAAGAAACCTTGGTGGGGTTGCCAGTTTAGTCGCCAACGACCCGACCATGAGACAGGTTGTACTGACATACATATCACCAGTAGCACCAACTGGTGACCTGACATACATATATACATACATATATATACATACATATATACATATATATACATACATATATACATATATATACATACATATATACATATATACATATATACATACATATATACATATATATACATACATATATACATATATACATATATACATACATATATACATATGCATATATATATACATATAAATATATACATATATATATATATATATATGCATATATATATATACATATATATATACATATATATATATACATATATATATATATATATGCATATATATATATACATATATATATATACATATACATATATATATACACACATATATATATACATATATATACATACATATATATATATATATACATACATATATATATATATATATATATATATATATATATATATATATATATATATATATATATACATACATATATATACATAGATATATACATATATATACATACATATATACATACATATATATACATGTATATATATATACATATATATACATAGATATATACATATATATATATATATATATATATATAACATAGATATATACATATATATATATACAAAAGATGAATATAAAATGAAAGTGCTTTTATAAAGGAATTTATTAAGTATTGACATATGTTTCTGTAACTGACGGAATACCTATGTATCGCTGCTTGAGTAATCATATATTGTTAGCAAGTATTCGATAGCAAATGTATAATCAGTTGTCACTTCTTCAGAGATATTGGATGAATTTATCCAATATCTCTGTTGAAGTGACAACTGATTATACATTTGCTATCGAATACTTGCTAACATTATATGATTACGCAAGCAGCGATACATTGGTATTCCGTCTGTTACAGAAACATATGTCAATACCTAATAAATTCCTTTATAAAAGCACTTTCATTTTATATTCATCTTTTCTACATTTTCTCCGGAATATAATTTTTACTCGTTGAGCAAACCTACATGTACGCTGTTCATCTCTAACGTGACGATATATTATCACTACATTATTGATAACTTGAAATTTTTATATATATATATACATATATATACATAGATATATACATATATATATACATAGATATATACATATATATATATATATATATATATATATATATATATATATATATATATATATATATATATATATATATATATATATATATATATATATATATATGGTGGCTGCCAACTCGTTTTCAAGTACGACCACTACTTTATATCCACGTAGGTAAACCCCTACCGATACGCTGAACGAGTGTGACTTTTTAGTCCAGCCAGCGACTTGAAAACTCTGGTACAAACACTACGCTTGTGACAATTATTGACACATATTGCTGGGCCCATGGTACCATGTGAAGACAAGTGCAGAGAGATCTCCAGATATAAAGCAATGCCTGTGCCGTGAAGCTTTTATAGTGAGCAAAGGCACTGCACAAAGCCAGTCCCACTCTCTTAACCAAGATGATATTTACCAAAAAGAAGAACAAGTCAAGATCATTGGATACCATCAGAGTTGCAGGTGTTATATCAGAGTTTTCCTTCTCCTAGAATTCTGCCTTGACAAAGGCTAAGGGGTCATCTCTCCCGGTGATTTTGGATGGCCATTGACTGTTAAGAGTTCCTTTGCCCTTTGACAGGTTTTGTTTTTAGTCCTGCAGGATGTCCAAAGTCACCCTCCTCACCAAGAAACCTTGGTGGGGTTGCCAGTTTAGTCGCCAACGACCCGACCATGAGACAGGTTGTACTGGGTACATGTTACCAGTAGCACCAACTGGTGACCTGACATAATACATATATATACATACATATATACATACATATATACATGCATATATATACATATATCTATATATATATATATATATATACATATAAATTTTAAATTGTATGATACTATATCTAGGGAAACGTCTCATGATTCATAACAGCCAGTGATAGCCACTGGAAAAAGATTTATAACGAGGGAAAGATAGAGTGTGTGTGTGTGGGGGGGGGGGGGTCGAAAGTTAAACAGTTAGAATTTGGAAATATTTAATTTATAATATTAATGTGAAGACTCCAGATTTCAGGATTATTTGCCATTTATTTATATATTATTTATATAAATTCGATAAGTGTGTTATCATTTCTAAACTTCTAAATTGTGAGAATAACATTTTAAAGGATTTAGTTGGCACGTAAAGAAAGAAATATTATACTGTTGATTAATTACCTAAATCTAAACTTTAACAAATATCTCAACATATGAGGTATGTAAAGCTTTTAAAGTACTTATTGTTATAAATATTTGAATAATTATTATGTATATAGGTGTATATTAATGAGTCCGTATGTATAAGGTAAAAATAAAATAAAATAATATGTTACAGATACAATTTATAGAGAATTATTCTTCAACCAAGATATCAACGTATTATTAGATATAGGGATGTATATATATATATATTAGGTATTATTAATGTAGTATACTTTAGGTAAATGATAACAGTTATACTCTTAACAACGTGTTACATTTAAATATATATATACATATAAGAAAAACGAACAATGAGTATAAAATTCAAAATAATGTCTATAATAGTTTTTAGTTTGGATATTTTCTCTATATTTGAATTATGTATATAGAAGTATGGTAGGTATATTTAAAAATATTTAAAAATATATAAAATACAATATATAACTATATATATATTATAAAACTATTATATTATAAATAAATAAATAAATAAATAAGAGATCGAAAGTACAGCGAAAAAAATTCACAATTATATATAAGTTTGAATCTATCTCAAATTTAGATATTATAGTGCAGTAAGTATATTTAAAAGAAATATATGCTATATTATACTATAAATAATAGATCAAAAAGTCATTAAACATTTGGAGTTATAGATAAGTTTCGTAAACATTTTTGAATTGGGTATTAAAACTAAAAGTTAAAAGAGATTACAAATGTATTAAAAATTCACAGTTAAATAAATTCAATAGATATGTAAAGATTAGGTATTGTACTAAATTATAGATAAATGATGGTGTTGATCAAAGCTAACAAATAAAGTTGTGTGTATCAATGTTTAGGCATGCTAATTGAAATATTGTCATTCATTCTAATGTTGTTTTTTCTATAGATATCCATAAAATAAAGCAATATTAAGGCCATTGATGTTTTTTACTGTTGATTATATTCATGGTAACCGAGTTGTTATTGGTTCTTTCTTTCTCGTTTTATGCGAGGCTAAAAAAGTAGACATAGCTTTATGGAGGCAATTAGAGAATAATTCACTTTTTTTGTTAATTAAGGTCTCATAATTATTAATAATCAACAGGGTCTCCATTGTACAGAGCGGGCAGTTATTTGATATACTAGAGTTGCGGCAAATTCCACAGTTCCGAAGTTTTGTCCAAAGAATGGAGTATTCCAGGTTCTTCTCTTTTAAAGACCATATGAGCTGTGATAAAGACGTGGATGATTTCTTCTTAGAGTTCGAGAATGAGCATTTATGGTTCGCGAAACGAAGTTTGAATGTGGACGAGGTTGATCCAATGTAATTGTATTTTTATGGTCAGTTTTTACGGTGAATTTACAAACCAAATTACTATCTAAACAATTATTTTGCAAAGGACAATTACTTTTATTTCTACAATTACAATTTGGTTTAGTATCATTAATGTTAACTCTATTATTATGATCATTAAGTTGGTTTGGTTTTAGGATTTTGGCGTTTAATTTGGCGATGTTTTGGGCCATGTTACTGGTTGTAGAATTTCCGAATTTAATGGTATGTCTATTAAAAATGGAATGGTATTTATGTTGAGTAGGGAAAGAGGTGCCAAGAGCTTTAAAGAATAGTTTTGCAATTGGTGTTTTAACTGCGACCGAGGTTGGGGGTGCGAACCATATGACTGGTTTAGATCTAGTTCGTATTCTCGATTTATTTAGCGTATGTGTGTTTGAGTTATAATTATTAGAGTTATTCTTATATGTGTTATAATTTTTATTATTATTATTAGGAATAATACTTGAATTGTTATTATCTACATATTCTATATTATTCATATATCCTGCTCTTTTTAAAGCGTTGTTGTAATATTCCGCATTTTTATCAAATATATCTTTATTAGCTGATATTTGCACACTATTTACTATAGCTTTTTTTACAGATCTAGGGTGATTTGAATAGTTACTAACATAGTTTAAGTTTTCATTAGGCTTATGAAAAGGGTAATAGAAGCCGGTGTTTAAGTTAAAGGTAACGTCAAGGAAATTAACTATTTTGGTACCATTTTCTACTTCTAATTTAAGGTCGTACGTTTTAAAGAATTCTATGTATATATATATTTAAATGTAACACGTTGTTAAGAGTATAACTGTTATCATTTACCTAAAGTATACTACATTAATTGTGTCTACTTTAGGCACAAGGCCAGCAATTACCCAGTGCATTACTGGTACTTTATTTTATCGACCCCGTAGGGATGAAAGGCAAAGTCAACCTCGGCGGGATTTGAACTCAGATGGTAAAGGGACGTAACTATGCTGGAAAGCATGGCGTCCGACCCTCCACCGATACTGCCAATCCACCGCCCTTGTATACCTAAAGTATACTACATTAATAATACCTAATATATATCTAGTTATATATTGTATTTTATATATTTTTAAATATTTCAAAATATACCTACCATACTTCTATATACATGATTTAAATATAGAGAAAATATCCAAACTAAAAATTATTATAGACATTATTTTGAATTTTATACATGCACTCATTATTCGGTTTTCTTAAATGCATATATATATATATATTTAAATGTAACACGTTGTTAAGAGTATAACTGTTATCATTTGCCTAAAGTATACTACATTAATAATACCTAATATATATCTATATATATACATCCCTATATCTAATAATACGTTGATATCTTGTTTGAAGAATAATTATCTATACATTTTATCTGTAACATATTATTTTATTTTATTTTATTTTTACCTTATACATACTGACTCATTAATATACACCTATATACATAATAGTTATTCAATTATTTATAACAATAAGTACTTTAAAAGCTTTACATACCTCATATGTTGAGATATTTGTTAAAGTTTAGATTTAGGTAATTAATCAACAGTATAATATTTCTTTCTTTACGTGCCAACTAAATCCTTTAAAATGTTATTCTCACAATTCAGAAGTTTAGAAATTATAACACACTTATCGAATATATATAAATAATATATAAATAAATAGCAAATAATCCTGAAATCTGGAGTCTTCACATTAATATTATAAATTAAATATTTCCAAATTCTAACCGATTAACTTTCGAAACACACACGCTTTATCTTTCCCTCGTTATAAATCTTTTTCCAGTGGGTATCACTGGTTGTTATGAAACATGAGACGTCTCCCTAGATATAGTATCATACAATTTAAAATTTTAGAACACTTTAAGTATGCAACGCTTTTTCTTACTCACATATTCTCTAATGAATTCATTACGTTTTCGCACTCTCACAGATATTATATAAGTTAAATTTTCTATCGGGTAATCACTACCTTGATTAAATCTTAACCATTTAACATCTCAGGGTATGTCATGTATCATTATATTTTGTCTGATGAGGACGTACTGTTGTACATCCGAAATATGTATAACATGTAATTGATCAAAAGAACATCTATTTTATATATACATATATATACATAGATATATACATATATATATATATATATATATATATATATATATATATATATATATATATATATATATATATATATATAACCAAATATATATATATATATATATAACCAAAAAGTGAGTGTGTTCTGTTATTAATTCTGGCAATATTACGCAAATATGACCCTCCCCAAATATAACAATATCTGTTTCGACACACGATTTCATATAAAAAACCTCGCAAAACTAATTCATCGCCGCTATGGCATTAGCTTGTGCCAAGCTGAAAGGTTATTGAAAGACACTGTTTTCTGTTATATAAAAACTACAATAACAACAGAACAAATCCGCTTCTTAAAACACTGTGTTTCCTCCAAAACATACACAACAAACATATCAAAACAAGTAAATAATTTATTATTGAACAAAACACAAGCTGAACGGCTAAAACACACAATAACAGTTAATATGAAAAGAACAACATACACAAAAGTCAACGCACTCTACAGACAAAAACGCATCAACGGTAAGGAAATTGGAAATCTCATCACAGCAAACGAGAGAGATGACTTCATGAGCGTCATCCGACGCGAAACGAAATATGCTCAAAACGAATGCTGTAGGCATTTCAAGAAGAAATTAGAATGGATGAATAAGAAAAAACTACAAGAAAGGAAAATCGAATATTCTCAAAAATACCCAGATAACATCGACAACATCCGTATGAGTGATGTAAAACTACCGGAAGAATTTACCAATGACCACACAGTAAATATCTATGGGAACACTTTAATCAGTGAACAAGAACAACAAATCCTAAAGTTACCACCAAAATTTGCCATCTACAAAAAGATTAACCCTATGGAATGCAAAACGGAACTGGAAAAGTGTTTCACAAAAATACGTTGGAATGCAAAGGTAAACAACAACAACAATAATAACGGTAGTAGTAATATAAACAATAACTCTGGGTATAGAAATAACAGCCATAACCATAACAATGGCAGGAAAGTGAGAAATAGTGATAATGGTAATAATACTAGCGATAGACAGAACAACAACAACCACAATAATAATAATAATAGAAACGTTAACCACAGACACAGCAACAGTGACCACAGTAGTAATAACGGTAACAATACGAACAACAACAACAACAATAACCACAGTGGTAATAATGGAAATAGTGCATGTAGCAACATCAACAAAAACAAGAAACATAATAATAGTAACAACCACTATGGTAGAAATAGCAGTAACAACAACAACAATAACGGTGAAGTAAACAACAATACATCTAGCAATCATAACAATAATAATATTAATGCTAATGATAGAAACAACAACAACCACCATGATAATAATAATAGCAACACACACAACTATGACGATAGAAATAACGACAACCCCTTAGAGAAACTATTCTTCAACCCAGCTGACAAAACATATAAGATGGGTAATATCTATCCTACGAGGTTACCCTTTAATAAAAGAGTTTGCATACCACAACAAATAGATGACGAGACGGAGGCACAGTTCACCATAGCTAGAAATAAGATTAGACAAGTAGTAGACAGGTACACTATGAGACAGAGCAGACCAGAGGCCCAACAACTTGGGATAAAACCTGTAGAAGGCTTGGTTAGCCTCAAGCAGCGCACAAGGGATGGTGAGGTAGTGTGTCTACCCACAGATAAGTCTGGTAGGATGTCAATAGATAGCATGCCGAACTACATCGAGGCAATGCAACCCCACATCACCAACACGAGCGAAGTTGCACAACTAACACACGATGGGAGAGAAAAAATCCTCAACGCTCACATGATGATGTGGACTGACATCCTAAAGCCAAGCAGAAGCACTGCCAACAACTTCCAGGCGTCTAACAATGGCATACCACCCTTGTATGGGCTCCGCAAAGACCACAAGACAGTCGACGACCCGACAACAGGACCACCAACAAGACCTGTATGCGGAGCTAATATAGCTAGCAACTACAGGATCTCCTACTTCCTCTCAATGGTTATACGCCCCATAATCAAGATGTCCCCAGATGTATGTGAAAGTACAGAGGCCCTCCTCAGCAGAATCAGTGAGTGCAACAAAAACAGGAGCCTATCCAACTGCATAATAGGCAGCATGGATGTGGTGTCACTGTACCCATCCATTAACATTGATTTTGCTGTGAAAAGATGTGTGGAGATGATCATTGAGAGTGAGGTGGAGTTCTGCGACGTCGACACAGACGAACTGGGCCTCCTACTTAGACTTACCTACGACACTGACTACCTAGACAGCCATGACCTTAGATGTTTCTGCCCTAGTAGACCTATAAGAGGTAGACCCCCCACCATAACCTCAATGGCTAAAAAGACTCCCATAGGAAGGTGGATTGGGTGGACCAAAGCTATACGGACCCCCCAAAACACTGATCAGGTAAGAAAAATGGTCGCACATGCAATAGGGGCTAGTATCAAAACTACCCTAAAGGGCCACATATTTAAGTTCAATGAGAAAATCTACACCCAAAATGAGGGAGCAGCCATCGGCGTCAGCATAGCTGGCGATGTTGCCAACCTTTTCATGGTATGGTGGGAAAGGAGACTTAAAGATCTCCTTAATGAAAGCTCCATAGACCTCATCATGTACTCTCGTTATGTAGACGATATCAATATAGTTATAAGAACACCCCCACTAGAGAGCACTAACAAGTTTGATTTAGAACGTAGCACGATGGAAAGCATCCAGCAGATAGCTAATTCCATACACCAGAGTATAACTGTAACTATAGACTTCCCTTCCAAACACCATAACAATAGACTACCTGTATTAGACACAGAACTCTGGATTAACACTATAGACGAGAGAGCCCAAATTCTCCACTCACACTATGCTAAACCCATGGCCTCCAAATACCTGATACTCAAAAACTCAGCAATGTCCAGTAGTGCTAAGTTTAATATTCTGATCGCAGATTTGGTACGAGTGATGAAGAATGTGTCCAGCATGTGCGACCCAACAGAAATGGAAGGACACATCCAACACTTCATCAACCGCATGCAGTTCTCTGGCTACAACCAAAGAGACAGAGTCAGAGTATACGAAGGAGCCATGGAAAAGTATAAGACCCTCATAGAACTGGACATGAAAGGAATTTGCCCACTATACAGGAGCAAATCATGGAATAGCTTAGATAGGGCTAGACATAAGATAGGGAAGGCCACATCATGGTACGACAACCAGAGATATCAGAGTGTCATGTTTGTGGACGCCACCCCTGGAGGGAAATTAGCTAACCAGTGTAGAAAGGCCCTGAGAAAGACCCACTTAAAAATAAAGGTGGTAGAAAAGCCAGGAACCACCATAAAATCCCTGATCAGCAAAACCTACCCTTTTAAGAAAACCCACTGTACCAATAGGAAATGTATCATATGTAAGGTGAACCCCCGGATAAACTGTAAAACTAGAAACGTAGTCTATAGCATAAGATGTACAGAGGGTACTTGCAGAAACACGACAACAACATACATAGGTGAGACAGCTCGTAGCATAGGTGAAAGGATAGACCAACACTGGGGGGAACTAAAAGGACGAAAAAACGGGTCAGTACTATACGAACATGCTAGACAACATCATGACGGTAACATAGACAACATAGAAATTAGAATAATATCTAAACATAGGAACGACCCAGCAGATAGGCAAATCAGAGAGGCCAGTGAAATAGAAATTAGAAGACCAAAGCTAAACAGAAAGAATGAGTGGAACAACAACAACACCCAAACAAACAACACTGACCTAAGAGAAGTATAAATAAATAAGTAAATTAAATTAAATAAAATAAGATAAATAAATACATACACAAGCACATAAACACACACTAGTCACCCAGCAGACACAACACTATACACACTAGTCACACATCACACATAACACTATACACACACGCAAACGCATGCGCAAAGAAGACAAAATAAAATAAGATAAACAAACAAGCAAATAAATAAATAAATATATAGACAGACTGAACAAAAAAAAAAAAAAATGGCGTAGACATACAACGCAACAGGAGGAACAATGAATATAACACCACTGACGATGTTGCAGATGTGCAACGAAAGATTTATGTAAACTATATATATATGTGTTTGTCTATATTGTATCTGTATTATTTTTGACCGCCGGTCAGTCAATGGCAACATTGAGGACCGAGTAAGTTAGATCGCAGATATATATATATAAAAGACAGCGAGAAGCGAAAACCAACCAAACAGTGAGTGTGTTCTGTTATTAATTCTGGCAATATTACGCAAATATGACCCTCCCCAAATATAACAATATCTGTTTCGACACACGATTTCATATAAAAAACCTCGCAAAACTAATTCATCGCCGCTATGGCATTAGCTTGTGCCAAGCTGAAAGGTTATTGAAAGACACTGTTTTCTGTTATATAAAAACTACAATAACAACAGAACAAATCCGCTTCTTAAAACACTGTGTTTCCTCCAAAACATACACAACAAACATATCAAAACAAGTAAATAATTTATTATTGAACAAAACACAAGCTGAACGGCTAAAACACACAATAACAGTTAATATGAAAAGAACAACATACACAAAAGTCAACGCACTCTACAGACAAAAACGCATCAACGGTAAGGAAATCCGAAATCTCATCACAGCAAACGAGAGAGATGACTTCATGAGCGTCATCCGACGCGAAACGAAATATGCTCAAAACGAATGCTGTAGGCATTTCAAGAAGAAATTAGAATGGATGAATAAGAAAAAACTACAAGAAAGGAAAATCGAATATTCTCAAAAATACCCAGATAACATCGACAACATCCGTATGAGTGATGTAAAACTACCGGAAGAATTTACCAATGACCACACAGTAAATATCTATGGGAACACTTTAATCAGTGAACAAGAACAACAAATCCTAAAGTTACCACCAAAATTTGCCATCTACAAAAAGATTAACCCTATGGAATGCAAAACGGAACTGGAAAAGTGTTTCACAAAAATACGTTGGAATGCAAAGGTAAACAACAACAACAATAATAACGGTAGTAGTAATATAAACAATAACTCTGGGTATAGAAATAACAGCCATAACCATAACAATGGCAGGAAAGTGAGAAATAGTGATAATGGTAATAATACTAGCGATAGACAGAACAACAACAACCACAATAATAATAATAATAGAAACGTTAACCACAGACACAGCAACAGTGACCACAGTAGTAATAACGGTAACAATACGAACAACAACAACAACAATAACCACAGTGGTAATAATGGAAATAGTACATGTAGCAACATCAACAAAAACAAGAAACATAATAATAGTAACAACCACTATGGTAGAAATAGCAGTAACAACAACAACAATAACGGTGAAGTAAACAACAATACATCTAGCAATCATAACAATAATAATATTAATGCTAATGATAGAAACAACAACAACCACCATGATAATAATAATAGCAACACACACAACTATGACGATAGAAATAACGACAACCCCTTAGAGAAACTATTCTTCAACCCAGCTGACAAAACATATAAGATGGGTAATATCTATCCTACGAGGTTACCCTTTAATAAAAGAGTTTGCATACCACAACAAATAGATGACGAGACGGAGGCACAGTTCACCATAGCTAGAAATAAGATTAGACAAGTAGTAGACAGATACACTATGAGACAGAGCAGACCAGAGGCCCAACAACTTGGGATAAAACCTGTAGAAGGCTTGGTTAGCCTCAAGCAGCGCACAAGGGATGGTGAGGTAGTGTGTCTACCCACAGATAAGTCTGGTAGGATGTCAATAGATAGCATGCCGAACTACATCGAGGCAATGCAACCCCACATCACCAACACGAGCGAAGTTGCACAACTAACACACGATGGGAGAGAAAAAATCCTCAACGCTCACATGATGATGTGGACTGACATCCTAAAGCCAAGCAGACGCACTGCCAACAACTTCCAGGCGTCTAACAATGGCATACCACCCTTGTATGGGCTCCGCAAAGACCACAAGACAGTCGACGACCCGACAACAGGACCACCAACAAGACCTGTATGCGGAGCTAATATAGCTAGCAACTACAGGATCTCCTACTTCCTCTCAATGGTTATACGCCCCATAATCAAGATGTCCCCAGATGTATGTGAAAGTACAGAGGACCTCCTCAGCAGAATCAGTGAGTGCAACAAAAACAGGAGCCTATCCAACTGCATAATAGGCAGCATGGATGTGGTGTCACTGTACCCATCCATTAACATTGATTTTGCTGTGAAAAGATGTGTGGAGATGATCATTGAGAGTGAGGTGGAGTTCTGCGACGTCGACACAGACGAACTGGGCCTCCTACTTAGACTTACCTACGACACTGACTACCTAGACAGCCATGACCTTAGATGTTTCTGCCCTAGTAGACCTATAAGAGGTAGACCCCCCACCATAACCTCAATGGCTAAAAAGACTCCCATAGGAAGGTGGATTGGGTGGACCAAAGCTATACGGACCCCCCAAAACACTGATCAGGTAAGAAAAATGGTCGCACATGCAATAGGGGCTAGTATCAAAACTACCCTAAAGGGCCACATATTTAAGTTCAATGAGAAAATCTACACCCAAAATGAGGGAGCAGCCATCGGCGTCAGCATAGCTGGCGATGTTGCCAACCTTTTCATGGTATGGTGGGAAAGGAGACTTAAAGATCTCCTTAATGAAAGCTCCATAGACCTCATCATGTACTCTCGTTATGTAGACGATATCAATATAGTTATAAGAACACCCCCACTAGAGAGCACTAACAAGTTTGATTTAGAACGTAGCACGATGGAAAGCATCCAGCAGATAGCTAATTCCATACACCAGAGTATAACTGTAACTATAGACTTCCCTTCCAAACACCATAACAATAGACTACCTGTATTAGACACAGAACTCTGGATTAACACTATAGACGAGAGAGCCCAAATTCTCCACTCACACTATGCTAAACCCATGGCCTCCAAATACCTGATACTCAAAAACTCAGCAATGTCCAGTAGTGCTAAGTTTAATATTCTGATCGCAGATTTGGTACGAGTGATGAAGAATGTGTCCAGCATGTGCGACCCAACAGAAATGGAAGGACACATCCAACACTTCATCAACCGCATGCAGTTCTCTGGCTACAACCAAAGAGACAGAGTCAGAGTATACGAAGGAGCCATGGAAAAGTATAAGACCCTCATAGAACTGGACATGAAAGGAATTTGCCCACTATACAGGAGCAAATCATGGAATAGCTTAGATAGGGCTAGACATAAGATAGGGAAGGCCACATCATGGTACGACAACCAGAGATATCAGAGTGTCATGTTTGTGGACGCCACCCCTGGAGGGAAATTAGCTAACCAGTGTAGAAAGGCCCTGAGAAAGACCCACTTAAAAATAAAGGTGGTAGAAAAGACAGGAACCACCATAAAATCCCTGATCAGCAAAACCTACCCTTTTAAGAAAACCCACTGTACCAATAGGAAATGTATCATATGTAAGGTGAACCCCCGGATAAACTGTAAAACTAGAAACGTAGTCTATAGCATAAGATGTACAGAGGGTACTTGCAGAAACACGACAACAACATACATAGGTGAGACAGCTCGTAGCATAGGTGAAAGGATAGACCAACACTGGGGGGAACTAAAAGGACGAAAAAACGGGTCAGTACTATACGAACATGCTAGACAACATCATGACGGTAACATAGACAACATAGAAATTAGAATAATATCTAAACATAGGAATGACCCAGCAGATAGGCAAATCAGAGAGGCCAGTGAAATAGAAATTAGAAGACCAAAGCTAAACAGAAAGAATGAGTGGAACAACAACAACACCCAAACAAACAACACTGACCTAAGAGAAGTATAAATAAATAAGTAAATTAAATTAAATAAAATAAGATAAATAAATACATACACAAGCACATAAACACACACTAGTCACCCAGCAGACACAATACTATACACACTAGTCACACATCACACATAACACTATACACACACGCAAACGCATGCGCAAAGAAGACAAAATAAAATAAGATAAACAAACAAGCAAATAAATAAATAAATATATAGACAGACTGAACAAAAAAAAAAAAAATGGCGTAGACATACAACACAACAGGAGGAACAATGAATATAACACCACTGACGATGTTGCAGATGTGCAACGAAAGATTTATGTAAACTATATATATATGTGTTTGTCTATATTGTATCTGTATTATTTTTGACCGCCGGTCAGTCAATGGCAACATTGAGGACCGAGTAAGTTAGATCGCAGATATATATATATATAAAAGACAGCGAGAAGCGAAAACCAACCAAACAGTGAGTGTGTTCTGTTATTAATTCTGGCAATATTACGCAAATATGACCCTCCCCAAATATAACAATATCTGTTTCGACACACGATTTCATATAAAAAAACCTCGCAAATCTAATTCATCGCCGCTATATATATATATATATATATATATATATATATATATATATATATATATATATATATATATATATATATATAATTCAAGAGATAAGAGTAACATGGTTGTCTGTACAATAAGGTTTTTATTCACGGTGCTGACAATTTTTTCTTATTATTACTATTAAAATCATCTTAATGTACCCTATCCCTAATTTTATTCATCCTGTTCTCTATTTACCATGCATATTTTATTTTTGATTTATTGTCTTGATTATACACTATATGTCATCGAAGTTGTGAATACTAAACCCCCATCATTCGAACTGAGTTAATATAACGAAAATGCTTATCTGTCAGACCATAAATCAATCTACGGTTATTGCTAGCGTGTCTTTAGCCCCTCAGCACACTTGTATCTAGATCACTCATAATTGCACTTAAAGGGGCAGATTCCCAAAATCTGACTCTGGGTACATTTTATTAGTTATCTCTCAATCCCTCAGAAACTACGTCTGAAGTAACCTATAGTAGTTTTCACATGTTAACTTCATACATCTGTATCATATCACTTAGGTTACCATGCTGGTTTTATCATTTTATCATCATATTCTATTTCTCACTTATATTGATGTTATTTATTTAACTATTCAGTATCTAGTTATTTTGTTATTGATATTACTGTTCTGGTCTAATACTACTCCTCTATAAAAGCCATGCCTTGTATATTATCGTCACATTCGCTTGCTCTGATGAATTAACTGGTTATAAACAAAGTATTGGAGTTCGATTGACGCAACATCTAGCGATTAGCGAACTCTAGACCTACCAGCTCAAAGAAACAATTGTCAGCACTGTTAATAAAACCCTTATTGTACAGACAACCATGTTACTTTTATCTCTTGAATTATTATTACTCCAAGTATAACCTACATAGAAATCACCGTGAACTCGCTGCATCACTATGGAAGCGTCTTGTTGAGTCAAACTAAGCCACACGTTAATACCATCTACAACACAGAGTACTATACTACCTCTAAGTGGATTGCCTATAACGAAAACTTGTTATCCCGTTTACATATATATATATATGTATATATATACATACATATATATATATACATACACACACACATATATATATACATACACACACACACACACACACATATATATATATATATATATATATATATATATATATATATATATATTTACAAAGTTAAATTAAATTTAAAGTAAAGGTGTCATGTTCAGCTAGATTCCCGCTGTCCTAATACTACTGGTTTAGCTTGAAACTATCTGTCGAAACGGCCGGAGCTCAGCCGTGTTCCAATTTCATTTTACATTATGTACATGTCTCTGTATATGTTAATTCTTTAAAAATTATGTTTTAAGTGAAAGTGAGCCAACGGGTCACGGGTGGTCCAGTATATTACTAAAACTCTGCGATTGCTTACTTGTCTGGAATGTAATACAGCCAAAAGGGCATACAATGGGGAAATACTTTGAAAGGAAGTTGACCCTGGAATGCGAATACAAGTGGAATAAAACAAGTTTTGCCTAAATCGGTGCACGGGTTCCCGAGATCTGGGGGTTTTCCGGGTACCTTGATAAATAGAGAGAGAGAGACGGATAGAGAGAAAAAGAGAGTGTTTGTGAGAGAGTAGGGACCTAACTAATCGGAGTAGGGACATAACTAATAGGAGTAGGGACCTAACTAATCGGAGTAGGGACATAACTAATAGGAGTAGGGACCTAACTAATCGGAGTAGGGACATAACTAATAGGAGTAGGGACCTAACTAATCGGAGTAGTGACATAACTAATAGGAGTAGTGACATAACTAATAGGAGTAGGGACATAACTAATAGGAGTAGTGACATAACTAATAGGAGTAGTGACATAACTAATAGGAGTAGTGACATAACTAATAGGAGTAGGGACATAACTAATAGGAGTAGTGACATAACTAATAGGAGTAGTGACATAACTAATAGGAGTAGTGACATAACTAATAGGAGTAGGGACATAACTAATAGGAGTAGGGACATAACTAATAGGAGTAGTGACATAACTAATAGGAGTAGGGACATAACTAATAGGAGTAGGGACATAACTAATAGGAGTAGTGACATAACTAATAGGAGTAGGGACCTAACTAATCGGAGTAGGGACATAACTAATAGGAGTAGGGACCTAACTAATCGGAGTAGGGACATAACTAATAGGAGTAGTGACATAACTAATAGGAGTAGGGACATAACTAATAGGAGTAGGGACATAACTAATCTCTGAGCTAAGCATCGTATGGAGTAACGTTACTTCAAAGACCCTTCAGAGGAAACCCATGGGGTAATTGATGGATAATTTGGTGAGTAAATTGGGGGATACAATCATAGGTAAAACTGGCAGTAAAATTGTGGGTAAAATATAATTATGGGTAAAATGGTGGGTACAATTGAGAGAAAATTATGGGGTGTGGGTAAGATCTTGTGTAAGATAGAGGTTAAGAGGGGGGCAGTAACTTGGATCCTCATCAGATCTAAACAAAGATAGACAATGAGAGGAAGAGAAAGTCAGTAATAAACTGATACTTTATTTTATCGACCCTGGATGAAAAATAATGTTAACCTCGGCTGGTTTTGAACTCAAAACACAAAGAGCCGAAATTCTTCAGTAAGAATGGAAAAAAAACCCAGATACAACCTGGAACCAGTTACATTGCAAGCGAACTGAGGACAGAAATGGGCTGAGAGATAACACCGAAACGCAAGCTGTCTGACGTGTTAGCAGTTCTGCCAAACCACTGCCCTATATTGGTACTTTATTTATCGTCCCTAAAAGGATAAAAGGCAAAGCTAACCATGTTGGAATTTGAACTCAGAGCTCAATGAAACGGAACAGACATTGCGAAGAACTAATCCGTCTGACATATCACAAGTATAGACATCAAACATGTCAGTTATTGATAAACATTACAATACCTATAGCGTATATCAAACTTTCCTCGGGGGGAATGTTTAGAGGAAGTAAAAGACGCAACAACTGCTATTTTTATAGACACGTTAACAGAAGTTTTACGGCCAGCAGCGGAAACGTGCGAAATATTTATTACTACAAAATGTAAATCTAATTAAAAAGCGAAATCAAACGTCTGTTACTAAAATTAAGTTTAATTTACGTTTGTGATGAGTGAACTATATAACAGGAATAAAGCATTAAACTTAATGTAATTGATTTACTGAATATCTCAACAGAAATTAAATCCCAGACAATACTCGCCTCCATACGACAAGGATTTCTGGTTTAGACATGAAGCTAGCAATTTTGGGTGAAGAAGAAAGCCGATTAAATCGACTCATTACGTTACTGGTACTTTATTATTGTCTCACCCCGTTAGATATGAAAACAGCGATGATCAACTGCAAAGTGTAAACAAATTAATATATAGGTGGTGTCAGATGTACAATGACATGTGAGGTGGAGGAGAGGAGACAGGAGTTTCTGACAGTAATGTGGTGTTCCATGGAGGAGGAGGTGAGGCAGGAGTTTCTGACAGTAATGTCTACCATGGAGGAGGTGAGACAGGAGTTTCTGACAGTCATGTGGTGTTCCATGGAGGAGGTGAGACAGGAGTTTCTGACAGTAATGTCTACCATGGAGGAGGTGAGACAGGAGTTTCTGACAGTAATGTCTACCATGGAGGATTCTAACTATATATCACCCTAACACAACATTCGTATTGTAAGGAACTTTCATTCGAGGTCACTAACAAATCAGTCAAGTACTGGGGTCGTTTCTTCCTCTTTGTCACTATTCTTCTCTCTATTTCTAGACCTCAGACTCCGCCAGGAGTTAATGTCCTTGAAACGCCGGATATTAATGCAGCGCCCCCTATCACTACCCCAGGTGTTACAGGGCCACACACATACATACATACACACATATACACACATTCACATACATACACATATACATACATACACATACACACATACATACACACATACACAAATATATATATACACACATACATTTTAAGCCAAACGAAATAAAATTATATTAGACAGAATAGGTTATGATATGAAATAGACAACAACAACAACAACAGCAACAACAACAACAACAACAACAACAGCAACGACCATGACAGACCACAAAACAAAAACAACAAAAACAGTAAACCTCTCTTTGGTATCAATAACTACCGAGATCAAAGAATGTTTTAAACCAACCACCACCATCAATACCACATCAACACCACCACTACAACCACCACCACCATCAATACCACATCAACACCACCACTACAACCACCACCACCACCACCACTACAACCACCACCACCACCACCACCACATCAACACCACCACTACAACCACCACCACCACCACCACTACAACCACCACCACCACCACCACCACCACATCAACACCACCACTACAACCACCACCATCACTACCACATCAACACCACCACTACAACCACCACCACCTCTACAACCACCACCACCACCACCACATCAACACCACCACTACAACCGCCACCACCACTACAACCACCACCATCAC
>OZ024753.1:21744361-21756861 GCA_964016885.1 Eledone cirrhosa | reverse complement strand
AACCTTATTTAATGTTGGTTTATATTTTTGAATAAACATATTTTCCTTATTTATTCGCATTTGTTCTGTTGTATTGTTAGCGCAAAGGTAAAATGAGAAGACTTGGAATGTGGGTGTCTTATTACTTGCGCAAATGTCTAGATATGCACTTAGTGGTATCTGTCTCGTGGTTGGATCTCGTAATTGTTGGCGATGAACTGTCATTCTGTTTCTGAGTGTGAGTTTAGTTTGTCCTATATAATCTTCATTGCATCCTTTACATTTAATGGCATAAATTAGATTTTTTGATGAGCAAGTGAAGTGATTTTTTACAGTAAAATTTTGTCCTGATTTAAATGTATACGTGTTGCCTTCAATGAGGTGAGTGCAGGTTCCACAATTAGAGCGACCATATTTTTTGATACTTGGTTGTGGGTTTGTGGTAGGTTATTTGGCATTGGTGAGTAATGTTTTCAGTGATTTTGGTTGTCTTTTGCTTTTGATTATTTTGTGTGTTTCAAGGGCTTTTTTCATTCTTGGGTTTTGTTTTAGTAGTGGGATGTTATTGTGAATAGTGTTGTAAGCTTCCGCATTTCTTGGGTTGTGTGTTGAGATATATGATAGAATATTGGACGTACCTTGAATTTGTTTCTGTTTCCGTAATTCATCAATGCCTATTGCTTTAGCCCTTTCTATTCCATTATTTATTAGTAATAGTGGGTACTCTCTCTCGAGTAGAATTTCCTTTAATTCTTGAAGTCCTTTATTTCGCGTTTCATAATTGGAGACAATTGTGCAAATTCTTCTTGCTAGGTTAAAAGGAATGTTCGTCTTCGTGTGCTTTGGATGGTTGGAGGTGAATAGCAGATATTGTTTGGAATCTGTTGGTTTGTAGTGTATGTCAGTTTCGATATTTGTGTCTTTTTTATGATTAAGATGTCCAGAAATGGGAGTTGATCTTGGCTGTATTCCATTGTGAATTGGATGTGGTTATTGATGCCGTTTATTAAGTTTTTGAAATCCTTCAGTTGGTTGAGTGTGTGGGACCAAAGAATGAGGCAATCATCCAAGTAGCGTTTCCAATTCTCTGATAAATATTTGTGGAAGTTCAATCCGTATTTTGATTTGGACTGTTCATATATCTGGACTTCTAAGTATGCCATGACTAAGTTGGCATAAGTTGGAGCGGCTTTTGTACCCATCGCAGTCCCCGATATTTGCTTCTAAGTATTGCCATCGAAATCAAAAAAGTTGTTCTGTAGGATGAATTTTAATCCCTCGGTGATGAAGCTTTTTTCTATTCTGTCAGGTATCTCATTGGGATATTTCTCTAGCCAGAATCCTATTGCTTCTAGTCCGTATTGGTGTGGGATCGTTGTGTAGAGATTCACTACATCGAAAGACACAATAATAGTGTCGTTGTTGACATGTTTGGGGAGGTGGTTTAAGAGGTCCAGATCGTCTCTTACAAGGCTTGGTATGTGTTTCAGTATTGGTTTCAGTAGTATGTCTATAAAGTTGCTCAATCTGTGTGTTTCACATTGTGGGCCCGCTACAATTGGTCTTAATTTAAGGTCTGTGGGGTATTGTGTGTTCACGCAGGCTGAGGTGGATTGTTTACAGGCATCGTTGATTATTTTACATTTGTGGATCTTCGGAAGTCCGTAAAGGTTGCTGGTTTTGTATTCAAAATTTGTTAAATAATCGCGTTCCTTTTTAGTTAGGTCTTCCTGGTATCGATAAATCAGTGTGTTTAATTTGGTCATTATTTTTGATTGCTGGTAGTTTTTTACTCTTTCATAGTAATTAGTATTTTGTAAGAGAGAGAACATAGAATTTTTATATTTTTCAGCCTCCATAATGACAACAGTACTTCCCTTGTCCGCTTCCTTAATTACAATGTCCGTATTGTTTTTTAGTTCATAGATAATCTCCCATTCCCTTCGATTTGTGTTGGGTTTGGGTTTAGGTTGCGGTAGTTCATGGTATGGGAAGGTAGCTATGTGGTCACAAAATTTGTCCAGAACTCTGTTTCTACCTTTTGTTGGGTTGTAGCTGCTTTTATTCCGTACAATTGATTCGTCGTTATTCTCCTTGTCAAAGAATTCCTCTGTGAGACGTAATTTTCTATAGAAGTGTGAGATATCGTCATTTATCTCGTTGGGGTTAGGGTATTGTGGTGTTGGTGTGAATTTCAGACCTTTGGAGAGAATTTTTACTTGTTGGGCTGAGAGGTTTGTATTTGAAATGTTAATTATTTTCGGTTTTTCAAAATCGGTTTGTGCCACCGGGTGTTGTGAGTCCTGTAGCCTTGGTCTAAAATATGATTTTTCTGGAATGCATAACATCCATGAGCTTGGCTTGATCGCGCTTGGGGATCCACCCGAATCAGTGGGAGACGGTTGCTTCTGACAGGATCCATTGCAAGGAGTGTTTGACGACTCTGCCCCCATGATCATCCCAGACAGGTGGCGGGTGGGAGAAAAAAAAGAAAAGAAAAAGAAGGTAATTATGTGTTGTGTGTTTTAGCTAGCTTTTGTTGTGTAGAGCGGGGTTAGGGGAAATGGTATATATATATGGAAAGGGCATGTTTGTGTGTGTGTGTGTATGTGTGTGTGTGCAAAGTGTAAAATGTTGAAAAGATGGTTCGTATCCCCCATTAGTACGACTGGTACTGTTGGGGTATGTAATATCCAGAGGCAAGGCAGTTAGATCGTACTGAAGAGGTTGCTTTCATAATCAAGGCCCATGAATTAACAACAAAATACCTGGTGCACAAATGTAGTAAAATGCAGGTAAACCTCACAGCACGCTGCAGACTGTGGAATTAATGCTGAATATGTGAGCCACATCATAAGGTCTTCCTTACCCAGTTATTCCAGAGATGGTTGCGAGGCCAGAGTCCTCAAACAAATATCAAACACAAGCATCCGACAATATTATCAGGATGTTATCAACCAATCAGATATGATTAGGTGACCATAACATTATACAATGTCGTCGGTTGAACGAACAAAGTTGGAAATATATCACGTTTCAGGGATGTAGAAGTTTGAGTTAAAACTTCAATAAAATATAGGGGCCACAGACAGACAGGGGTCGGAGACACAGTGTTGGAAAACAGCTGTTCAGTAGGTGTTAAAATAATTGTTTCTACTTTTGGTACAAGGGCAGAAATTACCCAGTTTATTACTGGTACTTTATTTTATCGACCCCGTAAGGATGAAAGGCAAAGTTAACCTCGGCGGGATTTGAACTCAGAATGGCAAGGGCCGTAACTATGCGTCAAAGCATGGTGTCCGATCCTCTACCGATACTGCCAATCCACCGCCAAAATAATTGTTTCTACAATCTTTAATCTGCGACACGTTATCCGGTTCGAAGTTTCTCGCTTCAGACAAAAGAAAAGACGAACCCGGATACTACCACTGGTAAAGGAACGGAATATATCAAAATAACGGGACGACCGCTTCTGTTCGTGCCGGAAGTCATCAAGACTTCCTGTCTGTGTCTACCAGTTTCCTCTGCAAAATAGGAAGGAATGCATCTTACCCTTAGAAAAATCCCCGAAGAATGGAGCGACTGGTGCAGTGGGTATCGCTGGCTGTGCTGCTCCTACACATGTCTGTAGAATCTACTCCCCCTAAAATAGACCGCCTACAAACTCTCTACTTTTCCCCCTTTTGTCTCTCCCTATCTATCTCTCTCTCTCTCCCTCACTCTCTCTATCTATCTCGCTCTCTCTCTCTCTCTAGTATGCGAAATATTTATGTAAACAAAATAAAATCACAATATTTCAAACAATTTAGAAAGTCAATGATGGAAATCAGGCGAGAGTTTTGTCCAGCGTCTATTGACAAAGATATCACCGTTGTTCCACACACACAACACCACACCACACACACAACACCACAACACCACACACCACACACACAACACCACAACACCACACCACACACACAACACCACAACACCACACACCACACACACAACACCACACCACAACACCACACCACACACACAACACCACACCACACACCACACACAACACCACATACCACACACACAACACCACACACACAACACCACACACGCAACACCACACCACACACGCAACACCACAACACCACACACACAACACCACACCACAACACCACACACCACACACACAACACCACACACACAATACCACACACACAACACCACACCACACACACACCACCACACCACACACGCAACACCACACCACAACACCACACACCACACACACAACACCACACACAAAACACCACACACAAAACACCACACACACAACACCACACCATACACACAACACCACACACCACACACACAACACCACACACACAACACACCACCACACACACAACACCACACACCACACACACAACACCACACACACAACACCCCACACACCACACGACACACCCTACCACACACACCACACCCCACACCACATACCACACACAACACCACACCACACCACACACAACACCACACCACACCACACACACCACAACACAACACCACACACAACACCACACACAACACCACACCGCACACACACCACGCCACACCACACACACACCACGCCACACACCACACCACACACCACACATCACACAGACGACAAAACTATAAGACTAAGAACATTAAGACAGCATCTATTAAAGAGAGGAAACACTGTCCTTCCATATTCATATGTACTCATCAGATTCACAGAAATCTCTTCCTTCCTCCGGACATTACAATTGAGATTTCAATAGATATATATTGTGTTAGCACCAACAGAAACGTCCTTCCAGCTCACATATCATCTCCTATGTTCAACACACACACACACACACATATATACATGCACAACACACACATACATGTACAACACACACACACACACACACACATTATATATATATATATATATATATATATATATAAAGGTGGAACTGGAAATAGCACAGAAAATATATTAAAGGATCTGTTTTTCTTTTTTTCTTCTTTGATTCTTCAAAGTGAGATTATTGAAAAAAATGAGAGGAACAATTCTTTAAAAAAAGGAGTTTTATAATATATATAAAATATATATAATATAACCGGTTTCGATGTATCAGTGTGAACCATCTTACATTTCCTCTCCTCGCCACCCCATCTGAACTCTTGACCAGTCCATTAATACAATTGAGATACACATACATATTTACAGAAAATATCCCTCTCCCTAAAAATAATTTTGTTATGTATGAAAAAACACAATTACCACCACCACTACCTCTATATATATATACACAAGACTCCATTTTAAATCCAGTCTCCTTCTCAACAAGAAAGATGAACAAACCTGCCTCAACACTTAATTTTAAATCTTTAATTTTTAATTCTTTTTAATTGTAATGTATATATGTATATATATGTGTGTGGGGTGAGGTGGGGTTGTACATGTATATGTGTATATATATGTGTGTGTCGGATCGGCAAAGGAGCCGCAGTTTTCCAGCGGCTGTGCCCAGTCTGGTCGTCTTCATACATTAGTACCAAGACCAAACTCCGCCTGTACAAGAGCATCGTGCTGCCGACAGTGCTTTATGCGAGCAAGACCTGGAAGAGTACAGCAAAAATAGAGAGACGGCTGAACGCTTTCCACCAGCGGTACCTGCGAAAGATCCTTCGTGTGTCTTGGTGCGACCGAGTGTGAAAGGAGGAGATCCTGCGGAGAGCTGAGTCGTGGACGCTACAGAGAGGGGTCACGGAGTGTCGGTGCCGTCTGGCTGGCCATATTCTGCGTCTGCCCAATGAACGGCATTCGAAAACACCAATGAACTGGACTCCGCCTGGCGGTAAACGGAGGCGGGTTTCCCCAAGGATCACCTGGCGACGAACGTTCCGGAAGGACCTGATGGCAGCCAACATCACCTGGCACCGTCTCGAAAAAGTTTCCGCTGATCGTGACCGTTGGGGAGTACCTACTGCTCGATGTGCCGAACGTCGCGAAAGAATCTAAGATTAAGAGAGAGAGAGAGAGAGAGAGAGAGAGAGAAAGAGAGAGAGAGAGAGAGAGAGAGAGAGAGAGAGTGTGTGTGCGTGTGTGTGTGTGTGTGTGTGTGTGTGTGTGTGTGTGTGTGTGTGTGTGCATGCGTGCGTGCGTGCGTGCGTGTGTGTGTGTGTGTGTGTGTGTGTGTGTGTGTGTGTGTGTGTGTGTGTGTGTGTGTGTGTGTGTGTGTGTGTGTGTGTGTGTGTGTGTGTGTGTGTGTGTGTGTGTGTGTGTGTGTGTGTGTGTTTTGTGCATAAGAGATAATATTTGAGTTGGAAGGACGTTTCTGTTGGTGCTAACACAATAAATATCTATTTAAATCTCAATTGTAATGTCCGGAGGAGGGAAGAGATTTCTGTGAATATGATGAGTACATATGAATATGGAAGGATAGTGTTTCCTCTCTTTAATAGACACTGTCTTAATATTCTTAATCTTATAGTTATATTGGTGCTACTTCTTCTAAATTTAAAGAAAGGTGGTATAACCATCGCCATTCGTTTAAAAGAAAAGATAAAAGATTTAGTAGGACTCTCTCTGAATTGATTTGGCCGCTTAAAAATAATAATATCGAATATTCCCTTTCTTGGCAGAAACTTTCTCGTGCTTTGCCTTATGAAAATGCATCTAAGGGATGTGAACTCTGTACCACAGAGATTCTCCACATCATTCATAATAGGTATTTAATTATAAATAAACGGTCGGAGTTCTTGTCTTCCTAAGTTTAGTTAAATTTTAAATAAAATTTAATAAACTATTAAATAAGTAATATCAAATTTCCTTATATATAGTTTTTAATCTATTTTATTTATAAATCGTTAATAAGCTAAATAGAATAAATAAGTATTATAATATTTCTTCATCATAACTTTTACATCTATTTTAACTTTAATTAGTATATAAGTGAATTAATGTTAACATAAATTGACAAATTAGGCATGTATTTTCGTTCTAACTAATTAGTTTACGACAAAAACATATTTTCCTTTGAACCAATTGATTAATCTCATCAAATGATAACCTAGCCAATTATAAATTAGCAAAGCCAATTGTTAAATATTTTTTTCCACTCCCATAATATTTACTAAATTAAATTGTATACATAAACTACGATAAATCGTCTACGAAATTAGTAATTTATAACTTTTTCTCTATTATATAGTTACATTACTAATTTAACATCTTCGAATATATATTTTTTTTATTATAGCATCTAATTTAATCTAACATAAGTTATAAATAAATAGACTACCGGTCTTGTTTTGACTTTTTTAACCAATCCGGTATCATCATACTTTTGCCAGTTCAAATACCTCAATACCAACTGTAATATTTCTCCCACTCTGTGTTGAGGTTTTCTATCTCATATGCTTGCCGGCTACGGAACTGAACGGGTCGTCTGACCACCTGCATTTCAAATGATTTCTACATCTCCAGTGGATTTTATCTCAAGCGGACATGTTTTGGCTTACATCTTCGGAATACGTATAATAAAATAAATTGGGATGGACTAAAGTAACTGTCTTTCGTTTATTATATATATATATTTATAAGGGCGGTGGATTGGCAGTATCGGTAGAGGGTCGGACGCCATGCTTTCCAGCAAAGAGTTACGGCCCTTTATGGTCTGAGTTCAAATCCCGCCGAGGTTAACTTTGCCTTTCATCCTTACGGGGTCGATGAAATAAAGTACCAGTAATGCACTGGGATAATTGCTGGCTTTGTGCCAAAAGTAGAAACAAATATATATATATATATATATAAGTATTGGTGCTCTGAAATAGCGATGTATACATGAATGTATGTATAGTATATTTGGCAATATACTGTATGTTTAATTAAACACATTTAGAAGACCATTCGCTATCAGTTTTAAAGTAGTGAATATCTCACTTCTTCTCGGCAAAAACAACAGAGAGCGGCCGACAGTCTGTTTCTCGCTTGTGAGCGTATATCAAGACCACACACTTGCAAAAGGCAATTGAGTGTGTGGTCTTGATATGGTCTTCTAAATGTTTTTAATTAAACATACGGTATATTGCCAAATATACTATACATACATTCATATATATATATTGATAAATATCCGGTCATATTCGTTATTTATATACACAAACACATACCTACATATCTATAAACATATACATATATCTATATACATATATACATATATCTACATATATCTATATACACGTACATATATGCATATACATACATAGATACGTACATTCAAACAATATATATATATATATATATATATATATGTGTGTGTGTGTGTGTGTGTGTGTGTGTGTGTGTGTGTGTGTGTGTGTGTTGTGGATTCCTGAGTAGTGTCGGGGGGGGGGACCACAATTAAAAAAGGTACTCAATACGTTGGTAGAGTATAGGCCTCTATTATATAGAAATGACCTCTACAGGACTACAACTGTTATATTCGTATAGTTTCCTACAAAGTCTCTCTATATATACACACTTTGATTAGCTGCACAAGCAATATGTATTAGAATGCCCAGACTTTGTATATACATTTTTGGATACCCTGCATATATATAACAACGGTGACAGGTCACCAAAATGAAGAACAGGTCACCATCATTGGCTGCTATCGAGTCGCAGGTTTTACATCACAGTCTTCCTGGTATGATATCCTAACAAGAACTAGGGAGCGCTCTCACACACGGTGAGCAAACCGAACGCTCTCGCACCAAACCGAATACATATACACATATAAATACACATACAAACATATGTACAACACAGACATTTATATACACATAGGTGTGCTTTTCTACGTGTGTGTGTGTGTGTAACTTTGGTAGGTTTCGGCCAGTGTTGGCCCAGGCCATGTTTAACGTAATAGCATCACCTGGCCAAGTATTTGAATTTATGATTCACAACTCAGTCATGTACGAGAGGATTCTGAAAAGTTCCTGGCTTTGAGGTAGTTGGATGTGCAACCTTCCGAGTTCTTTTTACAGCTTAGAAAATATAATAAAGCAATCTAGGCTCTGTATTTCTAAGTTAATATAACATCTAGGCTGTGTATTTCTAAGTTAATATATCATCTAGGTTGTGTATTTCTAAGTTAATATAACATCTAGGCTGTGTATTTCTAAGTTAATATAACATCTAGGCTGTGTATTTCTAAGTTAATATAACATCTAGGCTCTGTATTTCTAAGTTAACATAACATCTAGGCTGTGTATTTCTAAGTTAATATAACATCTAGGCTGTGTATTTCTACGTCAAGTTAATATTTACAATTTTTCAAATATATTCTTGTTAGATCTCTCTCTCGTTCAGAATATTTCATAAATATATCTGATTTAATTCTGTGAGTGTGAAAGATAGTAAGAGAGTGTGTTCGTGTGCGTGCATGTATGTGTGTGTGTGTGAGTATGTGTGTGTGTATGGGTGTGTGGTGTATGTGCGTGTGCGGTGTGTATATGTGTGTATGTATGCATGTGTCAGGTCACCAGTTGGTGCTACTGGTAACATGTATCCCAGTACAACCTGTCTCATGGTCGGGTCGTTGGCGACTAAACTGGCAACCCCACCAAGGTTTCTTGGTGAGGAGGGTGGCTTTGGACATCCTGCAGGACTAAAAACAAAACCTGTCAAAAGGCAAAGGGGTTCTTAAGAGTCAATAGCCATCCAAAATCACCGGGAGAGATGACCCCTTAGCCTTTGTTAAGGCAGAATTCTAGGAGAAGGAAAACTCTGATATAACACCTACAACCCTGATGGTATCCAATGATGTTGAATTGTTCTTCTTTTTGGTAAATATCATCTTGGTTAAGAGAGTGGGACTGGCTTTGTGCAGTGCCTTTGCTCACTATAAAAGCTTCACAGCACAGGCATTGCTTTATATCTGGAGATCTCTCTGCACTTGTCGTCACATGATACCATTGGCCCAGCACTATGTGTCAATAATTGTCACAAGTGTAGTGTTTGTACCAGAGTTTTCAAGTCGCTGGCTGGACTAAAAAGTCACATTCGTTCAGCGCATTGGTAGGGGTTCTCCTACATGGATATAAAGTAGTGGCCATACTCGAAAACGAGTTGGCAGCCACCATGTATGCATGTACATATGTGTATGTATGTGTATGTATGTGAGTGTATGTGTGTATGTATGTGTATGTATGTATGTGAATGTATGTGTGAATGTATGTGTGTGTATGTGATGTTCAATGTTTATTTTACAGATAAGCTTATTTACCATTCTTTTGATCTTAATTTTTATGTTAAAAAATTTTATACCATTTGTTCCGTTTTTAGTTTTTGTTGTCTGTTGAAGATAGAATTTATTTTACATAGATTGGCAGCAGCCTCGTTCCTAAGACTTGAGAAAAATAGAAATGAATTTTCCGTCAACTTACACTAAGGTCTTAATAAAGAAAACGGCACATTTTATAATGTCGCCCTAAATAGACCTGAAAATATATAAGTTGATAACTGGACACCTTGGTTTATCTTTTGATCATAGGGAGACAGAGCAAATACCGCAAGGCATTCTATCCGACGTTCTATCAATTCGTCACCTCGATATAGGATTGGTTAAAATAAAACCATGATGTATCGTGTTTTAGTTACTTTATTATAGAGGTCAGGTCAGGCTTCTGACAGCTACTGTTACCATGTAACCCAGTACAACCTGTTTCATGGTCGCGTGTCTGTGAGGATTGTAAGTGGAGACCCCAGCGGCACAAAAACCAAGAGCTGTTAAAAGGGCAGATGAACGCCCAGCCACCCCAACTAGGAGTTAAATAGCCTCACCAACACCAATTGGTCAAACGTAGTGCGTACGGCTACACTCCTGACATGACGAAAACAAGCGATGGAGGTCAACTACGGATGGAGTCCTCCAACAGGAGAAGGCCCTGGATTGGATTGCAATTATAGTGCTCTAACTAATTAAAACATATTTTCTCTATATGTCTTTCTCATTTCCATTCTCTCACTCTCTATACTTCTCTGGAAGAAATCTGTTATATTCAGACGTGGAGAGGGGCGCCGCCATGTTGTGAGATGCCCTAGAAACGCCGTCAACACAGCGACTTACGACTCTCTCAGGATTTATGAGACATGTTTTCTTTTTTATATATTAATTAGTACAAAATCTTAAAAAACGTGAAGTAGTGATATTGAGGGAATCCCATATTAGAGAGGGAAGGAAATAACATCAAACTCCAACCCGTATCACATACGGTCTCATCTCAACGATTTAACCGCTTCTCTCTGCTACTGAAATGTATTTCCTACATTTACACAAACCCACAAATGCCATAGATACAACTGAATCAACCTCAGTACAGAATTCAGTTATATTTTCGACAAAAAGAATTTTATATAAAATATTTGATCCAGGTAGCATTTGAATTCAACATTATATATATATATATATATATTGCTATATATACATATATATATATATATATATATATATGGTGATTGCTTCATCTTTGCGGATGATTGCCGTCTCCCTATGCACCCCCATCAACTGTCACTAACTCCAAACGTCCGTTCATGGCCTCTTAGGTGGCTTTTAAGTCCAGCATTAGATTTCCACGGTCTGCAGCAAATGTGACAGACAAAAGATGTGCCCTCTATTGGATTGATTGGGTGAGTTGTGGGATGTCATCCTTATATACCCTCATATGCCTTTTAAGACCAGGTATATTGATTTGCAGATCTTTTTGCACACTACACACGTTGTCTACCTAGTATTGGAGGGATCGAACTGCATACAGTTGGCTTTTTAAGTGATTTTAAATGAGTGGTGTACCCAGAGTTAGAGAGCAGTATACGACCACACACCTCACAAATCCAGCTCCCAATGTTCTTATTGAAGTTTATACTGTGGCCTTTTCGAAGCTGATGTTTAAGTTTTTTTCATGGTCTCTCTTCAAACATCTACAACCTTCCTTCACATGTCCTCTCCATTTACCTCTCTTTAAAGCACTTCTTAACTTCAAACTGTAGATCTTTAAGGTTGTTTTTTATGCAATCCTTTTATCTTTTTCTTGGCTTGTGCTGTATATATAAGACAACAGAAGGCTGGATTCAAAATATTTTTTTCATGTTGCAAAATCACTTTGTTGATTCTGACACTCCAAATCTAGTCTGAAGAAGTCAGTAAACTCCCTATATTTCGTCAAACTCTATATCTACCGCTAAGTCAATATTGAAATGTCACCATGAACCTCTAAGACTGGAGGGAGGGAGTGCAAAAGAAGATATCCTGAAACCGAGGAATGGTCCGGTGGAGTTTATTAAAAGGTAACCAAAGATCAAGTAGTTAAACCGAGAGATGGATTAATTTTAACAGATAACAAAACAAAAAAAGAGCCAGAATATACACCACCAAGAGTCGAGTCCGACGCTCTAACAACTGGATTCAAATCCTACGACAATACGATTTATTCCATACATATGTGATGATGTCACAAATACCTGAAATCAATATAACTGTTTC
>OZ024753.1:21719361-21739361 GCA_964016885.1 Eledone cirrhosa | reverse complement strand
AACCTCTTAACAACAGCTCCTAATACTTTGATAGCTGTATAACATAATTGTTTCTACTTCTGGCACAAGGCCACCAATTACCCAGTACATTACTGGTACTTTATTTTATCGATCCCGTAAGGATGAAACGCAAAGTCAACCTCGGCGGGGTTTGAACTCAGAATGACAAGGGCCGTAACTATATGCATCAAAGCATGGCGTCCGACCCTCTACCGATACTGCCAATCCACCGCCCTACTAGCAGTATAACATAATATCATTTTGTCACTCTTGCTTTTCAATATGATGTCACTGGCACTGTCAATAGTAATGTATCTTAATGAATGTTCCGAAGACTAAGATTATTAGTACCTGTTAGAACATTGTGAATGCTCCGATGAATCCAGACAATTGTCTGGAAGAAACGATCGTCAGCAATTAAATATATTAAGCACAAATTTGATTGTTTTATGTCTTGTATCTCTGCTGTGTAATACAGCATATAATTTACATTGAGCTTTTTCTATTACTGGTAATTAGGTAGTGCTTAATACTACCCTTTCATATTTATAATTGTATATAACTCATATATAAGTATAAATAATATTATTATTATTATTATATATACACGGAGGGCGGTGGATTGGCAGTATCAGTAGAGGATCGGACGCCATGCTTTGACGCAAAGAGTTACGTCCCTTTACGATCTGAGTTCAAATCCTGCCGAGATTGACTTTGCCTTTCATCCTTACAGGGTCGATAAAATAAAGTACCAGTAATTGTTGGCCTTGTGCCAAAAGTAGAAACAATTATTATTATATATACATACATATATATACATATACACACGTATATGAGTATATATATATACAGGTATATATATACACACATGTATGTATATATATACACACATGTATATATATATACACACATGTATATATACACAAACATGTATGTATATATATATATATACACACATGTATGTTTATATATACCCACATGTATATATATATATATATACACATGTATATATATATATATATATATATATACACACACACACATGTATATATATATATATATATATGTATATATATACACATGTATATATATATATATATATATATATATATATGTATATATATACACATGTATATATATATATGACTAGGCTGTATTAGCACCGTTAAAACATTTGTCAGCACTCGGAATAAATTACCTATTTATGGTGTCTACCTGATATTATTCATTCTTTATCTACACTCCGGAATACAGAAGGATCAGAAAGTGAGTTTTCCAACTATTCGTCCATAACTCGTTGAGTAACCCCTCACCGTACGTCTACTCTATCTAGTGTAGTAATTAACCATTACTGCATTCAGGATAATCCTAAGCATTTCTTGCATAACCTAATATATATATATATATATATATATATATATATATATATATATATATATATATATATATATATATACACGTAGGTATATATGTATATATATATATACAGGTGTGCATACGTATATATATACGTGTGTGTATATATATATATATATTTGTTTGTATATATATATACAGGTGTGTGTATATATACATTTGTGTGTGTATATATATATACATTTGTGTGTATATATATATATATATATATATATATATATATATATATATATATATATATATATATATATACATTTCTGTGTGTATATATATACATGTATGTGTATATATATATATATATAAAATAAAGTTAAATAAAAAGTCAAATGTTTAAAATTTAGCTTCGTTTATTGCTGCTATATATATTTCAGTGACAGCCATCTTTGGCTGTGACCTCTTCAGGCAGTTTTAATTAGTGTGGTATAGACAAGTACATATGTTGTTGAGGTGTATAATATTGTCAATACGCTGATATGCACAGTTCCTGGTTGGGTTGTTATTTCACTGAGGAACTGGAATCATATGAATTCAAACAAACGAATTTCAGTGTCAAAGGGCCTCTTCTCCTCTCATTGGTCAGTTGTTAGAACATTCCTCATTCTAAGTGTTGTTATTGTTGGAGTTAGCTTAAAAAATTGATAAAGTGGTAGAAGGGACAAGGTGTTAAAGGAACAAAATAACAAAAGAAGTGTCAAACTTCCCATTGGTCAATTCCGAGAGCATTGCTCAGTCAGAAGTCTATAGAATTCTTTCTGGGGTGAGGCTCCCTGTAGTGGTTGTGTTTGCTATTGTTAAGTACATTTGAACTCTACCATTATTTTGGTAGTGTTGTTGGTGTTGTGGTCAGCTTATATCTTGCTTCTGTTGACAAGTTAGAAGTATCTGTATGTGATTTTTCTTCATCCCTCCTGCCACCATCTCTCATAGTGGTGGTAGTGGGAGGGGGGGTTCTTCCATGTTTATGAAGAAATATAAGGCAATAAATGAAGAAAACAGAAAATAAATAATATAATTTGTATAATTTGAAAATAAATAATAAATAGAGAATAAAGAATATAGAATAAATGAAAAATTGGTGAAAAAGTAATGAAAATGAATATGGAGAAGTGAAAAATAAAATGAAGATTCAAATAAAGTAGGATAAAGTGTGTGTGTGCTAATCTCAAGGTTAGAAATATGTTGGATAGATTGGTATGAGGAACAAGATGTTAAAATAAGATAATCAAACAAAATGTGTTTGTGTAATAATCAATCTCAACTTAAAAATAAATATAAGGTGATACAGTGAAGAGGGCAGAAAACAAATAACAAATTAATAAAGAGAAATCAAGATTTAAAATTGGGACTTGAAAGTCAGAAATCAAGTAAATTAAAATGTGTTTGTGTAATAATCAATCTCAACTTAAAAATAAATATAAGGTGATACAGTGAAGAGGGCAGAAAACAAATAACAAATTAATAAAGAGAAATCAAGATTTAAAATTGGGACTTGAAAGTCAGAAATCAAGTAAATTAAAATGTGTTTGTGTTATATAGATGTTGGCCAAATTATAATGGCTGTGTCCGATTCAATCCTTAGGCTATCATGGTGTCTGCTCAGCCTGGGTTGTTCCCTATGGCTTGAGGGGAGTTCACAACCTAGGGTGTTGTTACTGCCCATATAGCTTCAGGGAGATCTGGCTGAGAGGTGTTTACTTGTTCAGTAGAAGTCCCTATAGCTTGAGGGGAGTTCACATCTTCTTGTGTTGCTACTGTCCATATATCTTAAGGAAGGTCCCGTCTCTAAGGTGTCTGCATGTCCCCAAGAAGTCGGTTCTGAGGTTTATCAGGCCGCTTCCACCTCTTAGTATCTCGAGGGTCTCGTTCAGGCATAGTTTGCATATGCAAGATCCCCCTTTATCGCGTGGTACTTTCCTGATTATTACCAGGCCAGAGAGTACGGGGTCCTGTCCAGCTTAAGCTTCCAGATCAGGTCGGAGAGAGCCGTGCTTTTCCTTTTGGCCTCCTTATTGAATGAATGGCGATGGTTGTACCAGCGGTCTTTAAAGCTCGTTGATGTGGCTCCTATGTAGAGGTGTTCGGAGTTGGGGGTTTTAACCCTACAACCGTATACTAGGTTCTTCTTGAGGCATTCATTACCAAGGGGGCATGATTCGGGGTTTCTGCAGTTGCAGAGGGTGGTCGACCTCTGCGTGCCTAGATTAGGGTTCCCGGTATGTGTTACATGTTGGTCTTCCACCAGGCACGGTGGGGGGTCCCCGGGTCTGTTTGGGTTTCTTGGGTGGGCTCTGGGTCCCCCTTCCCTCCTTTCACATGGTTCTGCTGAGTGTTTGTATTGCCATTTTCTGGTTGTGTGTGGTTTTTAAGCCTACTCCTGTTGATGCTAGCTATGTGTTGGGCCAGATTTCTCGTGGTGGAATACGAGAGCTTCACAGTGTGTCTGTTGAAGATCCTGTGGTATCTGTGGTCCCTCGGGTAGCATTTATCAAGTGCTCCAAAGAATGATTGGGCCAAGCTGTTCTTTAGGGCCGCTGAGTAGGGTGGGTTGTGCCACGTGATTTTTTGGTGTCTCCTCCTGTATGTGTGGGTCGGGGGCGTCGTGATTTGTTGGAGATTTGTTGGGTTGCTGGTGGTTTCCGCACTGTTGCTTCCCCTTTGGGCGCTATGCTTTTTGTTATCTTCACGGCCGGAATCTGTGGGGTGGTCGTTGCCCGCGCCGAGAGATCTATCGTGGGGTGGTCCCCCGTTTCCCCACCCCCTACGTGTCCTGCGGTTGGGGTCGTCGGTCTTGGGGTGGTTAGCGTCACCCCTGAGACTGTTACTCATATTGTGTTTCGTCTCGTGGTTAAGCGTACTAGTCACCACCGCCCGTGTGGTGGTGTCGGGCACATGGTGCCCATTTGTTTCTGCTCTGCCTGTATTGTTAGGGTTCGCCCCCCCCGGGCAACGCGGGTGTGGGTGTCTGTTAGGCTATCCCCATCCCGGCGTTTCGGACTATATGTTATATTTTGGCCATATGCCGCCTTCTTTAGAGCTGCGTTGTAATATTCCGCGTGGTTATTGAATATTTCCTTACTTGCGGACAGGCTGGAGATCCTGTCCGAGACACTCTTCACCACTGCCTTGGTTATGGATCTAGGGTGGTTTGATTTGGCGTTAACATATACGAGTTTCTCGTTGGGCTTGTGATAGGGTTAGTATTGTTCGGTGTTCAGGTTTAGTGTGGTGTCTAGGAAGTTAACTACCTTCCTATTTGGGTCTATTTCTATGCTGAGCCCCTGGTTCTTAAAGAAATGGCGAATACGTCTCCTCATTCCCTCCAACATATTGGTGCTGTGGTCATATACTGTGAATAGAGCAACGTCACGGTATAATCCACCGCCCAGGCAGGGGATTTCATCTTTTATCTGCTTCAGCAGGTAGAGCCCAACCAGGTCCGTTACCTGTGCTGAGTCGCTGGAGCCCATCGTCATGTCAAAGTTATTTGGCCAATCACTCCTGGTCCAAAGGTCTCCATCGAAACGGATTAAGGTCTTTCTTGCGGCGTGGATGATGCTCACCTCCTCTCGGGTTAGGTCCGTATTGGACATCGCTAAAAATAGGGCCTTATTAAGTACTATGGGTGAGATTGAGGAGTAGTTGCTTGTGATGTCCAGTTGTATAAAGCTGGTCCTACTTTTCTCATGCAGTATTTTAAACCATTCTATTACTTCTCCCGTGCATGACCATTGCTGTAATTTAGTTTTCTTCCGAAGCTTGGGCAAAATCCTATCCAGTATTCTTTTACTGACGATATCTAGGTCAGAACTGGAGGGGGCTATTAGTCTGACAGGGAGGTCAAACTCAAAGTTTGGCTTGTGATCTTTAAGGGTAATCCGCGGCTCCCTTGGTTGGTATGGGGCCGTCCTGTCCTCTATGCCGATTCTAGATATAATCCTGTAAGCTGTGGTATTGATCTCATCCAGGGTAAATCCAGGTGTTTTTTTGTAGCACTTCCTCAGTTCCCTGAGGATTAGCTTATTGTACAGTTCAGTGTTCATGTTGTAGAGGTTGTTTGTTTTGTCAGCATGGACAAGTATTCCAGTTGTCTCTTTAAGTACAGTAATCCGGTTTCTCGGGTGTCTGAGGTACTCCTGACTTCTGGTTGGGTTTCCGGAGAATTTGAGGTTGGATGTGATGTTAATCATCTCGTTTTCAAACTCCTCCATTAGTCTGTTGTGGGGGGGGGGGGATTCCTCCTTGATCGAAAAAGGTACTCCATGTTTTGTGTGTTGGTAATTTTCTGCGTTCCTGTTTCGAAGTGGAACGCCTTCCATCTCATCCTACGGACGAGGGAGTCCGTACTCTTGATGAGATCACTGGTGTATTCTCGTTTGTCAGGTAGGGGGATGTCCTTCAGTGACGCTAAGGTTGCCAGTTTATCCATAGTGACTTAAGTCCGCTACTGTTTGAAGCGCTCAACCAGTGTGGGAGCTAGATGGATTTTGAGTATATGTTGGTTGTATACCAACACCTCAGTATGCAGGCTGGAGCCCTCGACGAAGTGCGCAGGTTGGTTTGGTTACTCCGGAGTAATGTAAAATACATCTTTGGAGCACTTGATAAGTGCTTCCCGAGGGACCACAGATACCACAGGATCTTCAACAGACACACTGTGAAGCTCTCGTATTCTACCACGAGAAATCTGGCCCAACACATAGCTAGCATGAACAGGAGTAGGCTTAAAAACCACACACAACCAGAAGATGGCAATACAAACACTCAGCAGAACCATGTGAAAGGTGGGAATGGGGGACCCAGAGCCCACCCAAGAAACCCAAACAGACCCGGGGACCCCCCACCGTGCCTGGTGGAAGACCAACATGTAACACATAACGGGAACCCTAATCTAGGCACGCAGAGGTCGACCACCCTCTGCAACTGCAGAAACCCCGAATCATGCCCCCTTGGTAATGAATGCCTCAAGAAGAACCTAGTATACGGTTGTAGGGTTAAAACCCCCAACTCCGAACACCTCTACATAGGAGCCACATCAACGAGCTTTAAAGACCGCTGGTACAACCATCGCCATTCATTCAATAAGGAGGCCAAAAGGAAAAGCACGGCTCTCTCCGACCTGATCAGGAAGCTTAAGCTTGACAGGACCCCGTACTCTCTGGCCTGGTACATAATCAGGAAAGTACCACGCGATAAAGGGGGATCTTGACTATGCAAACTATGCCCGAACGAGACCCTCGAGATACTAAGAGGTGGAAGCGGCCTGATAAACCTCAGAACCGACTTCTTGGGGACATGCAGACACCTTAGAGCCGGGACCTTCCTTAAGATATATGGACAGTAGCAACACAAGAAGATGTGAACTCCCCTCAAGCTATAGGGACTTCTACTGAACATGTAAACACCTCTCAACCAGACCTCCCTCAAGCTATATGGGCAGTAACAACACCCTAGGCTGTGAACACTCCTCAAGCCATAGGGAACAACCCAGGCTGAGCAGACACCATGATAGCCTAGAGATTGAATCGGACACAGCCATTATAATTTGGCCAACATCTATATAACACAAACACATTTTAATTTACTTGATTTCTGACTTTCAAGTCCCAATTTTAAATCTTGATTTCTCTTTATTAATTTGTTATTTGTTTTCTGCCCTCTTCACTGTATCACCTTATATTTATTTTTAAGTTGAGATTGATTATTACACAAACACATTTTGTTTGATTATCTTATTTTAACATCTTGTTCCTTAAACCAATCTATCCAACATAATTCTGACCTTGAGATTAGCACACACACACTTTATCCTACTTTATTTGAATCTTCATTTTATTTTTCAATTCTCCATATTCATTTTCATTACTTTTTCACCAATTTTTCATTTATTCTATATTCTTTATTCTCTATTTATTATTTATTTTCAAATTATACAAATTATATTATTTATTTTCTGTTTTCTTCATTTATTGCCTTATATTTCTTCATATACATGGAAGAACCCCCCCCCCCTACCACCACTATGAGAGATGGTGGCAGGAGGGATGAATAAAAATCACACACAGATACTTCTAACTTGTCAACAGAAGCAAGATATAAGCTGACCACAACACCAACAACACTACCAAAATAATGGTAGAGTTCAAATGTACTTAACAATAGCAAACACAACCACTACAGGGAGCCTCACCCCAGAAAGAATTCTATAGACTTCTGACTGAGCAATGCTCTCGGAATTGACCAATGGGAAGTTTGACACTTCTTTTGTTATTTTGTTCCTTTAACACCTTGTCCCTTCTACCACTTTATCAATTTTTTAAGCTAACTCCAACAATAACAACACTTAGAATGAGGAATGTTCTAACAACTGACCAATGAGAGGAGAAGAGGCCCTTTGACACTGAAATTCGTTTGTTTGAATTCATATGATTCCAGTTCCTCAGTGAAATAACAACCCAACCAGGAACTGTGCATATCAGAGTATTGACAATATTATACACCTCAACAACATATGTACTTGTCTATACCATACTAATTCAAACTGCCTGAAGAGGTCACAGCCAAAGATAGCTGTCACTGAAATATATATAGCAGCAATAAACGAAGCTAAATTTTAAACATTCGACTTTTTATTTAACTTTATTTTACATTACTCCGGAGTAACCAAACCAACCTGCGCACTTCGTCGAGTGCTCCAGCTGCATACTAGGTGTTGGTATACAACCAACATATACTCAAAATATCTCTCTCTCTATATATATATATATACACATGTGTATATATATATATATATATATATATATATATATATATATATATATATATATATATAACTTTGAAATGTTTTGGCTAGTATTGGCCCAGGCCATGTCTAACTTATTAGCACCACCTGGCGAAGTCTTTCAATTCAGGATTTGGGCACCATGGCCCATTCGAGAAGAGAATTACTGTTTGCGGAGACATATCCGGGTGTGGGTGGTTTGTCAAAGATTACTTGGAGGAATTTGTCCAAAGACTTCTTGAATTTTGTGTGGTCAGTTTCTGTTTTGACGTGTCCTGGTGTGATGTTGAAGAGAGCAGGGCCAATTGAGGTGAAATAATTGTGCCGTATTGTTGTTATGAGTTGCGATTTAGATTTTTGTATGGGACGGATAGCACGGGGCCCAAGCCTTGGGTGTATCTTGAAGGCGATGCCAACATCATTTGGGCAGTGATGATGGAACATTTTCCACATCATGCAGATAATATAACGCTCACGGCGACGTTGGAGTGAGTAAAGTTTCAGCTTTTCTAGTCGACCCCAGTAGTCAAGGTCTGACATGCCATCTATCTTTTTCGTGATTGCCCTTTGAGGAGCTTCAAGTTTCATGATACTTTGTTTCGTGTGGGGAGACCACAGTGGACAACAGTATTCAAGGTGTGGTCGGGCAAAAGTAGAGAAGAGAAGGATAATGGTGTGGGAATTTCTCGACTGGAAGGTTCTGAGGATCCAGGAACACATTCTGCGGGCCATGTCAACTTTGCTGCTTATATGCGTGGCCCAGCTTATGTTGCTGTCCACAGTTACTCCGAAGTCTCTGATGTTGTTAGATGCCACGAGAGTTTCCCCGGAGGGAAGGGAGTACGGGAGTTTCAGAGCATCCTCTTTTCCAAAGTAGATCAGTTCGAATTCGTCTTCGTTCAGTAACATGTTGTTCTTTTCCGCCCATTGGGTAACAGCCAGTAGGTCTGACTGAAAGCTGCTGCAGTGGATCTATATATATATATATATAACGAAGGAAATGTGGTAAGGAACCAGGTGGACCATAACGCACCAAAGTACTCAATACTTGAGGTAGTAGAGTGGGTAATAGGAACCAGTAAGACCCCGACAGCTGAGCTCAAGCCGTTTCGACGGCTAATTCTGGACTAAATGAACATTTATCCTGGTATTTAAATAGCCGATCTTCTCAAGGGGTAATTCCATATATGGTCAAAGTGATTGTCAAAAATCAGTAGTAATTCTGTGGTTGCAAATTAGTAGGGGAGATGGTGGCTAAACCTGCCAGTAGGAGAAAGAGGGGAGGGGGTGGAGTAGACCCAATCAAGCGTTGGTAGTGCCAGCTACAGCTGGGCATGAGGTCAAAGAAGATACAGGGGAGGGGGAGGGGGAGGAAGTCGGAACGGTAGGTAGAACAATGGGGGGTAAAAATAGGAAAGAAAAAATACTGAGAGTGAAGAAAAGCAAATAAGTGTAAAGAAAAAATTAAATTCTACGACCTAGGTGTCAGGCTATTGTTAGGCGAGAATAAAATAAAGAAAGAAAGAAAGAAGTAAATAAATAAATAAATAAATAAATAAGGAAATAAGTAAAAGAACTAGGTGGGACGAATTAGGCAAGGACCCTTTTAAGAGGTATAAGTACGTAAATGATACGGTGACTGGTCAACAAAAGGGGCCAAAATACTAAAGAGACTACCACGAAATAAACAATAAAGGTTTCCATCCCGGGCCAGCAACGACCCAGTGCAGCAAAGTGAACTTGTACGACATAATAATTCTGAGTCCCGGGAAAAATATATACTAATGCTAACTCTAAAAGATCTAAAACAAGCTACATGAAAGTTCGTACGAAATAAAGGTAGAATACGGAGAAATAAGTTCAGAATCCACCCCGCCCAGAAGAAAAGCGAAGCAAGAAATACTGAAACGAAAAAATAAGGCATAAGTGCCACTAAGAAATATAGAGGGCACAGAGAATAGTGGGAGCGGTCGGAAAAGGGGGGCAAGTATCCGGGGTCTAAGCCAACTGCTATAAAGGGCGGAGTCCGCCAAATCTATCAAAGACTAGGGGAGGGGGGAGTGGGGGTACTAAGGCTACATGGGGCCAAAGGGCAGCCTCGGGTGGGCGAGAAAAGACGCCGACAAAGGAGAAGAGCTGGGGTAGAAGGACAAAGGAGAGAGGGGGGAAGGAAATAAAGGATGCGATAAAAGAATACAAAGAAGATCTTACGTCTTCCTTGGCAAGCAGGGGTTACCCATTGCAAAATCGGCAACTGGGGTGTTATAGCCCTAGTCTACCCCCCCGGGTCATTATGGGGTTTGAGGGCGAGGTAAGTCCTACGCAATCTATGTTTACATGCAGTAACCAGTTCATCTTTCTTGTTTAGGAGTTGGTCCGTCGAAAACAGCATTTGTAAAGTTTCCTCCGAGCATAAATTGCACGGACGGCGTCCTCCCGTGTAAGAATTGGCTCTGGACAGTAATCTCCAAGTGAGATCATAGGTGATGTTGTTGTCCTTGAGGTCCCATATGTGGCCCGAAAGTGTAGTGGCGTGACGCCGGGCCGGGTTTCGGAAGGTATGTCTATGTTGGTATAGCCGGGTCTTGAAGTCACATGCGGTAAGTCCTATATAGGCTTTGTTGGAGGTATCCGTCCTCACGTTGCACTGGTAGATCACATTACGGTCTCTGCATCTATTGTCGAGTGGGCAAATAGATCTATCCGGGCAGTTACACCTCCTGGTCGGTTCTCCACTGCTATTTAGGTTATTTCTGCCATCGGGGTTGAGTTTTTTGTTGTTAGAGGAGACGATGTTTTGTGCGAAGTTTGGTGTAGTGCTGTAAGAGAGTTTGATGGTATTTTTGTTAATTATGTTGTGGTAGCGGTGTTGTAATGGGAAGTGTTTTTCAATGAGCCTAAAGAATAGTTTCCCGATGGGAGTAGTCACCTCTGCGTTGTGGGGAGGATTGAACCATGTTACATTGCGTGAGCGGCGGTGTCTCCTGCTGGTTCCGCTAATGGGATCTGGACAGTAGGATATTTCCTCCCGGAAACCACTCCGCTTGAGGGCCTGGTTGTAATAAGGCGCATGTTCATCGAATATCCGCTCATTAGCTGACAAACGGGATACGCGGAGGGAGATGTTTTTGACCAGGTTGTTTGTGATGTTCCTAGGATGGTTTGATCGGCGGTGGATGTAGTGCAGATTGTCATTAGGTTTCCTGTATGGGTAGTACAGGTCGTTTTCGAGGTCGAGGGTTACGTCCAGGAAGTTTACTCGGGTCAGGGACGTTTGTAGGGTTATTTTAAATCCCCAGTCGCGGAAGAATCTGATTAATTGTTTCCGGACCCGATCTGTACTACTGGGGTTGTACCCTTTAAGGGTAAGGAGCCCATCATCACGGTACAATCCACCACCGAATGCAGGAAACATATCAGTGAGTTTGGCTATTAGGAATAATCCTATAAGATCAGTGACCTCCGCCGAATCCGTGGCGCCCATGCTGACGTCGAAGGGTGAGTCGGGAGCTCTTTTTATCCATTTAGAGTCGTCAAAGAGTAAGACTGTCTTCCTGGCGTGGAGGATGATTTTTCTTTCCTGGTCGGTGATGGGCACGAGTGTTTCGGCGAAGTCCAAGGCGGCAGTAAGTAGCGGTAAGGTGATTGAAGCATAGTAGCTCTCTATGTCGAACTGTATGAATTTAGTTTCTCGTTTATCCTCCATATTGCTGAACCAGGAGATTACTTCCTGGGTGTTGATCCATAGGCTAAGTCGGGTGTGTTGCTTGACTTTTGGTATCACGCGGTCTAGGATTTTTTTGCTGATTCTCCCTATGTCGGACTTCGTTGGGTTAATAAGCCTGATGGAGGGTTTACGGTCAAAATCGGATTTATGGTCCTTCAGTGTGAAGTATGGTGTCCGTGGGTCTAGAGGTTCCGTGCGGTCGGCGACCCCGAGGCTGGAGGTGATTTGTTGTCCATCTCGATTTATGTCCTCGATGCAAGAGTGGTTGGCCTTTTTATAGGTGGAGTTTAGGCTGCTCCTGATCAGTGTGTGGTATCTGTCAGGGTTGACAAAGTATAGGTTCCCAGTTTTATCCGAATGCACCATGATGTCATTTGTGTTATCATACTCTGTTAAGTTGCTACGGAGTTTTTGTAGGAATCGGTTGTGTCTGGGTTTAAATTTAATATTCTTGACCAGTTGGAAGAGGTCATTCTCGAAGGGTGCGAGCAAGGGGTTCAGGGGCGGAGATTTGTAGGTAATAAATCCGAATCTCTCCTTGGTGCCGAAGTCTTGGTTGTCGCAATATCTGTCATAGAAAAAAGTTCTCCATCTAAGTCTTTTCGCAAATAGATCAATTTTTTGCGTGAGCATCCGAAGGTAAAGTTTTTTCGGTGGGATTGGGATGTTCTTGGTAGAGAAGTCAATGTTGTGTTTTCGCATGGTGCGGGTGAAATGAATTGAGCTTAGCGGAAAAGTCTGGATACGGCGTGGTAGGGTCGGAAAGTGCTCTACTACGGGAGTAGGAGCTAGATAACGAAGGAAATGTGGTAAGGAACCAGGTGGACCATAACGCACCAAAGTACTCAATACTTGAGGTAGTAGAGTGGGTAATAGGAACCAGTAAGACCCCGACAGCTGAGCTCAAGCCGTTTCGACGGCTAATTCTGGACTAAATGAACATTTATCCTGGTATTTAAATAGCCGATCTTCTCAAGGGGTAATTCCATATATGGTCAAAGTGATTGTCAAAAATCAGTAGTAATTCTGTGGTTGCAAATTAGTAGGGGAGATGGTGGCTAAACCTGCCAGTAGGAGAAAGAGGGGAGGGGGTGGAGTAGACCCAATCAAGCGTTGGTAGTGCCAGCTACAGCTGGGCATGAGGTCAAAGAAGATACAGGGGAGGGGGAGGGGGAGGAAGTCGGAACGGTAGGTAGAACAATGGGGGGTAAAAATAGGAAAGAAAAAATACTGAGAGTGAAGAAAAGCAAATAAGTGTAAAGAAAAAATTAAATTCTACGACCTAGGTGTCAGGCTATTGTTAGGCGAGAATAAAATAAAGAAAGAAAGAAAGAAGTAAATAAATAAATAAATAAATAAATAAGGAAATAAGTAAAAGAACTAGGTGGGACGAATTAGGCAAGGACCCTTTTAAGAGGTATAAGTACGTAAATGATACGGTGACTGGTCAACAAAAGGGGCCAAAATACTAAAGAGACTTTGGCCCCATGTAGCCTTAGTACCCCCACTCCCCCCTCCCCTAGTCTTTGATAGATTTGGCGGACTCCGCCCTTTATAGCAGTTGGCTTAGACCCCGGATACTTGCCCCCCTTTTCCGACCGCTCCCACTATTCTCTGTGCCCTCTATATTTCTTAGTGGCACTTATGCCTTATTTTTTCGTTTCAGTATTTCTTGCTTCGCTTTTCTTCTGGGCGGGGTGGATTCTGAACTTATTTCTCCGTATTCTACCTTTATTTCGTACGAACTTTCATGTAGCTTGTTTTAGATCTTTTAGAGTTAGCATTAGTATATATTTTTCCCGGGACTCAGAATTATTATGTCGTACAAGTTCACTTTGCTGCACTGGGTCGTTGCTGGCCCGGGATGGAAACCTTTATTGTTTATTTCGTGGTAGTCTCTTTAGTATTTTGGCCCCTTTTGTTGACCAGTCACCGTATCATTTACGTACTTATACCTCTTAAAAGGGTCCTTGCCTAATTCGTCCCACCTAGTTCTTTTACTTATTTCCTTATTTATTTATTTATTTATTTATTTACTTCTTTCTTTCTTTCTTTATTTTATTCTCGCCTAACAATAGCCTGACACCTAGGTCGTAGAATTTAATTTTTTCTTTACACTTATTTGCTTTTCTTCACTCTCAGTATTTTTTCTTTCCTATTTTTACCCCCCATTGTTCTACCTACCGTTCCGACTTCCTCCCCCTCCCCCTCCCCTGTATCTTCTTTGACCTCATGCCCAGCTGTAGCTGGCACTACCAACGCTTGATTGGGTCTACTCCACCCCCTCCCCTCTTTCTCCTACTGGCAGGTTTAGCCACCATCTCCCCTACTAATTTGCAACCACAGAATTACTACTGATTTTTGACAATCACTTTGACCATATATGGAATTACCCCTTGAGAAGATCGGCTATTTAAATACCAGGATAAATGTTCATTTAGTCCAGAATTAGCCGTCGAAACGGCTTGAGCTCAGCTGTCGGGGTCTTACTGGTTCCTATTACCCACTCTACTACCTCAAGTATTGAGTACTTTGGTGCGTTATGGTCCACCTGGTTCCTTACCACATTTCCTTCGTTATCTAGCTCCTACTCCCGTAGTAGAGCACTTTCCGACCCTACCACGCCGTATCCAGACTTTTCCGCTAAGCTCAATTCATTTCACCCGCACCATGCGAAAACACAACATTGACTTCTCTACCAAGAACATCCCAATCCCACCGAAAAAACTTTACCTTCGGATGCTCACGCAAAAAATTGATCTATTTGCGAAAAGACTTAGATGGAGAACTTTTTTCTATGACAGATATTGCGACAACCAAGACTTCGGCACCAAGGAGAGATTCGGATTTATTACCTACAAATCTCCGCCCCTGAACCCCTTGCTCGCACCCTTCGAGAATGACCTCTTCCAACTGGTCAAGAACATTAAATTTAAACCCAGACACAACCGATTCCTACAAAAACTCCGTAGCAACTTAACAGAGTATGATAACACAAATGACATCATGGTGCATTCGGATAAAACTGGGAACCTATACTTTGTCAACCCTGACAGATACCACACACTGATCAGGAGCAGCCTAAACTCCACCTATAAAAAGGCCAACCACTCTTGCATCGAAGACATAAATCGAGATGGACAACAAATCACCTCCAGCCTCGGGGTCGCCGACCGCACGGAACCTCTAGACCCACGGACACCATACTTCACACTGAAGGACCATAAATCCGATTTTGACCGTAAACCCTCCATCAGGCTTATTAACCCAACGAAGTCCGACATAGGGAGAATCAGCAAAAAAATCCTAGACCGCGTGATACCAAAAGTCAAGCAACACACCCGACTTAGCCTATGGATCAACACCCAGGAAGTAATCTCCTGGTTCAGCAATATGGAGGATAAACGAGAAACTAAATTCATACAGTTCGACATAGAGAGCTACTATGCTTCAATCACCTTACCGCTACTTACTGCCGCCTTGGACTTCGCCGAAACACTCGTGCCCATCACCGACCAGGAAAGAAAAATCATCCTCCACGCCAGGAAGACAGTCTTACTCTTTGACGACTCTAAATGGATAAAAAGAGCTCCCGACTCACCCTTCGACGTCAGCATGGGCGCCACGGATTCGGCGGAGGTCACTGATCTTATAGGATTATTCCTAATAGCCAAACTCACTGATATGTTTCCTGCATTCGGTGGTGGATTGTACCGTGATGATGGGCTCCTTACCCTTAAAGGGTACAACCCCAGTAGTACAGATCGGGTCCGGAAACAATTAATCAGATTCTTCCGCGACTGGGGATTTAAAATAACCCTACAAACGTCCCTGACCCGAGTAAACTTCCTGGACGTAACCCTCGACCTCGAAAACGACCTGTACTACCCATACAGGAAACCTAATGACAATCTGCACTACATCCACCGCCGATCAAACCATCCTAGGAACATCACAAACAACCTGGTCAAAAACATCTCCCTCCGCATATCCCGTTTGTCAGCTAATGAGCGGATATTCGATGAACATGCACCTTATTACAACCAGGCCCTCAAGCGGAGTGGTTTCCGGGAGGAAATATCCTACTGTCCAGATCCCATTAGCGGAACCAGCAGGAGACACCGCCGCTCACGCAATGTAACATGGTTCAATCCTCCCCACAACGCAGAGGTGACTACTCCCATCGGGAAACTATTCTTTAGGCTCATTGAAAAACACTTCCCATTACAACACCGCTACCACAACATAATTAACAATAATACCATCAAACTCTCTTACAGCACTACACCAAACTTCGCACAAAACATCGTCTCCTCTAACAACAAAAAACTCAACCCCGATGGCAGAAATAACCTAAATAGCAGTGGAGAACCGACCAGGAGGTGTAACTGCCCGGATAGATCTATTTGCCCACTCGACAATAGATGCAGAGACCGTAATGTGATCTACCAGTGCAACGTGAGGACGGATACCTCCAACAAAGCCTATATAGGACTTACCGCATGTGACTTCAAGACCCGGCTATACCAACATAGACATACCTTCCGAAACCCGGCCCGGCGTCACGCCACTACACTTTCGGGCCACATATGGGACCTCAAGGACAACAACATCACCTATGATCTCACTTGGAGATTACTGTCCAGAGCCAATTCTTACACGGGAGGACGCCGTCCGTGCAATTTATGCTCGGAGGAAACTTTACAAATGCTGTTTTCGACGGACCAACTCCTAAACAAGAAAGATGAACTGGTTACTGCATGTAAACATAGATTGCGTAGGACTTACCTCGCCCTCAAACCCCATAATGACCCGGGGGGGTAGACTAGGGCTATAACACCCCAGTTGCCGATTTTGCAATGGGTAACCCCTGCTTGCCAAGGAAGACGTAAGATCTTCTTTGTATTCTTTTATCGCATCCTTTATTTCCTTCCCCCCTCTCTCCTTTGTCCTTCTACCCCAGCTCTTCTCCTTTGTCGGCGTCTTTTCTCGCCCACCCGAGGCTGCCCTTTGGCCCCATGTAGCCTTAGTACCCCCACTCCCCCCTCCCCTAGTCTTTGATAGATTTGGCGGACTCCGCCCTTTATAGCAGTTGGCTTAGACCCCGGATACTTGCCCCCCTTTTCCGACCGCTCCCACTATTCTCTGTGCCCTCTATATTTCTTAGTGGCACTTATGCCTTATTTTTTCGTTTCAGTATTTCTTGCTTCGCTTTTCTTCTGGGCGGGGTGGATTCTGAACTTATTTCTCCGTATTCTACCTTTATTTCGTACGAACTTTCATGTAGCTTGTTTTAGATCTTTTAGAGTTAGCATTAGTATATATTTTTCCCGGGACTCAGAATTATTATGTCGTACAAGTTCACTTTGCTGCACTGGGTCGTTGCTGGCCCGGGATGGAAACCTTTATTGTTTATTTCGTGGTAGTCTCTTTAGTATTTTGGCCCCTCTTGTTGACCAGTCACCGTATCATTTACGTACTTATACCTCTTAAAAGGGTCCTTGCCTAATTCGTCCCACCTAGTTCTTTTACTTATTTCCTTATTTATTTATTTATTTATTTATTTACTTCTTTCTTTCTTTCTTTATTTTATTCTCGCCTAACAATAGCCTGACACCTAGGTCGTAGAATTTAATTTTTTCTTTACACTTATTTGCTTTTCTTCACTCTCAGTATTTTTTCTTTCCTATTTTTACCCCCCATTGTTCTACCTACCGTTCCGACTTCCTCCCCCTCCCCCTCCCCTGTATCTTCTTTGACCTCATGCCCAGCTGTAGCTGGCACTACCAACGCTTGATTGGGTCTACTCCACCCCCTCCCCTCTTTCTCCTACTGGCAGGTTTAGCCACCATCTCCCCTACTAATTTGCAACCACAGAATTACTACTGATTTTTGACAATCACTTTGACCATATATGGAATTACCCCTTGAGAAGATCGGCTATTTAAATACCAGGATAAATGTTCATTTAGTCCAGAATTAGCCGTCGAAACGGCTTGAGCTCAGCTGTCGGGGTCTTACTGGTTCCTATATATATATATATATATATATATATATGGGTTAGTTTCAGAAGATCCCGTTAAGGGTGAAAGCAGTGATTCTTTGCTTAAATTTTAATCTGTTATTTTAATAAATATTTGCTTTACGGTTCTTATATATTTGATATATATTTATCCTTATCGAGCCCTCTTTGGATTTTAGTCTTCAAATTTATTATTATTACTATATATATATATATATATATATATACATTCGTGTATATATATACATATGTATATATATATATATATATATATATATATATATATATATATACGTGTATATATATACATGTGTATATATATATATATATATATATATATATATATATATATAGAAATTGGAATAAATGCTCTGAAATAGCGATATATATGTGAATATAGACATAGAATATTCGAAAATATTCTGTATGTTCATAATAAACATTTTGAAGACCTAATCGCTATAGAATAGAATACGTCACGTATTACAATTAGATTCTCGATAAAAGCAAGGGAAGTAAATCTACGCGTTTCATTCTTATTAGAAATCGTCAGGACTACATATCCAGTGCTTTCATCGAGAATGACACAGCTAGAGACTTATAGAATACTTAGCTGTGTACAGGAACTGGTTTGAAAGAGCGGTTGCCGGTCCGGCAGAAATTAGAAATTGGAATAAATGCTCTGAAATAGCGATATATATGTGAATATAGACATAGAATATTCGAAAATATTCTGTATGTTCATAATAAACATTTTGAAGACCTAATCGCTATAGAATAGAATACGTCACGTATTACAATTAGATTCTCGATAAAAGCAAGAGAATCTAATTGTAATACGTGACGTATTCTATTCTATAGCGATTAGGTCTTCAAAATGTTTATTATGAACATACAGAATATTTTCGAATATTCTATGTCTATATTCACATATATATCGCTATTTCAGAGCATTTATTCCAATTTCTAATTTCTGCCGGACCGGCAACCGCTCTTTCAAACCAGTTCCTGTACACAGCTAAGTATTCTATAAGTCTCTAGCTGTGTCATTCTCGATGAAAGCACTGGATATGTAGTCCTGACGATTTCTAATAAGAATGAAACGCGTAGATTTACTTCCCTTGCTTTTATCGAGAATCTAATTGTAATACGTGACGTATTCTATTCTATAGCGATTAGGTCTTCAAAATGTTTATTATGAACATACAGAATATTTTCGAATATTCTATGTCTATATTCACATATATATCGCTATTTCAGAGCATTTATTCCAATTTCTAATTTCTGCCGGACCGGCAACCGCTCTTTCAAACCAGTTCCTGTACACAGCTAAGTATTCTATAAGTCTCTAGCTGTGTCATTCTCGATGAAAGCACTGGATATGTAGTCCTGACGATTTCTAATAAGAATGAAACGCGTAGATTTACTTCCCTTGCTTTTATCGAGAATCTAATTGTAATACGTGACGTATTCTATTCTATAGCGATTAGGTCTTCAAAATGTTTATTATGAACATACAGAATATTTTCGAATATTCTATGTCTATATTCATATATATATATATATATATCGAACACCTCCGAGTTATTCGTCTCGGTGGTAGTTCCCCTATCCCCCTGGTGCCCCTGGACATTCCCCACACCACCTCACAGTCTGTGGCCTACTCCAATGCGACAGAACACCCGCCACTCTCCTCAGGGTCGAACAACGAACCATCTTCACCCTACAGACCCACACTCCTCCCGGCCTAAACTCCCCACCCTTATTCCTTTAGCCTTCGACCGCCCCCTCCCCCCACACATATCCCCCACTAACACCACTAACACACCCCTCCTTTTCACCGCCCACCCCCAACTAACAATACTAACACCTCCACCCACACCCGACCACCCTTCCCCAACTAACATACTAACATCCCTCCCTTCTTCACCCGCTCCCCTTATCACACGCACACATCCACCGGCACATATATACACGCGCTCACACTAAACACACACCCTACTACCACCACTCACCCTCACCCCCACCCATCCACCCCCACCACCCCGCAACTAACA
>OZ024753.1:21706861-21714361 GCA_964016885.1 Eledone cirrhosa | reverse complement strand
TACTCCCCATTACACCTTATCGGACATAACGTTTGGCGCCCCTGATGTCTTGGCGGCAATAAAGGAAATCAAGCATAATTCAGCAGTAGGTCCCGATAGGTTCCCTGCTTGTGTCCTGAAGGCGTGTCAACACCAACTTGCTTCTCCTCTTGCCAATCTGTGGCGGAACTCACTGGATGCTGGATATGTGCCAGAAAACCTTCTATCCCAGTCTGTTGTCCCAGTTTTCAAAAAGGGAAACAAATCCCTTGCCGTGAATTACCGTCCAATCTCACTCACCTCTCATATCATTAAGGTATTTGAGCGAGTGGTGAGATCGCGAATGACCCACTTCCTTGAGAGTAACAATATGCTGAACTCCAACCAGCATGGATTCCGTAATGGAAGGGATTGCCTGACGCAACTACTGCATCACTTTGATGACATTTTGAGAGCCTTGGGAGAGGGTTCCAACACTGATGTTATCTACCTTGATTTCAGCAAGGCCTTTGACAGGGTTGATCATAACATTCTACTGAGAAAGCTGTCCAATATTGGTGTCACTGGAAAGCTGCTGCAGTGGATCAAGAGCTTCCTGTCAAACAGAACCCAACATGTTGTAGTTGAGGGAGTCAAATCAAGCCCAGCCAAAGTCAGTAGTGGAGTCCCACAAGGCACTGTGTTGGGCCCACTTCTCTTCATCATCTATATTAATGACATCACTGACATCATCAAACACAGCAACATTAAAATTTTCGCTGATGATTCCAAGCTCCAAAAGGTCATCAATGGCGTGGATGACCGGATAAGCCTTCAGTCAGACCTACTGGCTGTTACCCAATGGGCAGAAAAGAACAACATGTTACTGAACGAGGACAAATTCGAACTGATCCACTTTGGAAAAGAGGATGTTCTGAAACTCCCGTACTCCCTTCCCTCCGGGGAAACTCTCGTGGCATCTAACAACATCAGAGACTTGGGAGTAACCGTGGACAGCAACATAAGCTGGACCACGCATATAAGCAGCAAAGTTGACATGGCCCGCAGAATGTGTTCCTGGATCCTCAGAACCTTCCAGTCGAGAGATTCCCGCACCATTATCGTTCTCTTCTCTACTTTCGCCCGACCACACCTTGAATACTGTTGTCCACTGTGGTCTCCCCACACGAAACAAAGTATCATGAAACTTGAAGCTCCTCAAAGGGCAATCACGAAAAAGATAGATGGCATGTCAGACCTTGACTACTGGGGTCGATTGGAAAACCTGAAACTTTACTCACTCCAACGTCGCCGTGAGCGTTATATTATCTGCATGATGTGGAAAATGTTCCATCATCACTGCCCAAATGATGTTGGCATCGCCTTCAAGATACACCCAAGGCTTGGGCCCCGTGCTATCCGTCCCATTCAAAAATCTAAATCGCAACTCATAACAACAATACGGCACAATTATTTCACCTCAATCGGCCCTGCTCTCTTCAACATCACACCAGGACACATCAAAACAGAAACTGACCACTCAAAATTCAAGAAGTCTTTGGACAAATTCCTCCAAGTAATCCCGGACAAACCACCCACACCCGGATATGTCTCCGCAAACAGTAATTCTCTTCTCGAATGGGCCATGGTGCCCAAATCCTGAATTGAAAGACTTCGCCAGGTGGTGCTATTAAGTTAGACATGGCCTGGGCCAATACTGGCCAAAACATTTCAAAGTTATTCAAAGTTATATATATATATATATATATATATATATATATATATATATATATATGTTTCTTTTATTTGCCACCAGGGCATCAAAAGTGGGACAAGTACAATGGGGGGAGTTTACAAAACAAGGCGTCCTCAATAACAATATATAAAAATAAAATAAAATATAACAAAAAATAAAATTTATAACAAAGTCCTCAATAGAGAGGAGGCGCCTTGGGGGGTCGCACACACCCCCGAAAAAAGTGTGCAACCCTTCTCCTCAGGAGCTCAGAGAAGGGGTGCTCCCTTGGTTTTTCATCTTCCTCACCTATAGTCTGATGTAGAGTGAAGGCCCATTCACACGGGCCATTCTCGCCACTTTCACCCATCTTTCATAGAAACGGTTGGGGTGCAACACCTCTCTCTCCATCCTGATCCTTCTTCCGAAATGATATCGGAAGAAACGGACCAATTGTTGGCCAGAGAGAAAGGTGTCTGACCTCAGTCCTTTCAGACGCGTCCACCATACAACCTCTTTCGCCATGGCTATTACGCACAGAAACACCGCCTCTCCTTCGTTTTTGAAGAGGGGAGGCGGCTTGATCGTTACAATAGACTCGGTGGTCAAGCGGATCGGTCCCACCCTTGACAGCAGTTGTTCGACATAGCCCCACAGATCGGCAATGCCCGAGCAGTGTACCAATGCGTGTGCAACGGTTTCCTCGTCGCACACGCATCTGGGACAGACCTTTTTCGAAGGGTCCCTACCCGGGCGCCCGTGTCTGTAGAGCCTTTCTCGAACGGGCAGAGCCCTTCTGTAGCATTGCCAGGCCAGGGACCTCTGGAAGTTATCCATGGGTCCCGGGCTGAATGTCCTACCGAACAGGTTGGCCAATTCGTCTTCCTCCATGCCTAGGGCTTCTCCGAGGGCGTCGTCGCACCTGCTAACCACCAGCCCTCTATAGAATGACGAGGTGGATTCTCCACTGACAGCCGGGTCCGCCTGCCAGAGAGCCGTGAGCGCCTGGGCACACTCGGTGTGCCAGGCGCCCAGTTTTCTCGGTCTTTGCTTGACCCAGGATTGCAGCTCGGTGAGTGAGACGAGTCGGGGAAAGGCTCGCCTCACAAACGGGGCCCACACCGGTTGACGGGAGAGGAATACCTGAAGGTGCCGTAGCCTTAATGCGTGTTTACGTATCATCAGCCACGGCATTCCCAGCCCTCCTTTCGAAGGGTGTTGACAGCAGATGGATCTCCTCACCATAGGAGCCCGCTTCTTCCAAAGGAATTGGAAGAGTGCGCGCTCCATTTTGGCGAGCGTTTCCCTTGGGCAAAGCACCACGGTCAGGCGGTAGTAGATGACGGACGCTATATAAGTGTTCGCCACCTCCGCCCGACCTTTCAGGGACAGTTTGCACTCGGCCCACTTCTGGGTCAGTGCAAACACCCTTCTCGTCACCTCACCCCAGTTCTTCTCCACCTGGAGGTCTGGTCCGAACCAGACCCCGAGCAATTTCACCGGGCCCTCCGTCCAGCGCCCGACGACGCCATCGGAGGGCATCGATCTGCCCCTCCACGTGCCGAGTTGCAGACCGATCGACTTGTCCCGGTTCAGCTTAGCCCCTGTAAACCTTTCGTACTCCTCCAGTAAGGTGCCGATCGCCCCGATTTCCGAGGCCGTCGACACCATTACTATTACGTCATCGGCGTAGGCTGACACCGCTTTCCGCAATCCCGGTTCCAACGGGATGCCCTGCAACAACTCCAACTTCCGCAGCAGTGGCTCTAGAGTCACTACATACAGAAGGGAGGAGAGAGGGCACCCCTGTCGGATGGACCGCGCGATTTCGAACGGCTCCGAGAGGTAGCCGTTCACCTTGACCATAGAGCAGATGCGGCTGCTGTGCATGGCATTGATCCAGCCCCTGAAAACGGGTCCGAAGCCTGCCGCCGCTAGCACCGCATCCAGGTAACCATGGTCGACCCTATCGAATGCCTTAGATTGATCCAAGTTGATCAGGGCCCCACCAAAGCCGGGTTCGTTCCCAACCCTCTCTATGATGTATCGCATGAGGTGGAGGTTATCGTGGATGGACCTGGACGGGATAGCACATGTCTGCGCATCTCCCACCAGGTTGCCCACGACAAGCGCCAACCTCTTTGCTAGCACCTTGGCCAAAATCTGTAACTCTGTATTTAGCAGAGTTATGGGCCTGAAATTATTTATATCGTCCCCCTTGTTCTCGTCCTTCCTCACTAGCGTGACTACGCCCTTGGTCACAGCACAGGGAATTCTCCCGTTCTGTCGCCAGTTGCAGTAGACCGCCTCGAGGAGTTCGGGGAACAAGTCCGGCATAGCTAGATATAGTTCGTATGGAAGACCATCGAGACCCGGGGATTTGCGTTTGCCGCATTGGCTCAGCACGTCCTCTATCTCAGCGGCTGAAATCGGCTCCTCGCAGGACTTCGCCTCCCTGTCCGAGAGACGCGGCAGGCCGTCGAGGTATGGACCGAAGTCCACGTCCCCAACCGGCCCCCCGCCCCTTCCGAACAATTCGGCAAAGTGATTTTGAAAAGCCTCGCACATCTGCTTAGGTTCAAGGATCACCCGTCCATCCTGGTCTCGCAAAGACCGGATAGTGGATCTGCTCCCTCTTTTGGCTTCTGTCACGCGGGCCCAGCTAACAGCTTTGGTCCCCTCGTTTCCCAGAGCACGTATTTTGCTTCGGACGATGCAGCCTTCGTGTTTCGCGTCGAAGAACTGGCCCAGGGCCGTTCTCGACGCTAGCACTCTGGCCACGTCGCCGCTTCTAATTGCCTCTTCTACACTATCTACCAACTCCCTTTCCTTCCTATTTCTATTGGAGGCTAACTCCTTACTAAATTCTATAGAGACTACTCTAATCTCTCTTTTGAGAGATCCCCACCACCTGCTGTTGACGATGGCGCCCGTCAACCGCTCCTTAACTAAAGTGCTAATCCGGTTCCTGTAAGCCTTACTTGCCGGTAAGGACAAGTTGAGCTTCCAGTAACCGGGTCCCTGTCTATGAGTTCTGTCAAGGTTGACCATGCAGGTCACTAATTTGTGGTCTGAATAGCCAACCATGCGCATTTTTGGACAACTTAAAAAGTCCTTATCCTTAATTCTAACTAAGAACCTATCTAGGTACGACCTAGATGTTCCGCTACGATTTGCCCAAGTCCAGGTTGGCGCAGTCGGAAAATCTAGTCGATATCTATCGGCCAGGTCAAATCGACCGATTAACCCTTTGAGGCTATTACACCCCTCTCTATCGGGACAGGCCCCTACGTAGTCCCAGCGTGCATCTAGGATACCATTCCAGTCCCCCACTAATAGCAAGGAGCGGGACATCCCTAGAAAAGTCTCCAGACGATGGAAGAAGTCCGGCCGCATTGACCCGAAAGGGCCGTAGGCGGCTACCAACCTAAACGCTCCGCCTTTACCACTGCCAAGGTCCAGAACCACTAGTCGACCCTCCGGGTCCAAATGTACCATCTGTGTTGCGAGACCCAGATGTTTTTGCAGCAGAACGACAACTCCACCCCCACCTCCGGGCTGACAGAGAGATGCGTGCATCTCAAAGTCATCAAAGGTGGGGGCCAGCTGTCGCACGTTGCTGATCCGGGCCTCGCAAATAACCATCACATCTATACGTTGTGACCTGAGGTCATTTAGAAGCATTGCTTGCTTCCAAGTTGAGCCCAGGCCACGCGCATTTAAACAGCCTACTCTTAGCATAGCCATGTTGGTGGTGAAGAGAAAAGGCACTTACCTCTCTGCGTCCCGGATATCGGGCTGCACAATTTCCATTAGGGTGGGGGATGGGTTGTTGGGTGGGGTGGTGGTTTGTGGAAGTGTAGGGGCATCAGTGTGTTGTGTGGTTGGGGAGCTTGGAGTTGTGTGGGTGTTTGCGGAGGGGGTGGGATAGTTTTTTTAGGAGGACGCGGTTAATGGGCCCGACGCAGGGGGGACCCACGTCCTCTTTAAAATTGTTTTTTAAAGTTTTATAGGTGTCCTGTGGGGCCTTAATCATTTTGAGGTGGGGGAAATCCCCTGCCTGGGTGAAGTTAGGCCCTTGTGTTTTTACTAGATTGTTGTTGTACACAATGTTTAACAGTTTTTTGTTTTTTGTGTTTATGTATGTGTATGCATGTTTTTGTTTTTGTGTGGTGTTTTTTGTTTGCTGTTGTTGTGAGCTCTTTTGTGTTGGTGTCAGTGTTATGTTTTGGGGAGGGGTTGTTTTCATTTGTGTGTCTGAGGTGTGTTTTCTTTTTTTTCTTTTGATTGTGTGGAAGTGCTCTTCCTCGTCTGACGACGAACTAGGGTCGTCTTCCGCGTTGGAGGGGAGGGGTATATTTTCGGGTTGTGTTTGCGGTACGGGTGTTTTGGAAATTGTTTTTGTTTTTTGAGTGGAGGGGATGGGTTGGACATTGTTTTGTTTTGGTTTGAGCTGTGGTGGTTGTTTTTGTAGTGGTAGTTGTGGTGATTGTGTTGGTTGTGCAGTTGTTGGTGGTGTAGGCAGGATTGGGGTTTTCTTATTAAGTTGGGGACAGACAGCCCTCAGGTGACCTCTGGTTCCGCAGAGGTAACATGAGGGCCGTCTACCCTCAACGGTAATGTTGATGAAGGTTAGATCATCCAGTATGACGCGTTCGGGGATCTGGGCGATCCTTTCGGGCCTCATTTGAACTACAAGTTCGAGGCTCGTTCCACTGAACGCGTCACCCGATGCCTTTCCCATGGACACCAGCATGTCATCCTCCAGGTCCAGAAAACCTGTCAAAACCCACCATATGTCCATAATCGGCAGGATGGTGTGGATTTTTATTTTTTGTGTTCTTCTACCCATGTACGTAGGGTAGAAGGTGTATGCGGTGGATGTGATTGGTTTGATGGACAGTTTCACTGCTGTGTCCCTGTCCTTCATGAGAATGGATAGACTCCCGTAGAGTCTATCCTTCTGAATGAAGGTGATGTCCTTCATGACGTCTTTTAAAACCAGCTCTATCTCACTCTGTGATGGTTGAGCTGGTTTTTTACTTTTGTTCGAGATTGTCCTAAACATGACCGTGTTTAGGAGTCTCTGGCTTTTTAGTTCCGGGGGGGGAATGGATTGTGAATGAACCATTTTCTCCGTACACTATATATTTTTTCGCATCTGCCAGTAGCTCCTTCGCTTTGGTTATATCTACTGGCAGATAGTCGAGGGTTTTCCTTGTCGTCTCGGCGAAGGAGAAATTTTGTTTGTTTGTGTTGTTATATATATATAGATATATTTCTTTATTAGCCACAGGGGCACAAAAGAAGGGGACAAATACAAAGGGGGAAGTTTACATACAATAAAAACGTGTAAAATGTTATCACAGATGGAATTTAAAAGTTAGTCGATTTTCCCCAATAGAGGGAGACAGTTTATATGGGTAACACATACCCCCGAAAAAAATGTGCAACCCTCATCTCCAGGAGTACGAAGAGCTTGTACTCCTTTCCTCTCCTCCTTATATATAGATAGATAGGTAAATATACACGGGTGTGTATGATTGTGTATAGAAGATTATATTAATAAGAGGAATTCCAACTTTGTCTGATTTACTCGTTTTATTTACAATCTTTTAAAATTTATAATGGTATTATAATGAAATAGTATGATAGAATATTAAATTCTAAGTGTTAATTGAACAAGTACTTTCATGCTTTCGCAATCTTCAGGTTCATAATATGTGGTGACAGTCAAGTTTGCAATTTTCAACTGTTGAAAATTGTAAACTTGACTGTCACCACATATTATGAACCTGAAGATTGCG